>OZ005648.1:27378538-27748538 GCA_963930645.1 Salticus scenicus
TACTACACATTACTTGATAACACGCATCGCATCATGGAATTTTAAACGGAATGGGAGAAAAAATATCCACGTTGTGTTAAGCAAGGTAGGTTATTTCAATATTTCCGCGATTAGCTAATTACAAATTTTACCTTACCTGGTTGGTAGTCACGATGGCTCAAATGACTTCACACTGTGGAAAGCTCTTTTTATATCATATAGGACTGCCTTTAAATCTTCACGTGCCTTACAAAGGGGTCAGGAAGGCCGAGCGGTAAATTTTTCCTCTAACTACTAGAAGGGAACAAAGACAAAAAGAAATTAAAAAAGGAAAAAGAAAAAAGAAGAAGAAGAAGCCACCGAAAGAAAAAAATAAAATAAAAACCTGCTAATCATAAAGCGATCAGATGTGCAAATGTACGTCCGGCAAAATTGGAACGCAACCTTGTCGTGCAAATTGACTCTTGACCCTTCATCAACTGTGTAATGTATGGAAGATGAGTTAAATTATTTGGCAGCTATGCAATAAAATTACTTATTTATCATTTTGTTGTTGCTGCTTTGCATGATGTTTAATTCAGAAATCAAAGGAGTTGCTATAATAATTACCGAATAATCAATTCAGGTGCAGAAAATAAATACCGGCATTGCATGGTCGACAGTTTATAACCATTTTAAGAAATACTTGATATACTCTTAGGACAAGTTCAATGATAACTGCAACATTCAAGTTAAAAAAACGAGCTATATGGATGATAAATAGCTAAAGTGCAATTATATCCGGAAAAAAAGTAATGATTCAATAAGATAAGAGATAAAGCAAAAGATAAACCAATCAATTTCTTTTGATTGAAGAAAAATACATTAGTTATTCTTTTTTTTAGAATAAGAATCATGAAAGACCATTTATTGTTGCATTTTATAATTTAAAAATTATAAATATGGATGAAACTTTTATTATAAAAAAAAATGAATTATAATAAATATTTTAAATATAAATTAATTTAACTTACATACAGAACTCGAGTTTCGAAACAGAAAATTATCCAAACTAGCTGTGCTTTAATTTAAGATGATAAATCATTAATTATGTAATTAACTTAATGAATTTTCAAACATTCGTTTTTTTTTTTTAATTCAAGAAAGGTCTGAATATCAAGAATATATAAGGTTAAATCATCTTTTCATATTAACCCGTTAACCGCCAAAACTAGAAATAATGATTTTTTTTCTAAGTACAAACAGTAATGCTCATTATTTTGGTCATATATAACAATAATTTAAAATAAAATTATTAAAATTAGTCTTATCTTACTGAATACAGGGTGTTGTATTTGTACAACTTCAGTGGAATAAGAGTACAGAATGGATACAAATAAATGTTTACGGAAGTATCCTTGAGGGAGCATAAAACAGCAAAGCTACAGATGACTTCAAAAGTAATTACTTTATTACGAAACATTTCTTTTTAGAAGTTATGCAAAATTATTCAAATATGAAGTTTTCCAAAAATTTTGGATTGAATAGTGCTTAAGTCTGAAATTCATTTTTAAATATAAAATTTTTTTTCAGATAAAATTTTTTTGTAATAAAATAAACATCTATCCTTTCCTTACTTAAAAACAATACTTAATATAAAATATCTTTTTTAGTTAACTGTTAAACGCAATTACTTCTAATTTTCCTAATTGATTATCTATATCTCTGCATATATATATATATATATATATATATATATAAAAAAAAGAAAAAAAAAAGAAAAAGAAAAAAAAGAAAGAAAGAAAGAAAAAGAAACCCTGAAATGCTATTTGGTAAAAACATTTTTTTTTTTTTCTTTCCGCCAACATTTTATATTATTCAAAACAAGATTATATTTGTCACCTAAAAATGGTACAAATTTAGGTCAATTTAAATGCCACCAATATTTTAGAAATTTCGCTTTTCTATTTTAGTAGTAAGTTTTTCACTATTAAAAAAGTGAAACACCATGCCACCAATATTTAGAAATTTGGTTTTACCTTTTTCGTGGTAAATTTTTCACTATTAAAATAGTGAAACTTAGCACCATGCCACCAATATTTTAGAAATTTGGCTTTACCATTTTATCAGTAAGTTTTTTACAATTAAAATAGTGAAACATCATGCCCCCATTATTTTAGAAATTTGGCTTTACAATTTCAGTAGTAAAATTTTCACTATTAAAAATAGTGAAACTTAGCACCATTCCACCAATATTTTAGAAATTTGGCTTTACCATTTTAACAGTAGGTTTTTCGCCATTAAAATAGGGAAACTTAACACCAAATTTCTAAGAATATTGGTTTTAGAAATTAATCTAAATTTGCATTTTTTTCGGGGGGTGGGGAGAGAGTTGAAACGATGAACTTTTTTTTTTTTTTTTTTTTTTTTTTTTTTACAATGTGTGAATTTTAATAAGACATTTATTTGCAATTTTGTGTGTATTTTATGTAAATTTGGTGTTATAACAAACAAGTATAATGTAAAATAAACGAAAGTAATATCGTTTTACAATGTTAAAAAGGAAATGGTACATTTCACCAGTAAACCACTGTTCCTTTTTAGCTTCGACCAATAACATGGTGCTAATAGCTTTTATTATTAAAATGATGCTATTAAAATAATGAGAATTAGTACCGAAATGTTGGTTGCAATTAAACTGAAACTATTTTACTAGTGTAATGAACTATTTTATTTTTAACAGTGTAATCATCACATAATACATTTTTTATCTCTGAATATTAATAAACTAACAAATTTAATAATTAATAATTTTATTACAGTAAGTTTTTAATAGACACATTTTGAGAAAAAAGTATAATATAAATTTTAATGCAAGTATTTTAAAGTTTTTAGCATAATATTTTACTTTTCTGAAATGAAATTATCATAGAAAGAATATCCTTTCTAAAAGAACATTTTAAATAATGTTAGTTATGTACGTAAAGTCTGCCATATAAATGTTTGAAATTTAAACAGCTCTATTGTCATTTTTTATGTGAGATAAAGCTGAGATGGCGGTAAAAGTAAAATGATAAATAAACATTAAGAAAAATTATCTATGTCTTTTAAGAAGTTTAAGAGGGGACGATACCTAATCCCACCTACAGCCAAGTTCCATGTTATTCTATGAAAAAATTTGTTTCCACAATTACTCATTACCTAATGTATTATTATTATTATTATTTTAATTCCATGTTCACATTCTGAAAACTCATAACTGTTATATTAATGCTTATTTTCGAAAAATTGATTTTATTATTATTATTATTATTATTATTATTTATAATTTAGTTTTAAGTTTTTAAAATTTCACGAGTTTTCACTAAGTGTAGCTTTTGCATTTTTGAGTCCGCATATCGAAACACTAAAAATAAAAATAAAAATAAAAATATAAATATAAATAAATAAATTTTTCGAAAATGAGTACTAATTTAACGATTGTGATTTTTCTGAATGTGAAAATAGATTTTTAAATTTTGAATTAGGTAATGAGTAATTGTGAAATTTTTTTTTCCCGTAGAATAATATAGGACACGGCTGTCGGCAAGACTAGGTACAGTGCAACCACAATTCCTACGACTAGCAGCGAGGACTAGTCCAAAAACTTGGAGGGGGTGTGGGGGGGGGCAAATTGACCAACAGATTGAGATTTGGTAAACATCCAGTCATTTGGTTGTTCCCTTATTACTTATTTTCTTCCAGTCATACATATTTAACATTGGACTCGTTCGGTCGGAACTTGCGCAAAGGCTTCCATGGTCGCAACAAATGTGAAAAAAAATAAAATAAAATAAAATAAATAAATAAATAAATAAATAAATAAATAACGCTGCTCGGCACGAAAATTGCCCCCAACACCGTTTTGACAAATTCTTATGTAAATTGACCTCCTGAATCCGAATAGGACGCCCATTTTGCCCTATCACCCACCGTTGTTTTGGGACGGCCTCCTATTTTTATCACTTTTCGGTAATTCTATGGCTATAAATTTGATTTTTAGGTGATTGGGGGGGGGGGTATTTTAAGTGTTAAATATCTTCTGAGGGGCTACAGAGTTGAAAAATTCTAAATCCTCAACATTTGCAGCAAGGGGAAAGTTTTTTTCTTTTTTTTTTTTTTTTGGGGGGGGGGGGGGGGGAAGGGTTGTTACTGAAATTATGTATTACATTTCTTATATTTTTTCGATTTATATTAATGTTATTTATTAAACATTATATATATATATATAAACTGTTAAATTACATTTTTTTCATTCTCCAAATCAAATTCATGGTCATAAAATTACCGAACAGTGATAAAAATTGGGAGAGGGGTGGTGTTCTGAGGAAACGGTGGCTGACTGGGCAAAATGGTAGTCATATCCGGATTCAGGAGGTCATTTTATATAAGGTTCAGGGTCGAATATTTTATTTATATATATATATATATTTCAGCGCAGTGTAACCTATCACCTTTAATTAAGTTTCAAGAAAATTAAATAAAAAAGTTCTATATCAAATTTTCTTTCTTCTGTTTTTTTTTGTTTAAATATTAATAAATTTATACAACGATATTTACTTTGATTTTACAGAATAATAATGATTTTAAAGTATTTTTAATTGTTTCCGTGTGTATATGTATGTTAAGTATAGGGAACAGTGTTTTGATAAGATCTTATAAGGAAAACATAATATAATTTAAACTATTTTTACCAGTTTTGAAAACTAAATAAATACTTGTGTACAGTATGTTTTTATTAAGTGTAATAATTTTTAATATTGATTTTTTTTTTTTTTTTTTTTTTTTTTTTTTACTACTACGCAGTTGTTCATTTAAAACATATTCATAGCAAAACTAAAGAAAGAATTCTAAATTAAATTTTCTAAGAAAATTAAAAAATACGGTAGAACGTAGCCAAGAGATTTTGGGAAAAGCTTGATATCCAGGTTAAATTCAGCATAAATTGGATTAATGTCTTTGCTTTACAACGTGCAACAGTGAGTTAATGAATTAAACGTGTTGATTAAACAAAAATGTACAGATTTAATTGCATCATTTCATTCTGAAGTTTTTAGCACGTAGTAAATTGAATTTGCATTATAATTTTAATTAAAAATTTAATTCTGTAGGTAATCTAAGAATTTGAATGATTAGATATTAGAATTAAAAAATTCACTTTATTGAAGACTAATCTTATTATTGATTTAGCGATTTTATATTAATAAAATGCTTTTCTTGAAAACGGTATGCTATTTATAAGGATGAAATGTGTATGTTATAGTGAGAATATACCATTATCGTTAATTTTTCAATATAATGCTTCAGTCATACCAAATAATTATTCAATATTTTTCTCTTAAGATATCTACAAATTTATGTGTAAAATTGCATGAGAAATTTCTCTTTTCAAACTGAACTTATGGTAAATCTGTAACTCCCCATCTGGCGAGGAAGTAATTTCGGTTAAACTTTTATTATTATTATTATTATTGTTATTAAAATTATATTTTTAAGATATTCTGATTCAGTAAAAAAAATATTCCCTCATTTAATCTATTAAAAAATAGAAATTTCTATCATAGATTAAATATATGCAAATATTTTTGATAAGGATTTCGAAAATTCATTAGCAAAATATGAAAAAACACATCACCAAAAACATGTTATTTTCCCTTTTTTATACTCATTTAAAATATATAAGTAAACATTGAAAATTCAGAAAGATATTAAATATAATAACTCGTGAATTCTTTGCTTAATTTTTCAAAAGATTCACTCAGTTGTCGGTACTTGACCAGTTTGTTTAAGGAAGGCTATATCTGATCTTCTATAGCGTAAAAATGAACCAAAACTTGGCTAAATTTAACCAATATGATTTTGCATCTTATTCATCTCACATACCAAAATTAGTGAATTTATATATCATAGAAAAATACATATTTCCTTGTCATAAACAGAATTAAACTGCAACTTAACAGTGCCACCTGCCAGCTGATATGCACCCAAATTAAACAGCACAGATTTTTTTTTATTAATATCATCTTATGTACCAATATTAGTGCGTTTATACACTACAGAAGTTGTGATATAGCCTTCATGTATATGGAGAGAATCCTAACGTAGCAGTGCCACCTATTGGTGATATATTTAAAAAGTTAATTAGTACCAGTTGAAAGTCCAACCAAATATCAATCTGTTTAAATTCCATTCATTTGTTCGTGAGATACAAAATTTTGCAAACGCATCATACACACACACACACACACACACACACACACACACACACACACACACACACACACACACACTGTTAAACAGTATTTTTTTTTTTTTTTTTAATTTCTAATTTTTTATAGCCAGTTTTATTCACTGGTTATTTTTTATTGTACCGTAAACCAGTAACAAAAATTTTACAGAAATCATTTGGTGAATGTCACATGCTATATTAATTAATCAGCATTGATCTTAATCTTATCTATATTTTAACAAAGAAGGAACAAATCTTGGGAGTCCACTGGTCCAGTTGGCATGGTGCTGAATTCTATAACAAAAAATCATGTGGTTGACAAAGCATAAATGTTTGCTCCTCATATGTGTAAAAAAAGTTTGTGTACTGTTATCGATGGAACAGTGCACATATAAGTAATAACTGCAGGAAATGTTGTTACAGCATGCGCGAGTAAAATTTACAGCAAATTTATTTTGGTGCATATAGTAAAAATATACCAGAGCGTAGGCAATAAGTTTACTAACATACTGCGCTGTAACATTCCACAGAAAAATTAAACAGTATTCTTACAAACTTTCTTCTTAATAGTTTTTATCTGCATTAAAGCTTTACTTTGAAAATTGCAACACCATGAAAGAATGCGAATATAAGAATGTTATTTATTGGACAAATACATTATAGTAGGAAGAATAATTGATTAAATTTTCAGGAAATTTTGAGCAATATATCCTGAGAAAACAGCACATAAACCAGCGACTTCTGGGAGCAATAACTACATTTCTCTGCCTAGGCAATGAATGGAACAACGATTGGATGACATATTCGAGTACAGCACTTCATGAAGCTTCAGGATGCCACAGTTCATAGACCGTATTTACTGGTGAGTGGTGGTGGGCCTGTCGCTTTTTAAAGATTAAACAGTCATTTTCATTGGCGCGAGATCAGGAGAACGCGCTGGCTGGAGCAAGGGTTGAACACATTGTGTATCAAGGAAGGTTAGAACAATACAGAAAACTTGCGGTCGTACATTATCCTGTTTAAATGCTGCGCTACACAGACTTTGCATATAGGACACAGAGGGGCGGACTTTAATTCAACAGAAACTTAATGGCTGCTATTCAATCAAACGGCACCCCATAGTATCACTGCAGGTGATGGACAGTGTGACGATGTCGAATCCCAGCTGGCAATGTGCAATATTCACGTTGCCGTTATGTACGGATAAGGCAATCTTGATGCTATGAACAGGATTGTGATTTGTCTGAAAGGCGATTTTACGCCATTCCTGCGTCCAGGTTCGTCGTCGATCACACATTAAAGGCGCCCATACCAGTGATGCAGTTTTGAGGGTAATCAAACTTTTGGCAGCCGTATACTGGGATCACCACCTGGAGTGTTGGTATGCGGTACCATCGGATATACGTCTAGATCCCTCTTGTTTTCATTCCCGCCACTCTGAATACTAGCCATTACATTTCTAACGAGGTAAGGCACGTAATTTGGCCCTAATATTCAGGGCCTCTGAAGCCCAGTGTTTAAGCAGGACAGTGCACGACCGCATGTTGTTCGTATTAACCGGATCTTCCTTGATGCAGAATATGTTAGACTGTTGCTCTGGCCAGTGCGTTCTTCTGACCTCGCACCAATGAAGATGACCGTTTAATCATTGAAAAGCCACTGGCCCCCCACCACTCACCAGTAACTACGATCGATGAATTGTGGCATGGTGTTGAAGCTTCATCAAGTGCTCTATCCGTAAATGACATCCAATCGCTGTTTAATTTAATGCCTAGGCAGATAAGAAACATTATTGCTCACAGAGATCGCTTTTTTACGTACTGTTTTCTCAGTAGATATTACACCAAATTTCCCGAAATTTTAACCAATTTTTCTTCCTACTATAATGTATGTGTCAAATAAGTATCATTATGATATTCGCATTATTTCATGGTGTTGCAAATTTCATAAACATGAGTGTATTTAAATATTTAATTAACACAAACCTCTGTAAGATGTGTAAACGTTTCTCACTACGAATTCATCATTATACGGATACCATTCCTCAAACTTCATTCTGTATAATAAATAATAGTATAGTAGATTAATCTAATACAAAATTATCAAGCATTTTTGAAAATGCATTGCTCTGCCACATTTTAAATTTCGCTTGCTCCTGAGTATAGGTGACATCTCCTTTTTCTACTTCTTTTTTTTTTCCTTTGGTTGTGTGTGAATTAATTGCCTATAAATTTTGTATAACTTTGTTATTCTTGTATTTATACTTCAGGATTTATAATGAGTGTAAGAATTTAATTGCGAAAAACACAGACTTAATAACTTATTAACATTGTCAAATCAATAATTGCTAGCTGCACCTTATCCGTAAATAGTATATAATAATTTGAGTATCATATAGAATTCTGTATGTTTAGATATAAGTGACACGTAAACTACTTTGAAAAAAAATTATCACAACTTTTACAAGAACACATGAAAAGTTTCGTATAGAACCTCATAACAATATTATGGCAGCTTATTTGCCCCAAATATGTAGAGAAATAATACCAAGCTGTAACTGTGCAACTGTAGCATTTTACATAGTTGCAGATGGTAACATTTCTCTACATAATGGTGGCAAGTAAGCTGCCTCAATACTTTTGTGTAATAGGGCACAAAGTTTTTACAGTGAATGAAGTTATGCATCTTTAAAATATCCTGGAGTATTGTATATATATATATATATATATATACAGATGCATACATAATTCAATTAAACTTTTACTAGTATAATACCAGATTTTCATTATTTAGTTTTCTCTAAAATTTACGAACATGATAATAATAATAATAATAATTAAAAAAGAAGAAGAAGAAGAAAAGCTTCATAAGCAAACAGCATTAACTACATATAAATGAAATAACTCTTTCGGATCGAAATATTTAAGCCTGACCTTACATAAGGGGCAAATAAAGTAGGCATGATTGCAGCATGAAAGCATGAAAGGAAGAAAGTGCACATGCTCATTTACTATCGTCCGATATAGACTCCATATTAAAACAGTTTTTTGTTTGTTTGTTTGGCGTTGTTGGCATGGTGTTGGCTTTACAATTTTTACTATCCTTATTCAGCAGCGTAATTTTGATAATTTATTTATTTATTTATTTATTTATTATTATTATTATTATTTTAAAATTTCAAACATGTTTGAAAACAGCTAACATAATACCTTTTCCGAATTTGTTATTGCTTAACTGTAATATTTGATTAAAAAAAAAAAGTAAAAAAATAATTAAAAATCATTACAGTTTTGATTGAGCTTTTCATAAGCAAAATTATTTTAGACATCATTTATTTCATTTTTATTTTACCTCTTTCTGTTTATATATATTACTGAGAAAGACCGATATCTGGCAAATATCGATATTCTCCGATGAATATTAATATTCACATATAGTTGCTTGTTGTATTCAAGAAATATCGAATAAAAATAATTCTAATCCACATGCAGGGGCTAATACCAGTATTCAGCATTTGAATCAAAACTTTTTTGTAACGTTAACATGAAATTTCAACCTTTTATGTCTCAATTTAACATTAAATAAAATAGAAAAAAGCTTACGTAACAGAACATGTAAAAGAGCTGTTGAATCTATAGTGAAAAGAACATTCAAAATTAGAAAAGAAAAATACAACTAATCTTATGTAATCTATTTTATTACATAAACCCGAAAAGTTATGACAAATAGAATTGCCTTGATTATTCATTACTGAATTCCTCATCATAATCAAAATGTAATAAATACCTTTTCATATTTACTAGGGCACTTGATGTTTGAATTAATTAATGAAAAATAATTGTGAACGAGATTATGCTAAGCCAATTCAAGGTCTAGTATTCTAAAAATCAAAACTGTTATAGGTTTTTTATATAAAACAAAATTAATAAAAAATAATGCAAATTATGCTTTTCTCCACGTTTTTAGATGCTCATAATTATACGAGCAATAAAGATTTTCCTTTTTATTTAATTTA
Source organism: Salticus scenicus (assembly GCA_963930645.1). NCBI lineage: Eukaryota > Metazoa > Arthropoda > Arachnida > Araneae > Salticidae > Salticus > Salticus scenicus. Next base: position 27,388,780 of record OZ005648.1, read on the forward strand.
AGAGCGAATGATTGCAATTGATATCCGAATTTGTCAACTACAGCCAAAAAAAAATATGGAAAAGAATAAAAATTAAAATGAAAAGCAATCCAATACAATTAATTAACAAACATGGGGAACGTAAATCGAGCTGACCGATAGGAATCCTATTAGGTGAGGCATTTCAGGTTGTCAACATGTTGTGTGACAGGTAAAAATTAATTTTTTTACCAAGAATATAGTATAGCCTGTAGCCGAGATTTATGAGAATAAATATATGATTCAGAACTGAGAAGAGTCCATCTGTGCTATCTACAGTCGGCAGCAAATGTATCCGAGCACTAGCGAAAATTCCTATGTAAAAAAAAGTACACTTAATACAGTTTTGTTAAATAAATCCTTTTCGATTCATGTTCTTAGACACTAAGAACAGGATTTGACAAGGATTTATTTAACAAACTGTATTAAGTGTACTTTTTTTTATACAGGAATTTTTGCTAGTGTTCGGACACTTTTGTTACCGACTGTATATATATATAGATTAAGACGTTATCCAGAGAGTGGTGAAGAAAAGTGTTCGCAGCCAACACTTTTACGACCATTCGTTATTGAAACTGTCGAACTATCAAGTGATCTAATAATATAACAAACTAGCTAGACAGACATGGATAGTTATCGGATACTTTTGCTAGTTATCGGATACTTTTGCTGCCGACTGTAGTAGGTTATTGTTTTTCTGCTTATGCATTAAATGATATCTACAAATATCAGTATTTATACTAAAACTAAATAGGCTACTTGGCAAAGTTAGATAAACATTACAATTATATTGTATACTATAAATTTATAAATATTTATCCTGGAATGAATTTATAAATATTTATTAATTATTATACATATATTGGAAATCGATAAATGAATAAATAAAATAAAATAGAATATTACTTCCTTATTCCAAACTTAATTTCCATTTTATTACTAATTAATTATGAAATAACAGTTTTGAGGTTTATTTGGAAGAAATGAGTCGTAAATCAGTCGTAAACCCAAAAGAATAAGAGGTTAATATGTGATCACGAGAAAGCAAATAAAATGTACTGTTTTCATTTATGAAGCATTTGGGATTGTTAAATAGAATGAACTATTTTCGTTTTTTTTTTTTTTTTTGCGATATACGTAATTGCGTACATAAACAATAAAAAATATTGTTGTATTGTACTAACAAAATATTATGTATGTTGTAACTGAGCGTAAAATCTTTTGTTTGAATAAAGCTCAGATTATTGTTTTTAAAAATGAGTGCATTTCATATTAATTATAAAAAGTCGTATAAGTTTTAATTAATATTTCTGCGATGAAATTAAAGATTTTAACAAGGTCTTTTCTGATTTCCATGACTAAAAAAGATTTTTTTAAAGCAAAAAGTATATTTTATGTTTTTCAGCTATATTTGAATATTTTTTCTTAGAAGTTATATATCAATAGATGGTATTTTGACAAAACCTGTATAAGTATTTTTTCTTTAATTTGAAGCATTTTGAAGAAATTATTTAGTAAGAATGGTAATCTTATGTTAAAAAAAAAAAAAAAAAAAATCTATTAAAATATCTTGAAAGCAAAAAATCAAGAATTGTTATTCAAATTTTATTAAAAAAAAGGAAAAAAAAAATAAGGTTAAATTTAGCATGTTATCTCTGTGGAGAATCGAATTAATATTATGCAGCTTAAAAATGTTTAACAGTAATCAATTTTTATATCGTAAAATCGTTGAAAGATACGTAGATATTTTAGGGTGGAGGAAAATGCATTCCAGTTATCGAAAACAATAAAAAAAAGGAATGTGGGCATTGCTATTTTCTTAAGAAACGTCACATTTTTTCAATAATAAAATTATTTTCCTTAAAATTGCTTCATTTAAATTTTTATTGATTTTGAGTAATTTATAGCATAGGAAATTTAAATAACAATGATAATCATGATTATAATAAAAATTATTTGTTTATAATTAACACATAGCAGATTACACTGCACTACAAAAAATAAATAAATAAATAAAATAAAAATAATAATTCGACCCTTAATGCCATTCTTGCTGATTCTTATGTAAAAAGACCTCATGAAAAGATTACCATTTCACCCAGTCACCCACCGTTTTCTCAGGACCCTTCCCCCAATTTTTTTTACTTCAGTAATTTTATGGCCATGAATGAAAAAGAATCATCGGAGAATGAAAAAGAATTAATTTAACACTTAATATATATATATATATATATATATGTAATGTTTAATAAATAACATTAATAATAGATTAAAAAAATACAAGCATGTAATACATAATTTCAGTGGCAAATCCCCTTCCCACCTCCCTAAATTTCTCCATTGCCACAAATGTTGATGTTTTAGAATTTTTTAAATCAAATCAAATTTATAGCCATAAAATTACCGAAAAGTGATTAAAAAAAGGGAGCCGTCCCTAAAAAACAATGGATGATAGGTCAAAATGGGATTCCTATTCGAATTCAGGAGGTCGTTTTACATAAGAATTTGCCAAAATGGTGTTGGGGGGGGGGGGGTGACAATTTTCATGCCGAGCAGTGTTATTACAGACAGATTCATATTTTGCTAAATAATCATTTTTGATTTATTTAAAATTTCTTTTATATATATATATATATTTAGCGTGTAAAAGCAAAACATGAAATACTATTAAAAAATGAATTTTTGTGATTTAAAATTTAATTAAATTCACATATATTTCTATAATGACCTTGTTGGTTATGTAATTCATAAATAATTATTACTGAATTTGTTGTCAACATCTTTATGTTCTTTTTTTTTCTTTAATCAATAAGTAAAAGTCTTATTATCTAGATGAAAGAAATAAGCTAAATAATGTTTATTAATCTGTCTATAAATTTTACTTTCTGCTATATTTTATACTTTTTAATTATTTGAATTTACTTCGATAATACGAAACTTATCATACTTAAGGGTAGTCATAAAAATAAAAATAATGCAAATAAAAAATTATAAATTATGCAAACGTATTGATTGGAATGATTCAAAACTCTATAATTTAACACTAGAAAAAGTAAAGTCTGAAAGAACTCTTTTTGGGTTGCAATATTTAAGCCCGGCCCTTCACTACATGAAAAAATGTATTCACGAGTAGAGTGGCATTGTACAAAACCTAACCAACTCCCAAGGTAGAATAAATTAAAAAATAAGGTCTTTTTTTTATTATAAAACAGTTTTGTTTTTCTCATTTCAATTATTGCATTTTCTAATTTCTATTATTTTATTTTATTTTTAATCGTTTTTACGTTTATTTATTTTTAGATAATTTTTCTTTCAACTTTTATGTTTTTATTTATTTTATCTTATCGTCTGCTTAAATTATATGCGCTCCTTACGTTAGGTTATATTATTTATGCCTAAATTTTTTCCCTTTGATGAAGAGTCGTGCGCAATTGTTTCGATTCAAAACAATTGTTGAGAGTTTCTTATGGTATTTGGTTACAATTTGTGGTATTTGCTTATAAAGTTGTTTTTATGTATAAAAAGAGTTTTTTCTTATTTTAATTATTACATTTCCAACTTTCTATTATTTTATTTTACTATTAATCATTTTTAAGTTTATTTATTTTTAAACTATGTTTCTTTCAATTTTTATAATTTTATTTATTTTTTATTATCGCTTGCTTAGGTTATATTCGTTCCCTACGTTTGGTTATATATGATGGCACATTTTTGCATAACTTTTTCTTCTGATGAAGAGGCGTGCACAACTGTTTCGAATCAAAACAATTGTTGAGAGTTTCTTGTTGTATTTTATTACCATTTATGGTATTTGCTTACAATAACCTTTAATAGTTAGCAGTATTTCGGCGCATCTTACTCTCGTGGTAATAGTATCTTTTTATAATAATAAAAATATTTTACTTTCACTGCCAAGTTCTTGTTACCTTTCGTTTGATTGCATCACTGCACCAAGAAAGTTGAGTGAACTTTTCTGATACAGACAAAAAAAAAAAAAAAAAAAAAAAAAAAAAATGCATATATATGATATTTAATATGTACCAAAATATAAGATTTTAAATCTTTCTAAATCTATGCTATTGTCATTCTAGAAAAAATAAAGTTTGGTTTTTCGAATTTCCGTTCCAATACGTTGTAGATAAAGTATAAAATTGTCCATCTTAAAAATGAATTATATACTCTACGAAGACAGTTGCTGCCTGGAGGTAAGTTAAGTGATACAATGTATCAGTTATACCTAATTTGCATCTTTAAAGCAATTTAAGATTATTTGAGATAAATTAATTCCACTTAATTAAGCGATATTTCTTGTTAAAATAATCGTAATTGATTTATCTGTATAGGATCATGATGCGCCGTGACATTTTATCAGTTTTATCTTTAAGTGAATTTTAAGCTCGAGAGATCAGACAAAATGATAATATATTCTTCTGACAAATTCTTTTCTTTTCTTTTTTTCTTTTTCTTTTCTTTTTAAATGAAATTTGTGATTTTTGTTTTTAAATTTTCTTCAGTCACAAAAAATCAATGAGTATTAAAATTTGAAGAAAAAAGTAAGATGGAAAGGTAAAAAGATTAAGAAGGTAGTTCAATTATTTTTTTTCGGATAGATAAAAAATTGCTGTTGAAAAATTGTAAAGTTAATTGTAAATTAACTGCAGACCTCACAAGAGAGGTGAGGGGAATTCCATCGCCAATTGCCCATTGCGTAGGTATTGTGTATCATAAATCTCACCAAACCCATCAGCCAATTAATTACATTATTTTTTGTATTTTTTAAATTAAAATAAAAAACAGCATATACATGTGGGTTTTATTTATGTATACATATATAAATACATGTATGTATATATATATATATATATATATATATATATATATATATATATATGTGTGTGTGTGTGTGTGTGTGTGTGTGTGTGTGTGTGTGTGTACGTGTATGTGTGGTGTATGTGTTTCTAGGTATGTATGTGTGTATTTGTAAGAACAGTTGTGTATAAATTTGCATGAATGAATAGTTTCGTGCAGTTTATAGTTTATTACATTTAATATGTTTTAATTAAACTGAATATTTTATTATATAATATAATATTTAATACATAATATAATATTATAAACTCATACTACAAAATAAAGCACAAGGCATAATATAATATGTAGTTAAAACATTCGTAGTTAAATATAAACATCTGTGTACATATCGCATGTACTTTTAAATATTTTTATTGGTTATGCGTTAAATTATATACAAATCTGAATTTAGTACGTGTGATTTAAATATTTTATACTTATAGAATACATTAAAATAGTAAAATATCTGCATTTCACAAAAACATGTAAAAAAAAAAAAATTACTTATAATAAAAATAACGTTTAAAAATTGTATACATTTCGGCAGTTAATTTTTACAGCATGAATTCAATTGAATTAATATTTAAATTATATATTTTTATCACTTAAATTATAATTTATTTAAATTTGAAAAATTCTTAAAATTGAAAGGTGTAGTTTACAAAATGTAAACTAATAACTAAATATATTTAATAAATTATCACCAAAACATTGTCAAAATGTATTTAATTTAAATAGTATTTCATTTCCTTCTTCTATATATTTATTTTTGTGATTTATGTTTTCAGAAAATGGATTTGATTTTTATTAATAAACCGATTTTTTTTTTTTTTTTTTTTTTCTGATGACCATGTTATAATTAAAACACAAAAGTACAATAAAATTATAATGAAAAGTTGGCAAGTAGATGTTGGCAATAATGGGCAAGTTAATTTTTACTTTCTTCTATATGTAATATAGAGAAAGTATTGGATTCGCGAAAATTTTCGAAGTCCACTTTTTGATGGATTTACATGTTTTGGGATATGGAGAACACGAATTAATAGTTTTTAGAAAATGTCTGTCTGTCTGTCTGTCTGTATCATTTTTTTGTGGACGCTGTATCTCACGAACCAATGAATGAAATTTAACCAAACTTGGTATTTAGTTGCACCCTGACATAAACTGGTGCTGATTAGATTTTGGGATCACTCGCTCAATAGGTGGCGTTGTGATCGCATTTTATGCAAATTTTTAACATGGCAGCATAGGACAAAATTCCGTATAAATGGGCATAAAGAGAGTTATTTTACACTTGTGATTGTAAAATTAATAGGAATTATTGATAATAGTAGTAGTTAGCTAGGAAAAAAATTTTGTGCATGGGGGGGCATCGGTTCCCCCCCTGGGGGGGAAAATCCCCCCCCGGGGAAGTAAATTTTCAAGATGGGTATCTTTCGAAAGGTCTCGTTGATAATAGTAATAGTTAACTTGGAAAAAATTTTTGTGCATGTGGGGGCATCGGTTGCCCCCCCGCCGGGGGGGGAAGTTCCCACCCGGGGGGGCAAAATTTCAAGATGGGTATCTTTCGAAAGATCTCGTCAATACCTTTAAAACGAATGGTTGAACGATAAATCTGTGATAATTTAAACCAAAGTTATCGATTTTTTTTACTTTTAACAAAAAAAAACTTAGAAAAATATCGCATTTTTTTTTTTTTTTTTTTTTTTTTTAACGAAATTTAACCAAACTTGGTATTTAGTTGGTCCCCGACATAAACTGGTGCTGATTATGTTTGGGGATCAATAGCTCAACAGGTGGCGCTGTGATAGCATTTTATCTAAATTTTTAACATGGCAGCATAGGACAAAAATTCGTATATATGTGCATAATTAGAGTTGTTTTAAACTTGTGATTGTAAAATTAATATGAATTATTGATAATAGTAGTATGTAACTAGGAAAAAAAATTTCTGCATGGGGGGGGCATCGCTTCCCCCCCTGGGGGGGAAGTACCCCACCGGGGGGGATAAATTTTCAAGATGGGTATCTTTCGAAAGGTCTCGTCAATACCTTTAAAACGAATGGTTGAACTATAAATCTGTGATAATTTAAAACAAAGTTATCGATTTTTTTCACTTTTAACAAAAAAAAAAAAAAAAAAACTTAGAAAAAAAAATCGTACTTTTTTTTTTTTTTTTTTTTTTAAATATTGTTACTGATTGAATATGTATAGGTAAATATAGAAGAAAGTCTTGTGGTGGCCACAACATACTAGTTTTTCTAGAAATCAATAAACACAAAACTAAGAAAAGATTAGCAGATGAGGTATAAGTTTAAATGATAATTAGACTCATCTAATCAAAGTTTTATAAAGATTCACTCCTTTATAAAAATAACTACTTAAATAATTTAAGCAAAACAAAATTAACGTTAAAAGAAGCACAAGTTATAAATTTCAAATACCAGGAAATTTCCGATTCGGAGTTTCTAAAGTTCTTTCATATGTGATAGTGTAAAAAGTTTTAAATAAAAGTTAAAACATAATAAACTAGTATGTTGTGGCCACCACGAAACTTCCTTCTATATTTTCCTATACGAATTCACTCAGTAACAATAATAATAATAATAAAAAAAAAAAAAAAAAAAAGTGGGACTTTGACAAAATTTTGGGTAAAATGTGAAAATTATTCTAAGTTTGTCAAAACACGGAAACCGTGCGACTTTGACAAAATTAGGGGAAAAATGCAAAAATATGTTAAAGTTTGTCAAGACACGGAAACCGTAGGACTTTGACAAAATTAGAGGAAAAAAGCAAAAATTAGTTTAAGTTTGTCAGAACACGGAAACCGTGGGAGTTTGATAAAATTAAGGGGAGAGAAAAAAAAAAACAGATTTTTTTTCTAAGTTTTTTTTTCGTAAAAAGTAAAAAAAATCGATAACTTTGTTTTAAATTGCCACAGATTTATAGTTCAACCATTCGTTTTAAAGGTACTAACGAGACCTTTCGAAAGATACCCATCTTGAAAATTTTTGCCCTATATCACCCTGTTAAAAATTTAGAAAAAGCGGGATGGCAACGCAACCTGTAAGACGATTTTTACCAAAAGTTGATAGGCACTAATTTATGTGAAGGTGCAACTACATACCAATTTGTATGAAATTCTGTGCAGTAGTTCCAGAGATACAGTTGCCACAAAATTTTGTCACACACACAGACAGACAGACAGACAGAAAGACAGACAGACATTTTCTAAAAATGGTAAAATCGTGTTCTACAGCTCTCAAAACGTGTAAATCCATCAAAAACCCGAAATCGAAAATTTTTACGAATCCAATACTTTCTTCTATTTAAGATAGAAGAAAGTAAATATGTAAAAATAAATAAAAGAACCAGAATAATAAAAATTAATATCCTGGAGCTTGTTAATCAAACATGGTCCAAAAATAGACTAAGAAAAGATAAAGATATTTATGAAAGAAAGGAGGAAGAATTGGATGGACTAAAGAAATATCCTTTCTTGGTCCAATTTTTGATTATGCTTGCTTAGCAAGCTCCAGTGTTTCAATTTTCGTTAGCCTGGTTTTTAAATTTATTTTTACAATTTTTATAATGTTTTAACTATTATTTAAAATGTTTTGCAATAGCACTGTTGAAGGAATTTTAGAATTTCAGAAATAACCGTCTGCTAGGTTTTGAAATTTTTAATTTGTGCTTAATAAAGTTTTTTTTTCTTTAATATTTACAGCATAAATTATCTCCTCTTATTTTTAATTAATTAAATAATACCTTAACTCTTAAGCATGTGACTACGCAACTCAGTAACAGATATCAGTAATGTGTTTATTTTAATCAAAGATTAACGAGATTATCCTAAAGTAATTCTTCAGCATTAAAATACACGGTCCTATATTAAATTTCATCAGGTATTGTAGTTTAATAAATTAAAGTAAGTAATATTATTAATCTTAAAAATTAAATCAGTTTAAGATACCCAGTTACTTTGTTTGGCCGGTGTATGTTTCTGTGGTGATTTATTTGATTGACTATTCTTCGTTATCATTTTTTCTCTAATTTTTTTTTCTATTTGACCCTAAATACTTTTTAGGAAAATATCAGCTCTCTGGGATAATGGTATCACGTGCCGAATTGACAAAAAATTCCTAATATATGTATCAGGATCCAAATATAGATATTAGGAATTTTTGTCAAATCGGCACGCGTTAACAAGATCCCAGAGAGCTGATATTTTACTAAAAAGTATTTAAGGTCAAATAGAAAAAAAAAAAAAAAAATAGATTTAAGTGACACCCTAATTTAATTTTAATTTTATCCTTATTTAAGGGACACCCTAATATATATATATATGCACATATGTATTAAAATATCACTTTGAAAATTCATTTTAATGCAATTTTTAAAACCTTTTTCGGAACAACTATAGTATTTATTTCCCCACAGCTGCATTTGGCGATTTATTTTTGGCGATTATAGCTAAATCATAAATTTAAAAATTATAAATCATATATCATAAATGATAAAATCATAAATCTAAAATAAATAGCATGCAGGCTTCTATATTATATCGCAAACAGGCCAGAACGACATCGTTATCTTTTAAATCGGCGCCAAAGAAAATTCGCCAAATTCAGCTGTGGGGAAATACTACAGTTGTACCCCTTTTTCTATTTACGTATTCGTTACGTATAGAGTTTTTGTAATGTTTAGAAATAGGTGTGCATATTCTGCATTTATTATTATATAAGGAATTTTTCCTTACAACGTATAAAATCAAAACAATTTTTACAAAAAAAAAAAAAAAAAAAAAAAAGAAAAAGAAAAATGTTAAATACAATAATATTTAAAACCCGAATAAACTACTACGTCAGAAACGCCAAAGAAAAATATTTGAGATGCATACAGCTGTTTCGGTAGCCTTAAGCGTACCGTCTTCAGCGCAAAAAGAATTCTGAATCTGAAAAAATGCTCGTATATATAAAAGGGGGACCGATTTTAGTTCAACCAACAGGATTACGGAATTATTATTATTTGTTCAAGAAACTATACAATGGTTATGCTGTCATTAAAAATATTAAATTTCTTTGAAATAATAATAATGATAATAATAATAATAATAAACTGGAAATGAATATTGACATTTAAATAAAACACACAAATTACTGAATTGCAGCAAAACATTTATTTAAAAATTCAACAATAATTTGTGACAAGAATAAACAAGTGTATCACAGGCACTAAAAGAAAATTATTGAAACATAGGACTTAGTATAAAATACCAGATATTCCCTGAAAGTAAAAGCTCCCCATATTTGCAATGCTGTACACAATAAAACACTTTTTTATAGAGTTATATATAGTGACAGGAAAAGTATAAAATATTATATGTGGAATTAGTCGAGATTGCTAGAGTTGCTTCTACTGAACTTATTTAAGCATTTTACGCAGTAATTCAAGCATTCGTATTGTTAACGCGCAGGAAAATTAATGAAGTAAATGATATGACACGATAAATAAGATAGTGTATTATGAAAAGATCAGAAGAGTATGATAGTGAACTACAGTTAGAAATATCCCCCATTTCAAGTAAAGAATAAATCTTTGTAGATAAAAGAAGCATAAAGGCAATTAAATTTTCCCTAGCCGTTAAATTTAGGATCTAAAACTACTAAGCAAAGCAAACAGAAGTTCTACTCAAAGCCACACAAAAGCATACATATTAAAAAGTAGTTACTATGAACCATTAGTAAAGCCCTACGTAAGACTTCCACATACTTAAAATTGTACTTTTCCCTTTTTTTTGTAATAGCCTAATGTTTCAGTCCATGGTCAATCCAAAATTACGAATGAGTATATAAGTTATTGCATACTTACCAACATACTAATTAATATTCCGTAGTCTAGCTAGCCCCGCCTTCTTTTTCACACCATTATCTTTTTAGAGTATTTTTCTTCTTATTTAATCGCATCTGCATTTGGAGAATATTACTTTAAAAATTTACTGATGGGAAAAGAAGGGCGGGACTAACAACACTACGGAATATTAATTAGGATGTTGGCAAGTATGGTTATTGTTTAGCCTCGCCCAGGTCTTCCCACTTGATTGGTATCACTTCCTCTAGATCTGTAGAGTAAAGGAGCAGCTCTTTGAATATCGTCTTCCATCAAGAAGTAGAGTTTAGGATCTCCAGCATTGATTCGGTCGTTGATGCTGTAAAAGGATGGTGCTTCGGGACATGGGATGGCATCGTCCGGGTCTGCACAAGTAAGCGTCAGTTGGTTGAAAAGTGTTTGGTTACCACACAAGAATGACCATTGCTGGGTTTCTTGGGAGCCATCGTCTCTAACTGAAGAATGGCACACGTGGAAAATCTGACAGTTGTTGTCTACGTCGGCGTAATAACCATCGTTAAAGCAACTGAATGAAGTTTTAATAGGTCCTACTAAGATGTCTGCTCCGTCTGGAAGATCATATGCTGCTCTTTTAGCTCTCTAAAACACAAAAAGTTTTTTTAGGAAAAATGTTTTAGGTGTTTTATATATGTATATAAACAATGATTTTTAGCAAACAAAATGATATTTATATTGATTTATTAATTAATCTTATTTTTTTTAGAATTAAATTTAATGTACACATGAAAATTATATAAGATTTATGTTAGAGTTTTGGTGTTTTGGGAGGAAGGTCGATTAACCACACTAGGGTATTAGGCCTGAGGGGGAGTGCTTTCCATGTGGGAGATCTTTCTAAGGGGTCCTAGCCCGTATTTACGCAAGTTTCGGACAAAACCACAGAAAACTCCAAACGGGTAGGCCAACAAAGGCGAGCTGGGATCGAACCCGGTACCCCTCGTCTAATAACTTTGCATTAATGTTAGAAGAAACACAAACTAACTTTCTATATAATCTTTCATTAAATGAAATCTATTAACTGTACAAAAATTAATGTATTATTATTATTTTTTTTTAATTAGTAACTTGCTCATGAATACAATATTTGTAACTTTAAATAAATTTCTTGGTTAATTTTGAATTGTAACAGGTTGATATATCAAAACTGTACTGAAGAATTTCATTCTTTTAATTTGTTTTAAAAATACAATGTTATTAAATACTATCTAACTGGAAACAATTTTTAAAATTCTAGATTAATGCACTTTTATTTTAAAGATTATTGAATATAACTTACTTTTGGTGCAGCAATGACGACGGAAACAATAGCAGCAACTGAAATCAAACGATAGAATTAATTATATAATTTATAATTGAATTTTATAACTGAATTATTAATAATAATTATTTTTAAAGTTATATTAGAATTATTTATATTAATTACTGTTAAGTATAAATATGTAATTTTTTATTTACTTAAAGTAAATTTAATAAAATATTACGGTATTTAAAGTTTAATTTTTTTCTGTAAAATTTATGAAGCTATTACAAACATTAAAAACTTACATATTAGAAGGAACTTCATATTGTATTTCTTCGAATAATAACTGCAAAAACAAAGTTAAGAAGGGTTAAAAACAAAATGCATAAAATAAACATTTAAAAAAGATTTTTTTTTTCGTCAGTAAAGTAAAGAAAATGTTAAATTTTATTATTCAATATTTCTTTCCATATATGTATATGGAACATGATAATATCAATCACACAGAAAAACGTGATTTCCACTTTTTTTTTTTTTTGCTACTCCTTTTACTATACAGGAATCTTCGTCATATTTTTACAGTATTTTACTTTTTTTTTTTGATTAAATAAAACAGTGATTACTGTTAAAAGAATATTTGTGTAAGCAGCAATATCTCTCTGTGTGATTCACACTACATTTTCCATCGAATTATTCATATATAATTGAAATAATTTCTTTTCTCTCTCTCTCTCTCTTTTTTTTTTTTTTTTTTTTTTTGTACAAATATACTAGGATTTGCTTGAAAAGTTTACAGTAATTTACATTTTTATGTTTTATGTATATTATACTAATTTTTAAAACTGTATTATCAAAGTTATGTTTTAGAATTTATCTTCGATGTATGAGGTAACTGCTGATAGTAATCATGCATTCATTTGGTGAATTTTAGGTAAACTTTCTGTATAATTGCTGACTTCGAAAACTTTCCATTCTTCTCAGCTTAAGTTAAAATGTATGATATTGGTTGTATTACTGGTCTAACATAATGAAAAAGGAGATGCCAAATCTGGCCTGCGAAGGTCAAGGCAGTATCTGCAAAAAAATGTCTTTTGGAAATATTTGAAGAAATGCGTTCATGGATTCAAATCGAAACGTTGGAGGCAAATTTACATTACTGCAAAACAAACAAACAAAAAAAGAAAAAAAAAAAAAAAAAAGAAAAAAAAAGAAAAGAAAGAAAGAAAGAAAAGGAAAAGGTACATTTGTAACGGATACAACATAAACATGTTTACATCATAAAATCAAAATTAACGAAAAAAAAAAAAAAAAAAAAAAAGAAAAGAAAGAAAGAAAGAAAAGGAAAAGGTACATTTGTAACGGATACAACATAAACATGTTTACATCATAAAATCAAAATTAACGAAAAAAAAAAAAAAACCGCCACCAGAGATATAAACAAGTTAATGAAATCCTAGTACTCCACCATTTGAGACAAGATTTATTAAAAAAACAAGAAAGAAAGAGAAAGAAAGCAGATAGGCAGATACAGTTCATATGCTCATAAAATAATCTCATCCCATAGTGTTTTTAGTTTATCTTACACAATTTTAAAACATCTTAACTAAGAATAATTCTGCATATCTTGTGAATATGATGACATTTGTAATATATGAAAATATTTTAACTTAATTTTACAGTAGAATTAATTTATTCATTGGTTTTACACATCGATTTAATGTAAATTTATGAAAAAAAAAAAAAAAGAGTTAAAAATGAAGGGTAAAATTAACTAGGATAAAATCAATAATCAATAAAAAAAATATTACATAATTGACACTTCTTCCGCTTTTTAATCACTGCTTAAAGAAAAAAAAAAGATAAATGCTTAATTTAAATGCTTAATTAATTAAGACGAAAATAATTTTCTTGCAATAGTGGTTTTTAAAAAACAAAAGTGTTGGTAGATATGCATTATCTCCACGCAATGCATATGCACCAAATCAATGGCAAATAAATCATATTTCATTTAGATATGAATGATGTATTAAAACTTAATCTTTAAATTCAGCAACACGATATTGAAATATCTCCATCTTTGAATTCAGTGCAAAGTTTCAATGGTATGTTTTAAGTACATATTGCGGAAAAAATTGCATTAGATCTTAAAATTACGATTCTGGATTTAAAATAAATAAACTACAGCTTCTTTTTGGTTCTAACTTAAAATTTTAACATTAAGAGTACATCAAGCATAAGGTAGTGCTAGATTTTTTTTTCAAATTAGATGTTTTTATTAGGTGATCGTCAGTAATTGTTTTTGTATATTTGGTATAATAGATATATTTAAAATATATATATATGTATAGAACATATATATTTCAGAGACTATACATATTTTAAAAACTGTTACTCCTGCAATAAAAAATTGAAACGGTATAAACAATCGGTTAGAAGATAAAATTTTCTAATTAAAATGCCAATCCTTTTTCTCTCGTTCTCACTTGCAAGAAAATTTAGTAAAGATAATTGTTTAAATAATCTTACAATTCTCAATAAGTATTAAACCACTCTCCTAATTATTAGTTTACATAAAATTTCGGCTCTTTATACATGAAGGATATGAATGCAATTGTAATTTTATCTACTTGAAAAAATTATATTTGAATAAGTTTTAACAACAGTTTGTTATAGACAGGATAACTATTATGAGATTTTATTAAAAAAGTTTATTTACATAAAATATTTTAGTAATATTTACATAAAATATTACTAAAATATTTTATGTAAATAATTTTTTTATAAAGTAAAGATCATTATATATCTCTCTCCGTATATATTATTATTAATTAATTAATTAATTAATTAATTAATTTATTTATTTATTTATTTATTTATATGAAATGGAATAACTTAAAAATAAGAATTATTGAAAAAGAACGTATGTTGAAAAGCTAATTGATGCAGCGTTTAAAAGTTGTTTAAATATATGATAGAATATGTTAAACTAATTTGCATCGAGATTCTACACAGTGGTTATACATTGCGTTTCTTGTAAAAAATATTTTAATTAAATGACTAAAAGAACAGAAAACCATCCTATATATTTCTAATCCTTCATATTTTTCTACAGTCCCTCTATATATTCTTATGATTATTAGAAAATACATCCTAAATATAAAAATAATATCCAAATTTACAGATTATGCTTCATTATAATAAAGGTATTTTAGAAGATATTTATAATGATTATTGGCATATTATCAATGAAAGTAATTACATTTTATTTTTATCACATCACGTCTTTCTTTAAAAATAAGGTAACATATTTTTTTTTTTTAATTTAATTTTTTGAATATAAATAACAAGCATTTATTAACATTTGTTACTATACTTTAAACACTGAGATAAATGATCTTATTAATAAAATACTTTAAACAAATAAGTTTAATTTTTTTTTAATAATAATAAAACCCTAAGCCTATTTTGCTTTCTAAGAAATAGATATAAAATTCTCTATAAAACACAATTCAGTTGGCAGGAATTATTTTAACCTGTTCTTCTACATTAAGGTATGCAGTAACTGTGTTTCATTTCCCAACATCGGTTACTACACTCATTTCATAAAATTTCTTTGGTATAGCTTTAGCATAGACGCCCATAGGCGGCTTTAAAATATTTGTAGTCATTTTGACTATGAATTAAAATAGCTAACGCAATTGCATAAGCAAAGATTTTGGCGAGAAACTTCCGAGCAACATTGTTGCTAAATTTCAAAATTTTCGAAGGAGGTTTTTATATTAAAGCTGTTGCATTTTTTAAACACGAGTTTTTTCAATTTTATTTTTAATTAATTAAAAAGAAAAATGTTTGTATGTTCATTTTTTTTAAACATAAAAAGAAATATATTTGCTTATTTATTCATTTATTTATTTTTGGCATAGTTTTTTTTCCCTTTTTCGTAATTTTAATGTTAAAATGGGATTTTTTATTTAATATCTTTCGATTCTATTATCCGATTGAACTAAAAATTACGACGCAAGCTAGATTTCGTCCTGATTAATAAGTGTACCAATTTTTCATAAAATGTAATAATCTGACAAATACAGTGACAAACTTTCAACTTCATATATTTTAAACATAAAAAAAAAAAAAAAAAAAAAAAAAAAAAAAGACTAGCTCGTTTATTTAAGGTGTTTAAAAATTGATGACATAAACAATTGCTGACGAACAAACATAGTACGATCTGTTGTACTCATAATATAAAGATAGAAAATTAGTTTAACATTTATTGCATTATTTATTTATTTATTTTTTGGATGAGTGGGGGGGAATAAAATCAAATTACAAAAACTCTTAAATTAGACTTTCCATGAAAAAGAAACTAATACATTTTTCTTTTAAGAAATAAAACCTTGTACTAGAAAGGTAAACTTTCTGTGTGAAACATTCAAACAAAAAGGATATAAATTATGCTTGACAAGATGATTACTGCGCAGTTTCTGACTGTTTCTTTGCCTCTCAATTAACATTAGCATAGAACGGACATTATTTAAAATGTGAAATTATTCAAAAACAAAAGACTAATTTTCTACACCAAAGACAAATTCATTCAAACTTGCAGATATTAATCATACGAAACAAAAAGAATGTTCAATTTAATATAAACGTAAAACTGATGTTGAAACAGAGCATAAAATAAGTTATGCTTTTAACAGTGAAATTTATTTTTCTTAAGGTTTTTCAGAAAATATATGCATCATAGAAACACAAAAATGAATTTAAAAAATATTTCTCTTTTAATTAATTATCAGGTGTACAAAACTAATGTTGGCAAAATTTGATTTGATAAATTTAGATGATACATATTTTTTTGGTGTGCTGAAACCGAAAATGAACCCAATTTCACTTCATCCTGTATATATATTTATTAGTATAGGATGCCTACCGACACAATTTCCTCATTTTCGTTAGTTTCTGGTATGTTTCCATGGATAATTATAATTAATCATGAAACATACTATGAAAGTTACCATATGCATATATTGGTGGAAGAATCACGGAAAATATCCTAAAATTAAATAATAAAACGAGAAAAATATGAATGAGCAGTAGTATAACGCGAAATATCCAAAGAAAGTTAATTTTATTCACTATATGACA
This sequence comes from Salticus scenicus, assembly GCA_963930645.1. Taxonomy (NCBI): domain Eukaryota; kingdom Metazoa; phylum Arthropoda; class Arachnida; order Araneae; family Salticidae; genus Salticus; species Salticus scenicus. The sequence goes on from OZ005648.1 coordinate 27,405,941, forward strand.
TATATATATATATAATGTAGTTTTTTTTTTCTAAGTTTTTTTTTTTTTTTTTTTTTTTTTAGAAATGGAAAAAATCGATAACTTTATTTTAAATTATCGCAGATCAATGGTTCAACCATTTGTTTTAAAAGCATTCGTGACGAGTCCTTTTGAAAGATACCTCTTATGAAATTTTACTCGGGGGGGGGGGAAGCCCCCACTGGAGGCAAGCGATGCTTTTACATTTACATTTTTCTTTTCCAGTTGACTCTCACTATTATTAATAGTTCCTTTTAACTTCATAATGCTTATTACAAATAATTCTCTTTATGTACATTTATCTTATAGTTACATTTGTCATTTAATTTTATCCTATACCGCTATGTCTAAAATTTAGAAAAAGCGGGATGGCAACGCCCCCTGTTGGAATATTTTCACCAAAAGTTGGAAGACACTGATTTATGTCAAGGTACAAATACATATCCAATTTTATGAAATTCTCTGCAGTAGTTCCTGAAATACAGTTGCCACAAATTTTTGTCTCACACAGACAGACATTTTCTAAAAAATGTCAAATCGTGCTGTAGACCTCTTAAAACGTGTGAATCCATCGAAAACCCGAAGTCAAAAATTTTTACGAATCCATTGCTTTCTTCTATTGGATATAGAAGAAAGTAAAAAAAAAAAAAAAAAAAAACTTTTTGTAGTACTGAAAGACCATTTCGAAAATTAGAATTGAAAATAGTAATGCATTACGTGTAAGTTCATCTGCAACAGTAATTGGTTGAAATTAGACGCTACTACTATTATTTCATTTTAACTAATTTAGTATTCTTTATAACGAGAGTTATACAAAAGATAGAAACGGCAATATTTAATATCTTCTAGATATTTTTATTTTTTTTTAATTAAATTGCAACCATTCCTACTTAATCTGTTTAATGAATTTGTTTAATATGAAATAATAAAATTTAAATAAAAAAACTTTTAACTAAGACTTGTCATTGTGCTCCCAACAAAACTTTATTTTATATTATTTTTTCCATGCAGTAAAAAACATTTATTAAAATTATTTTCCATGATGAATGCAACGATTTTGTTCTCAAATAAGTATAACATTAAATTCCGAATGAAAATTATATTTGAGCTGACGTCTGAGGTGATGCGATTATTTTTATTTATTCTTTTATTGTTAAACGGAAAAAAAATCGATAACTTTATTTTAAATTATCACCTATGGTCAAACCATTTGTTATAAATGAGTTGACAAGTTCTTTGGAAGGATACACATATTAAAAATTTACATTACCCGGGGTACTTCTCCTCGGGTAATGGAGCATTGATTCTACATGCAAACTCATTTTCTATTACTATTATAAGTAATAGATATAATATTTTATGTATTACTTACTATTTTAAGTAATACGTATTAACTTTGCATTCATATTATTTCTTCTAAAATAATTTCTATTAGTACAATTAAACGGAATTTTGTCCCATACTGCCACATTAAGAATTATGAAAAGGTTGGATGAAGCGCCACTTGCTGAGCGATTGTTCACCAAATCCATTCACCAACAGTTTAGGTCACGGTCCAACTAAATATGAATTTTGATTGAATTTCGTTCATCGGTTCGTAAGATACAGTGTCCAAAAACGTTTTAATACACACATGCAGACAAACAGGCAGAAGAATAAAAATTTTCTTAACATACTAAAATCAGGACATTTCAAAACGGGTGAAAACAGGAGTTTAAATTTTTTCACGAATGCAATAATTTTTTCATATATATATATAGAAGAAAGTAAAAATGAAATAATTTTAATCATATTAAAAATAATAAATCCAATGTTTTTAAAATAAAAAGTTATTATTTTTTCACTTATGTAAAGATTAATTTAGTAATATTAAAATAAATAAATAAGCAAATAAATAAAAAGGTATAATTTTGAAAACCAAACCCCATATTTTTTGATAAACGGATTTCAGAATTTAAATTTAATTAATTAAAATTAATTTTCAAAGTAAGATCATGCCTTGAACCAATTTTAATCTGGATTTCTAAAAAAATATTCAATATGTATGCATTATTTAAACGTGAAGAGTTAAAAAAAAAATGCATTATTTTTTACAAATACGAAGAGTAACAAAATGAGACATACAAATGCAATTAAAATGTAAATACAAAATACAAACATAAACGCATAGCTACAATTAATTAATTATGAGAAAAATAAATTTATATATATTTAAAAAAAAAAAAAAAAAAAAAATCAATTACAAAAATGAAAATTGATACTAACAATTATGAAAAATTTTACAAGTTGCTGAATTTAAAGAAAAAAGAGTATATATAGGGAATATAAAAATAACTATTACTTTTAAGAATGCAGTCACCGTATAAGGAAAAATACCAGTTTAATATATTTTAAAGAAATTCCAAAAGATTCTATGGAAAATATCTATAGATAGCAGAATAAAAAAAATAATTTATTCATATATTCGAACAACATAAAAAGGAAAATTAACTGTAAAATTAATTTTCTCTAGAAACACCCAAAATATCCTATACATAATTTGAAAAGCCCAAAACTAATTACTGAAAATATCTTACCTGGATAGAATTCAGATAGTGAAAATGATTTTCAATAGTAATTCAACTCTCTTTTTATACTTCTTGGACTGATTTAATTCCTCACGTTGTTCACAAAGGGGGTCAAAGAGGTCGACCAGTAAATTCTTCCTCTAACCACTGGGGAAAGAACAAAGAAAGAAAGAAAAAAAAAATGAAGAAGCCACACTGAAAAAACCTGATAATCATAAAGCGATCAAATGTGTAAATGTGTCCGGAAAAAAACGGAACGTAACCTTGTCGTTGAAATTGACCTTTGAACTCTCATCAGCGGCTTGATGGAAGGAAGATGAGTTACGGCACTTGCCCATGAATGCAATAAAATCGCTATATTATACTTTTTTTTTCATTGTTATATGTAATGTTTAGACTAGGTGCTTACAAAGTATCTATATCAACTCAGAGAATAGAAAAGAAAATGATGTAATCATTGACCAATTTTTAATTTTTCGAGTGTGATATCACGTTTTCTTTAAGAGATTTCAATTCTGCAAAGCTTTAGTTGGTCATCAAAAATGTTTTTATACAAAGACGTATGTCAATCATATCAGACCAATATTAAGCCAGAAAAAATATTGCGCTAACAAATAACTAAGCATGAATATTTTTTGCATTTTTTAAGTAATTGTAGTTGCTTCTTTAAAATATTGAAACTTTAAAATTTTAAATGCAAAGTTTTTTAAAGTTGTTCATATCGGGAATTCAAGTTTTATTTAAAATAAATGCTCATCAAAGTAAATCAAGATGAATAAAAAATTATTATTAAGATATTATTCAGATTATTTGCATTAAAATTAAATAAAATATGCATTATGTAGAACACAATTAATTTCACTTATGAATGTTAAATAAATCATATCATTAGTTTTATATTTTTCACAAATTTGAAAATCGACAATACAAAAATTCACAGGCTTTATGGGTAATTATATACGACTTTTTTTTTTAATTTAAGTATTTCTGAACTCTACTGAGATATTAATGATAAAAATTTGTAAAACGGTATAAATATTTGCAAAACAGTATAAATATTGTTTTAAATATTAGTTTGTAATAAATATACATCATACAGTATATGGTACAAAACTGTTTACAACCAGATAATATGTGTGTATAACAAAACTAATAATTACACCAACAGAATATTTGCTGTAAAGAGTAATTTCTATTTAAAAAAAAAAAAAAAAAAAAAAAAGATAATAGTTGCTTTTATTATTTCAGTAATTATTTAGTAAATTACAGTATAAAATGTATAAATTAACAGAAGTAAATATAAATCAGTAAAATTTATTTTTTCATTGGTAATTTAATTAAACTGAGTAATAGAGAAAGAAGCAATAAAGAATATTGTTAATATAAAGTTTTTGTTGAATTTTATTAAAAATATTGTTAAATTATAATTAATAATTTCAATACCATCAAATATATATATATATATATGTATGTATATATTTAGATACGGCATACAAGATATATTATTTTTATTCATAGAAAGTAAAATATAAGATAAAACACCGTTTATCCTATATTTTAGTATATTTTATGGCAAATATAGCATATAAGTTCTTAAATTTTACGGTAAGTATCCTATATTTTAATTAGTATTAGTATTAAAAAAGCATTGTTTAAATTCATAAACTTACCATAGAATTAACATTTTGTGATAGATTCAACAACTAATTTTTTTTTAACTTACTGAAAGAAAACTTAACTAACTGATGCATTACGGTAGACTGTATGCATTTTCAACTTATGTGAGGAATAACCATAAAGTCAAGTATATTTATACATGGGATTGATGAAAATGTGACCCATTTAGTATTTTTAATTACCTAAAACGTGAATTTTGTGTTTTAGCATTACCATATTAATGGAATATGCAACAATAATACCACGATGAATGGTATGTATGAGAAGCAAAAAATGAATAATTACAAAGCTTTAATTCAACTGTTCAAAATAATTATTTCTTTTCTTCATATAATTGAAGAAGGATAATTGTAAAATTGCTTACAGTTGCAGAGTGATTTATGAAATTTTTAGCTTGAAAATGCATACAAGAATGCTACATTTTTAATTAAGAAAAAATATTAAAAACTGAAAAAGATGAGTTAATTTGTTATAAAATGGAATTTTAGGCTAAATGGCAAAGATTACTAATAAGTGGTAGAAATAAAAATATATTAGCATTTCTAAATAGGCGAATTTTATATTGTGTATTTTTTATAAGAATTTTTATTTAATATAATAATTATTGGTGCTGTACGTGAATAATGAAAGTGCCTTATCCATTAAATAATGAATTATTTTAAAATATTATATTTTCAAAAACAAGTAAGTTTGAAATGTTAATGAATTCAATCTTTTATCTGAAATCATTTTCATGAGGAATACAATATACCAAACATAATGATTTTCATGGGCACTGGAATAATTGGTAAAAAAGTGAATATTTTCATAAAATGTATGTTATTAATAATTATTACTATTATTATTATTATTATTATTATTATTATTATTAAATGAAATGGGTAATAGGAAGGAATCAGAATCACCTTAAAAAATAATTGAAATTTCAAAACTTCAACTAGCCCTTAAAATGAACTGTCTCAGTAAGCGAATGCTAATGAAAAAAATTTCTTAAGAATAAAATTGAAAAATTAAATGCATTTGAAACATAATTATAACATATATAATAAATATTCTTACGTAAATGTGCCAGTTATTCGCTGTATTTATTATCACTTCCAGTTATTTTAACCAAAACATGTGTTAATAAATAAATAACAAAAAAAAAAAAGGTACAAATTTATAATATAAATGATTTACAAAAAACTATTAGAAAGAGATAATTATCATTTAAGAAAGTAAAACTTCCCGTGGAATTTAAGAATAAAATGGGCATATACCACTTTTTTAATAACTGAAACACATTTGAAAACATTAAAGATCAAACATGATTTATCAAAAATATAATGAACATGCATTTTTTGAAAGATGTGATGAATGGAATAAATCAAATTCGTCTGGTTGAACATCACCAGTGCTCTGAAAGCTGTAGACGGGAGGAAGATATCGAGTTCGAACCCAGATCACAATCGTTAGCCTGTACATATAATTTCTCGTATAAATAATCTCGTGCTGTTAATAACTCAAAATGCAAAACTAATGTTTTATAGCACAGTATTTATTATTGGAGACATATCGAACTCAAATGCCTTTGCAGGCCACTTTGTAAATTCATTTTATTTCGACGGACTGTATCATACGTGTCAGTGCTTTTATTTATTTATTTATTTTATTTTTATTTTTTAAGCGTAAATTTTGAAATAAAATACGTACCTATTACATTTTTTATTTGTTTATGAATTAGAAGTATAACAATTAAATATCTCTGTTAATACACAAATAATTGTAATAGGTAAAGTAGTCTAATGTTTTATTTGAATAATCAGTGTGGTATTTGTCTCTCTTTCTCTCTCTCTTTTTTTTAAACAATCTTTTCGACATTTAGTGTTTTCTTTGAAGTAAATATTCATTGAGTCATGATCTTAATCTTATGCTGTTTATAAAAAAAAGTAAGTTGATGATAAAAATTGGCTATCAAACTACTGAAAAAAATGAAAACGTAGATGTGTGCTTCAACAATTTTGCTGCCGGCTGTTTATGTTTAAAATTTTAGTCTACACATAGAAACGTAGAATATACAATGACGATACGATATGATACATTTTTAATGCATTTTCTTCAATATCAAAAATTTTTCTATGGTTTATAAAATACGATATTTTTATCAAATATTAATATAAATGCATTATTTGTTTAAAAGTTTAATGAAACTACTAGTATTTCCTATTTACTTCACAGTGTTTTATATTTTATTGAATGTTTTAACCTTGCTTTTTAATATGTTTAGACTGTGAACAAATATCAGACTTGCTGTCATTTGATATTTCAGGGATTATGATGAATAATATATATATATATATATATATATTATACATTATTTTAAACTTTTAAAGATTTTCACGGGTTTATAAAATACAAAATATTCTTACCAAATGTTAAATTAAATGTATTATCTTTTATACATTAAAAAAGTGTTGTTATATATATATATATATGAGGCTGTTCTGTTAATTAATGAATATGGTTTCTTTAAATTTGAGTATTTCATCCCCTGATAAAATTTTATTTTTCATTTTTATGAACTTCTCAAAGAATTTTTAATCTTATTGGTCATTGGTGTTTCAGTGATCTTTTATATGTTGCTTGGCTTCAACTATGCATAATAGATCATCATTATTATATATATATATATATATATATATATATATATATGTATTTTTTCAAACTTTTTTTTAAAGATTGATATACTTTAAGTAAAATTTAAAAGTTAATTACATAAATGTATATTTATACAAGAAAAACTATTGACATAAAGAGACTGGGTTCATTTTCATAACTTAAAAATTTCTACTGTAGGTTATACTATAAGAGCTAATAAGAGCTACTAATAAGAGCTCAGATAATGGACAGACTCGGTGAGAAAAGTAAAGACAATGCACACCAGACTACTCTTTTCCCCGCTTTGATGCATTAGACTTATCCGAATTTTCTGCACGATTTTATTTGTGTCAGTTTCTTACTATAGCGTTTATATAAATCCTTGCTATTTATCACCGCATAATACCTATAATGCAAGTTTATACGAAATAGTGGTTGGTCTTTTTTATCATACTAAGAAAACTTATAACAACTTAATAAATTTTCAAAGTGGAATTTTGGTACTGAATCGGACTTTCTCCTGCCAATATCATATATTACATTTAAAAGCATATCAAACTTCACTACGGTGGAAGTAATATTTAATCCTTTATATACTAACGGCAGTTTAATACAGAGCAGGACATGGGTAAATGGATAGAAAATTTTGTTTTTTATTTTATTTTATTTTATTTATTTGCTTATTTTTATTTAAATCATGCTTATACGATCAAGATTTTCCCATTGTAAAAATGGCTAAAACATTATCTATCATGCTGAGTTGGTTTTATAAATTAAAAAAGAAAAGTTTTACCCCAGAAAAAATTCAAAATAAATTAAAACTTACCTCCAATTTATCCCCATGTAGAGTAATTTTGAAGTATGGCTATAAACCGAAATAAGGTTCATGTTAAAAATGTGGGGTAAAGCAGTGCTCAAATAATAATTAAAACCTTTACAGAAAACATACTTTCGTTATATATATAACGCTTCAAAAAATTCCAATTCTGACCATTTTTGTTTGATGAAGGCCTCTGCATCAAATGCATAAAGTAAATAATTGAAAATGTTATAAGTTACTAGATAGGAAATGTAGTACTTATGAGTAAAGAATAACTTGAAAATACAATGGTAGGCCATGTTTTCAACGTACGTAAACTCTAAAACAAACATCCAAGTTGTTCACGTTTGTTATATAATATACTCTTTAACTACATTTCTTGCAACCATGAAAGCCTCTGCGCAAGTGCGGATTCAACGAGTCCACTAGTAAAATAGGGGAGACAAGCTTTTCGTTGAGAGAAAATAAGCGATAAGGGAATAGCGAATGATTGGATGTTTACTAAATTCAAACCTGTTGGTCAACTTGGAAACCCTCCAAGATTTTCGACTCGTCCTCACTGCTAGGCGTAGGAAACGTGGTTACACAATAGACTTTATTGTAGTCCGCTTCAGTAAGACCGATGTGATAAAAACTGATTTGATAAATGTCCAAATTAAGGTAAGGGTTCAAAGTAAATGCCTTAAGCAAGTTGTTTATAAATTTTTTAAAATAACTCTAAATTAAAATAAATTGAAAATTAAAATAAATAAATAAATAAATAAAATGTTCCACCATTTCCCCCACATTGGCATAATTTGGAGATAAAAGTTTCACTCCTCCACCCCCATAAACTTTACCATAAAAAAATAACTGCATATGGATTATTATAGTTTAATATATACTTTTTCTTGTAATAATACATTTCACCTCTTTTTTTTTAATGTGTGTGGTCTACAACATATTTTGCTTGAAAAAAAAAAAAAAAAAAAAAAAAAAAAACGAACAGAATTTAAAGTTAGCCAGAATAATAATAATGATGATGATGATGATGATGATGATGATGATGATGATGATGATAATAAAGGCATAGAAACTTTTCACATTTTCTGCTTTTGCATGAAATAGATATATGAACATAAATATTTTTTTTTATTATTAAGAAACTTATAAGCAAAATTTTAGCATTATTAAAATTTATTTAATAAGTATTAAAAAGGCTTGAACAAAAAAAAAAAAAAAAAAAAAAAAATCCCCGATTTATCCCATCCTACCCTTCTATTAATTAAAAAAGCTTTTAAAATCGAGTTTCTGGAATAAATGTCAAAGGCATTTGAATAAATAGATCGTATATGCCATACTTTAATCTCACTTCAGTTCATTAGACTCTACATGTAGCAATTTTTGTTCCCTAAAGGATTTTATAGACTGTCCTCGCTGTTTCTGTTTCCTATTGTTTTCGACTCTAACGTTTCTTGTAATTAATTCCAATATTACTTCAAGAAACTTCCATGAATTTTAGAAAATAAAATATAAAGAACATAAAATGAAATAATATTTTACATCTTTTTAAAGGTTCAAATATGCTTTTCGAAGTCTATGCACCTGTATTACACTAAAGTATCACCTCACAAAATCCTCATTAATTGCTATAATGAGGTGATGTACATAATTTTTAGTGCGAATATCTTTAAAATATACGCTTAAGTAACTAGAAACATATATATTTTTGTCTATTTCAAAATGTGGTAGATAAAGATATAAAAAAAAAAAAAGAAAAGAAAAGAGACTAATAAATTAAACTTTGCCTTTTTTGCCATGTTAAGAATTTCTTAAATTTCGAATACGTTTCAGAGTTATTATAGAAGGTTGAAAATTAATAAGTTTCTCACCAATATCATGAGCGGTATTTTAAGATATTGTATGTCATCATTATCCATTCTCGAGGTTAGGTTTAAGTAGATTGCTAAACAAAAAAACTAACAAACAGATAAAAAAACGTAAGTATCTATATCCCGGAACGTCAGTGGAGGCCTCCCTGTTGAAACTCAAAAAGATTTTGTGTTCCGTCCGTCTGTCTGTCTATTTGTCGCGCGATAGCGGCCACAAAAGTCACGCCATTGACTTGAAATTTCGTATACATGTTCAGGAGTGAGAATGGAATTAGCTGTATAGTTTTGGGTGTGTATTCCATTTGTAGTTCGTGTACCGGGACATACGAAAAATTTTCTTATCATTACGGCCTATATGGGAAGAATTTGTATGTACCGCAATAGCGGCTGGAAAAATAACGCTGCAGATTTGCAAATTGGTACACACGTTCAGGTTCTATACTGAAATAGCTGTGTAATTTTTATGTCTATATTTTTTATGGATTGTGCACAGGGACACGCCAAAATTCTTACCATTACGACATATGGGAAGGATTTCGTTTAAACACATTTTAACAGCATTACTTTGCAATGAACAAAATGAAATTAGCGTACATTATTAATATGCTTAAACTTATGTTTTAAAAATATGTGCTCTTAGGCTTTCTAATTAATGTACAGGACCTCACATATGTGTTCTGACAATGACATGTAATCATCCAAATTATGTCAAATTTCGAATAATTATTGATGAAAAACGTAGAATAAGATGAATAGTTTTTACTGGTGTATACAATGTTTTTGGTTCGTTTACAGAGGCACACAAAAGAATTTCATGACATTAGATCCTATGGGCAAATTTTCATTTAAGCACTCTTTAATGCGTTTATGCTGCATTTAACATAATGAAATTAACATACATAATAAATATGCTTAAAAGCATGTTTACTATTTAAAAAAAAGGTATGTACAGACTAAATAATTTATTTACGGGACTACACAAAAGGTTTCCGATGATGAACTGTAATCATCCAAGTGATGTCAAATTGGTTTGAAAAATTAATGACTTATAATTAATTAGGTGTATTTCTTATTATTTGCGTACATAATAACTGTGACTCTTTCTCCGAGATACATAAAAAAATTCCGTACTATTATGGTCTATAGTCGGTATCTCTAAAAAGTATATTTTAACACGATTATATCCCATTAAATATAATGAAATTTTATCAGAATTTTAAAAGCATGTTTTTCTGTAGAAAATTGTGGGCATAGAATTGGTAATTAATTTACAGAGTTACACAAAATAATTCCGATATGTTATGTAATCATTTTGCATGAAATTTGATACAAGTATTTATGAATTACAGGGAATTAGTATAAGACTATCAGTTATTAGTAACACATATATATACAGATAGTTATAGAAGAGAGATACAACGGGGGGGGGGGGGGGTTGAGGGGTGGCAGCCCCCCTCAGAAACGTTTCTGTTTATGCAGGAAGTCAATGGAATCAATATATGTATATTATATAATAAGGAATAAATAAAAATGTATAATGTGTGATGCAAATAGGACGTTGAAGTTCCTGATCTGCAGATCCACTAGTTTACTAACTGACTGACAAACTAATTAACCTGCAGACATTGACCACACTGTTTTTATGATTTTCGGATTCTTAATACCTCAATAAACATAAAAACGTACAAAAATGAGGTAAAAAATTTTACGAATACGAAGTTTTTTATATATATGCAATTTTCTCTTTGTGTAAAATTTAATTGTTTAAAATATACTTCAAATTTTGCATTAGGTTATTTAAATATTTTTTATATCAATATTCCTTGATTGTTTTACAGAAAAAGAAAAAAAAAAAAAAAAAAAAAAGAAAAGAAAAGAAAAGAAATTGCAGTCGATAGAAATGTATATAATTGTCTTAAAATTGGGCACGTATGTATGAATTTGCGCAACCTATTGGCGAAAATAATTTTTATTAGAGGTGCCAGAAATAAGATGTAGGTCAGAGAGGATCTAAATTCACTTCTGTAAATTACAATCGTGTTGACTTTTGACCAAACCTTGCCACATTTTATCTAATGCCAGTATACTTTTTTTTCTAAGTTAAAGTTGAAAGTCGTTAATTTCAGAATCGCACGAAGTTATTCAAGTTTATCTTACCAAATTATCCGATAATATTCTTTAATTGAAGTTTGATAAATGCTTTTTTTTTCAGTTTTAAGTAGGTGGTGCAATTGGTTCCAAATTCGCATTGAAAAGAATAATTAAAAGTATATTTGCATATAAGTATATTTTTGTTTGCATGATATCGCTAGAAATGGTATCTGCAATGCAGCAAAGAAAGATGGTGAAAAAGATGTGTATAAAAAATTAGTTTGATTTTTGCACTTACGCTGAAATAAAAATTTTATTATCATTATAAAATAGAACATTGTTATTGTATGAAATATTATTAACATCAATATAAATTAATAATATATAATATTAATATATTTTTTAATGCACTGTTAAAACTTTTAGCTCAAAATCGAACCATTATAGGGTGCGACCGCGTGGCTGTAAAAAAAGCTGGTATTCAGTTAACAGAAAAACACCTGCAAAAACAAATAAATTGGTCTAAAATTATTTTTATCGATAAAAATAAGTTTAATATGGATGGTCTCACCGTCATACATTTATAGACATTTATAGTGGCATCAGTCATAAGTCATCACAATAAAGGGGCTTTCTTACGATTTGGGCCGTTTTTTCTTCTGGAGTTTAGATTAATATTGTTTTGGTAGAAGGTACAAAAAATATACATATGTATATAACTTTATTAGAAAACATTTTCTAAACAAAAATGAAGAATATGGTTAATTATAATTTTCGATAATATAATGCATCGGTTAACTCTGCGAAAGAAAGTGATTTACAAAAAAAAAAAAAAAAAAAAAAAAAGTGTTTTACAAATAAAAAGTCTGGCACACCTGATTGGCTGGCTAATATTCTGGACTTAAATTTGATGTAGAACGTTTGAGGTAGCACAAGGAGCAATATCTACCGACGAAATTGGTCAAAAATAGAATTGAAATTATTTTTCGTGTAAATGTAATCTATCTCATGAAGTTAGATTCCACTTGTATTGTACGCCCCAACAATCTACTGAAATTGTAAACCCCAAAGAAAACCAAATATTTTTTTTTTAAATTCTTGTCAAATTTAGAGAATCCTGCGTCGTTCTCATCATTTCGATCCCATGGCATAACTAGTGAATATAAAATTCGTTTTATTGTAAGAGTATCAACTATTTTTCAAACTTTTTTGTATGTTTATATTGCCTATTTAGTCTAACATAATATATATATATTAATAACTTAATAATACTCTATGCACTTTTTCAGTTACAAATGTGATCTTTCCTATTATTTTGCACTCCGTTATAGAATGTAGTATATGTGAGAACATGGAGTATATATTTTTATATATTTCTTTCTTATAAATATTGATAAATGATTTAAATTTACAAAATATAATATTTTTACGTGATTTAAGTGTATTATTTGATCAATATTATTTTGTTTTATTTTAATATTTTTTGAACTAACATATGCTCACATATGCTCCATTTTACATAAAAACAATCTAAAATATCAATTTTTATCCTGAGGAATTTTTCGTAATGGTTTGATTAAGAAGGAAAAACAGGCCGCTACCACTTATAATGTTTCACTTTAAAATGAAAAAATTCTGGAAAACTAAAAACGCATTATTTTTTTCTTTTTACACATTTATGATCTGATATGTGCGTGTAAATAGCCATTTATAAAATTAATTTAATAATTATATAAAAAAAAAAAAAAATCCGCGAACTTTAAAGGATTCAAGAATACAGTGAAATAAAAATTAAACACAAAGTTAGCTCTTAAATCTTAAATCTTAAAAAAAAAAAAAAAAAAAAAAAAAAAAGATGAAATTATAGTAACAGTACAGCTCTGTTTGTTTTCAGGAAGACACTTTCTACAATTATATTAAAACAATAAACTTATTATTAATTTTACAGAGGCTGTTCGCACATTTTTTAGACGATTTTGATGGAGTGTACTGAAGCAATTTCACTCATATTTCGAGTTTAATTGTTCAGTTTGATAGTCCTTGTTCTTAAGTAACATTCTGCATCATAATTTCTATGCTAATAATGCTTTTTATAATATCGGAAGAGGTATATTTTTCTACTCCTCTTGAACGGCTTTCCAGTGTCCACAAAGCGTTGTAGGTCGGTGTTTGGATAATGTTGATTTTAAGAGTCGAAAAACACAAAAATCCAACAGTGATACATCAGAAGATTTAGCAGGAATGCCAGTGAAGGGTATGGTTTTAATTCCCGTTTTTTGTTCCATTTTTTTTTCTAGAAAAGCAATTGCGGATTGTGATGTGTGGCTGCTTGTTTTGTCTTGATACAGTTCAACGGATTGCTAGCATTGTGGATAAAGATCTGGATTTTCATTTTTAAAAATTGGAATTAAAATATGTTCTTGAGAGTATTTAGAGTTGATTTTCACATTTTTGTCACATTTTTTTGCTTTTATCTTGCGCTTGTATGAAAAACCAGTGGCAATCATAAATCCTTTAGAAAAAATTTCTTTTGATGCTTTGAGCCATGTAGCAAATTTTTTTTCTCCACTTTGGTGATAATAAATTGACCTGTTTTTATTGCAACCATTTAAATAGACCCAAGATTCATCTGTTGTTACAACATTTTTCCATTTTTCTCCTGATAAATGCTTTTCATAAAGATTTCACCAAAAACTATCTTTTGAAAGAGCGGAAACCTATCCTTCCATCCACTGCCATTTTAAAAGCGCATTTTTGCATCTAAACAAAACTCTAAATATCAGAAGATAAATAAAACTTCCAAAAATATAACTTTTGTGAAAATAAAATTCTTCATGCAAACGATTTTTTCTTACTGCGAAATAAAATCGTCTAAAAAATGTGCGAACAGCCTCTGTCGTTTATAGGCTTATTTGGCAACAAAAATAATTTAAAATTAGTGATACCAAAATATCAGTGCAAGGTGATCCCAAAAATCAAAATTATATCCCTAATATATAAAAATAATAATTTTACTTCTTAATATAATACATATATTTATAAATCTATTTACTTAATTTTATAGTGCAAACAATCTAAAAAAAGAAAAAAAAAACTTATTTGTTTTTATTGAATATCATAGTCTAAACTAAATTTTAGACTTTCTTATCTAATAAGCATTACGATATCGAAGTTTTTCATTAAGCATACTATAATTAATGTATATTATAATTATGCGTATTATAATGCAAAATAATATAAGATTTATAGCTTACCCAATTTATATATAATTTTTTTAAAATAAAAATGTATGTCTAAACTACGTACGATAAACAAAGTAACTTTTAATTAGATGTCTACGAACTATATCTTCTTCAAAAATGAATTTTTCTAAAAATAAATAAATAAATAAATAAATAATAATAAAAAACAAAATTTTTAATTTTCATTATTTTTCAATATAGTATTGAAATTGGGCTTTAATAAAAGAAGTCATAAAATTACATTGAAAAGTTTTTAAAGAGGGTAGTCATTATTCCAAAGTAGATTAACTCTAAAGTTTTACTAATAAAATTAAAATGATTACATTTTACTAAACAAAACAACTTCATTTCTGGGGATTATTGTAAGCAAGGTTAGTGTAAGAAATTTCATTTATGGAACTCGTTAATTATATATATATATATATATATATATATATATATATATATATATATATTGTTTTGATTGATGCATTCAGGAAATACCTCAAAAGACTAATGAATATTCATTAAAATTCGAAGAATATTAGATTTACAAGGTAATTTGCACGCAAGTGTGAAAACATAATGTAAAACAATACCTTCATGTTCTTTAATTATTTAAGAATTATTTATGAACTTAATTATCAAAGAATATTTATTTATTATTTTATTTTATTTTTATTTATTTTTTATTTTATTTTATTTTTATTTTATTTTTATTTTTTTGCGCGTGTCGGTAATTTATTCAAAAACATTTATCAAATAGTAAACTGCTATAATAAATCTGTTTATCTGAAAGATTGCTCTGAAATTTCATAGCGATCAGAGGAAAGAAAAAACCATTAGAAATTTGACGATATCGTGCACTAATATAGGCTAATAACATTGTTCATTTCAAAAAATAAAAAAATATTCAAATATTATTAACTCAAGTTTTCAGGCAATTTCTGGCAAAATATACAGAGTAAAGTGCGGTAAATATAACCACAGGACAAGTATAACCTCGATATATAATCAAACTGATAATCTGAATTTGTCCCTTTATTGAAAGAAACAGTGGATGTTTTCGAAGTTTGAAAAATTGCTTACATTTCCACACTCTGGCAGCAAGCCTCGCTCAAGATTCGAATTTTTGAAATTGCTGTCAGTACTTGTGAGGTAGACTATAAAGTTACTAAAAAGATAAATAAGTTTAGTACGTATGTTATGAATATATCTTCCGTTTTTGTTCTATTTCTTAAATATACTATTAATGTATTATTAGTAATATTAGATATACCATACTCTTAAATATTTTAATAATAATAAATATGTTCTATGTAATATTTCTTAAAATATGTCTTCTATAAAATATATGGCGTAAAATGTAAAAATATGACAATGAATTTTTTTTTAATTGGAAATGTAATGCTAATATCAATATTTTATAAGATTATTTTCTGATCAACCAATTGAAGCATATATATGTATATATATATATATGTATATATATATATATATATATATATATATATATATATATATATATATATATATATATATATATAAATGATAGATATCTTAATAAAAATTTAACCTTAATATTTTAGCATTTAATAGATACATGTCAATACCAACACAACAAAAATACAACTGATTGTAACACATTGCTAAAACTAACACAGAAATGTTGCGATACATGTCCAATAAAAGACAAAAACAATTTAAATTACCTAATATATATATATATATATATATATATATATATATATATATACAGGGTGATCCGTTTAAAAGAGCACCCATTGGTTTTTCTTATTACCCTTAAATATGACGGATGTGTCAAATATTCTAACACTGAAGTGTAATTGTCTGTACCTTGTATAAGTGTGGGAGATAATTTCTAACACTGTTGGACTGTTACAACTTTATTTGTGAGGTAAAACAGAAATGGAGATGCACAGTGTCACTTAATCCTGTGATAATTTTATTTTTGAAAAACAAAATTTAATTCAAATTTTTTACATTATCATTCCTTACAGAAAATGTTTAAAATGTTCACCACCCTTTTGAATGCAAGCATGAACACGTCGAACCAAGTTTCTTGACACACTTCGCAGCATTGTTGGTGTTATTGTCGAGATTTCTTCAGTTATCTGTTTTAATTCATCGTTGTTTGCAGGACTTCTCTAGAAAACACCATGAAATGAAAATGTAAAAAGGATAATGATAACGTAAATGTAATGTAAGAATGATAATATAAAAAAATTGAATTAAATTTTGTTTTTCATAAATAAAATTATTACGGTATTAAATAACACTGAGCGTCTCCTTTCCTGTTTTACCTCACAAATAAAGTTGTAATAGTCCAGCAGTGTTGGAAATTATCTCCCACGCTTAAAAAAGGTTCAAACAATTATACTTCAGTGATAGAATAGTTGCCACAACCGTCATATTTAAGGGTAACAAGAAAAACCAACGGGCACTCTTTTAAATTGCTCACCTTGTATATATGTCATAAATAATATTATTAAAAATCGAGAAATAATTATAAACTGGAAAAGTATCTAAATTATATATATGTATATATATAATTCTAAAAACGTCATAAAGGATAACAATTAATAAAACATTTATATAATTGTTTAAATATATTCAGAGAATTTTTTCAAATGTAGTTTGAAAGCAACACAATTATATGAAAATGTTGAGTTTCGAAACAGGAAGACAAAATTTTTATTATTTTCTTTTTTGTGCTTATTTACATGATTAGATATACTTCATATTTGCAATATTATTTTGTTTTCATCTTAGAAAAATCACGATATGTCAAGGATTTCTGTCAGTCAACCCATATACAACTGAGCAGATGACAGCAGATATTTAGAATAATTCAGGTAAACAAAAAGTTTAGTTATAATTTAATTAAAAAGACCACACACTAATATGATGACAGATGTCAGATTACCGGGGGGTCTTCTCCGAATATTAATATATATGTATATATATTTAAAGACTATGTTTATTTACGAAGCTATATTTTTTTTGTAGTTTATTTTTTTTAATCTGAATTTTAATGAAAAATAGTCTGGTTCGCCACTCCTACTTTCCCTTATCCAGTATTTATTTACTGTAAAGATAGAGAGAGATTAATTTGTAAGATCAATAAGGTAGTATAATAAATTCAGTCTGTTTTAAAAATGATCTGAAATAGGTTTAGAAATAGTTTTATTTGACATAGGATTTTGTGTGAGAGTGAGCGAAGAAGTGTCCTTGAAAACTAAAACTGTGCATGCATAAAATTGGCACGTAGTTTTAACTCTGTGGCCGTCAAGTACAATCTTTTTTTTTTTTCTTTTTATGGGAAAAAAAAATAATATATATATATATATATATATGTATGTATGTATGTGTGTTCATATACTGGTTTATTTCTTGAAGATGGTCGTAGTTATTTGAACTGTTTTTCAGTTTATTGAATAGTTTTTTATACTCCAATCCTACAAATTTTAATCTAAATATGCATGTGCAATTTGTTTTTTCTTTAGGAAGGTAAGCTGTTTCGGTTTTGACACAGTTCAAACGATTTTGTCAAATTTTGGTCCATTGGTCTGTCTGCCCGTTTTCCTGACTGTCTTTGTTTATATATTTTAAATTGTGTTCTAGGACTATTTATCTAAATTTTACTTTCTACTATATATGAAGGAATTTGAATAAGGAGTTTTGATTCACAATATTTCTTGATGGATTTGTAAGTAGAATATGTATAGAATACGATTTGACTATTTGTAGAAAATAAATTATGTCAGTTTGTCTGTCTGTGTGTAAAAAGAAAAAAAAAAAAAAACATGTTCTCTCCATCTCACCGAAAAATGTACATAATTTCATGATATTTTCTGCTTGGTCATACTTTGGTATAAACTGAAGCGTATCAAATACTGGCATACAGCAACCAGCAGGTATCGTTACTATGCTGTAGTTCTCTTTATTTGTGTAAATCTCCTATTTCATTTATATGCTGCACAAACGTCACATGCGAGACAGCTATTATTAAATACGTACATATATATATATATATATGTACCTTAATATAAATGCAAATTAGCCTGCAAGTAGTGGGCTAGTAAGCAATGAGCCTGGAAGCCGCTCATCTAACCATTTCTTTGGTAACCATGTATCAGACTCTATGGCATGGATACATATGAAATTTTATGTGTGGTTGGTTGGCTGGTTAGTTGAGTTTTACGTCGCACAAGTTCTGCACGATGGGCAATTAACTTTATATGTGAGAAGCTTATCATGCTGAAAATAGTTTGATGCATATTACGTGACAGTTTTTCTTACGTTTTTCTTATTTTTTACGATTTTTCAAATGCTATTTTTTCATTTTAAAAATTTAGTGGGCGTAACACCATGATACAGAATATATAGATGCATATTATGCAAATTATTCAAGACTCAAAATAATTCAAACAGAGCTTCATATGCTAAAAAAAATCATTCATAGAAATTGATACAGAAATTGGGCAAAACTTAAATTACACGCAAAAGAAAAAAAAAATGTAAATACTTACTTCCTAAGCTAAAAAATGATAAAACATTCAAATATTTACAGGACACAAATAAATCAATGTGAAAAATGTGCATATACTACTGCGTGAAAATAAAATAAAATCTCAAGCTTATTTTTAATTCTATTGTAAGTATGGCCAACTACGCTCTAAATTAAAATGTAAATGTACTACGATGCAAAGTGAAATAAATAAATGGACGAAATATGAAAAGGTCATTTTTATTTTCTTATACTGAATACACCTGTAGATCGTTTCATTAGTAAATTTTTAGAGCAACAGATAGTAACATGTTTTAGATTACAGAAAAAACTACAATAGTCCATCGATACAGCAGTCACCAAGCCATTTTATATTTCTTGTACTGGATAAATCTACAGATACTTTCTATTGTATTTTCCTTAAAAGAACAATAGTAACAAGTTATAGATTATAGAGCAAAATTACAATTGTTTGATCCTTCAATAGCCAACAATACCATTTTAAATTTCTTCTATTAAAAATATATCTGTAGATTTTTACATTGGTGTTTTTTTTTTTTTTTTTTTTTTTTTTTTTTTTTTTTAAGAAAAAATTATAGTAACTATAGAATCTATCAAAAATATATTTCTGTCTATCAATATTTTTTTTTCTTTCTTTCTTTTTTTTTTTTTTTTTTTTTTTATGAAGGAAATTAAAATTTTCCAAAAGCCCTAGATAATTGTTTTAGGCTTATTATACAGATTACATCTATACTAAATGACTTCATATACACTGGTGGACAAAATTAAAGCAACAACCTGTTTTCTCGTTTTCTTCTTTTGCACATAATTTTTAAACAAATAAACGCATGAAAATTTGAATAGCCTGTTTGTTATCATATTATTAACCGAATTTTATGTAACTTTAGCATAAGAATAATTTTTAAGTTAATAAATATTCATTTTTCTCTCAAAAGTAAGCTTTAAAAAAATGAAATATTTCAATAATTTTAGGAAAGAACACTTAATGAAAAGTGATGTTAAGGATGCATTAGAGATAGGTGAAGATGCACACGCATCCATATGTTAGATTGCAACCAAATTTTTCTGCCTGTATTCATTTTTCTGCTTCTTTTTTTTTTTCGCATGTGAATAGCTTTTTAAAAAATATACATACAAACATGAAAATTGAATAAGATGTTAATTATAAAACTATTTATAGACATTTTTATTATTTTGTTGATGCCCATAGTTTACAAATTATTAATTATATTTTTTTTAAAAGTCCATTATAAAAGCAAAAGAAAAGTTATTACAGAAAGAAAAATCTAGATTTAGTTTAACGTTTCAAGGCATGTGCGTCTTTACCTATCTCTAATGCATCTTTAACACCACTTTTCATTAAGTGTTCGTTCATAAAATTATTGAAATTTTTCATCTTTTCGAAAGCTTACTTTTGAGAGAAAAATGAATATCTATTAACTTAAAAAATTATTCTTATGCTAAAGTTACATAAAATTCGGTTAAAAATATGATAACGGACAGACCATCCAAATTTTATGTTCATATGTTTATTTGTTTAAAAAATATGTGAAAAAGAAGAGAACCCGAAAACAGGTTGTTGCTTTAATTTTGTCAACCAGTATATATATATATATATATATATATATGTTTCAGAACACTAAAGCAACTAGTTTTTTTTTTTTTTTTTTTTTTTTTTTTTTTTTTTTTTTTTGTGTGTGTGTATGTGTGTGTAGCATTTGCATGTTATTCACTGCGAAAATTTTATTTCCCTAATTAGTCATTAGCTAACTTTTTTTTTTCTTAATTCCGTTTTCACATTCAATAAATTCACAATCGTTAAATAAACATTTTTACTTTCCGAACACTATAGTGAGGAAAGTATTGTAATAATGTCAAAAATCCGAATTCGAGATTTTGATGTTTCTATGCGTTTCTAGGTCCCCTGAGTCCATTTTCACTATTTTTACGATGATATATGTATGTGTGTATGTATGTGTGAGTGTGTATGTCTGTGAATGAACACGCTAGCGTCTAAACGCTTTGTTCGAATAAGCTGAAAGTCGGTACGTATATTGTAAGTCACCATAGTAGGAACCTTATTAATTTTGGTGAATCTAGCACTTAAAGTTTTTTTACAGGGACACCAGGAAAAATTCTTTATCACTATGGCCTATGGGGCAAAATTTTTAAAAGTGCGATAGCGTCTAAACGCTTTATTAGTCTGAGAAAAAAAAAATATTACACACATGTTATAGGTCACAGTTTCACGAACTGTATAGATTTTGGTGAATTTAGCACTTACAGTTTTTTTACAGGGGCACAAAGAAAAATTCTTTATCATTATGGCCTATGGGGCCAAATTTTTAAAAGTGTGATAGCGTCTAAACGCCTTATTAATCTGAGCAAACAATTTGTACACATGTTATAAGTCACAGTTGCACCCACTGTATAGATTTTGGTGAATTTAGCGCTCACATGTTTTTTACAGGGACACAAAGAAAAATTCTTTATCATTACGGCCTGTGGGACCAAATTTTTAAAAGTGCGATAGCATCTAAACGCTTTATTCAATTGAGCTGAAAATTTATATGAATATTATAAATCACTGTTGCACTAACTATAATCATTTTTGGTGAATCTAGCATTTATAGGTTTTTACAAGGACACAGCGAAAAATTCTTTATCATTATGACCTATGGGCTCAAAGTTCAGTAGCGTTAAATAAAACATCGTGTAATATATGGAGAAAAATACTCAAACACTCTATAATTGTTTTCTCTCGTTTGTTTGTTTAACAACTCCTCTTTCTTTACTTTATCTACAAAACTGTTAATTACTCAATGATCGGAAAGTCGAGTGTAGTCACTTCAGATTTTTTTGGTTTTTCAAAAATTGAATATTTAAATTTTTAGTATTTCATTCTGCGTCTAATGAAAGAAAAGAACATTGCAAAAAATCGCGTTTTTGATCTCAAAATTAAAATGTAAAAATGTAAAACTACTACTACTACTAATAATAATAATAATAATTTTTCGAAAATGTGTACTAATTTATTGGTTTTGTATTTTTTGAATACGAACACGGAATTAAAAAAAATACATTAGGTAGTGAGTAATTGTGGAAATACGAATTTTCCATAGAATAACACGAGTCTTGGTTGTCTGCGGTATTAGATATTTTCCCCTTTTAACAGAGACATCAGAAAGTGAAATATCCTTGCCTTTCCGGAATTCAAACCCGGGCCCTACCGTGTGTATTTCAGGAACACTATCCACTGCATCTTATGAGGACCAGTTTTAAAATGTTAAGGAAGTCAATAAATATTCTTTAAATGTATAAAGCTTCATTATTATATATACTTGAAAATATGTGGATCAGCAATATTTGCAATTTAATATGAAAATCCTTTCTACTTTCTCTTACCCATAGGGTCGAGATATTCTGAGGTACCCTGAATACGAAAATCATGTTTTTAGCGAACGGTCTATGTGTCTGTTATCAGCATATCTCAAGAACAAATAGTAGCAGAAATTCCAAACTCGGTATTCTAAATGTGTATCATATAGGGATGCTACACGAAGTTTTTCGTTGAGATGAAGCAAATGGTTCGTGTAGAAGGACACTCAAAAGTATTCAAATACATGACGTCTACGGGAGAAATTACAGGTAAGTAGAGTTTAACATCTATAGACTGCACTAAACCAAATGAAACGAATATATATTTTGTGTAATAGAGATAGTCAACAGGGAGAAATTTCTGTGTATGTAGGAGCCTCGCCTCCCCCCCCCCGAGGGGAGTAAATTTTCATGACGGGTATCTTTCAAAAGAGCTCGCCAGTACCTTTAAAACGAACGCTTGAACCACCAATCTGCGATAATTTAAAATAATGTTACCGATTTTTTTCTTTTTTAACAAAAAAAAAAAAAAAAAAAAAAAAAAAAAATGTAATATTGAAAATAAATTCACCTTTTTAATACAGTACATATACAGTATATATTTAGTGTTATACTACTTCCCTAATATGGAAACCATGTACATTACCATGGAAGATAATTTTTTTAAATAATAATTTTAATAAATTATTTTTATTGAGTGAATTTGTATAGGAAAATATAGAAGAAAGTCGTGTGGTGGCCACAACTCCCTAATTATTTGTTGTTAGTGGATGTGCTTTACTAATAATTTTTTACCATTTCCGGAAAAGCTGTTCGGGAATTGAAATAAATTCCTCATAGAGATATGATAAATACTGTATGTTTTAAGCTAAATATTCATCGCTTGTTTTTTGTACATTAATGAAACGGGGGGGGGGGGGGTGAGGAACTAATTATCACAGAACTAATTATCATATAAAACTCTTCCTAAGCCAAATTTGAATTATTTAACATAGGTTTACATAACAGTACTCGTTATGTTACCTCTTAATCTCCAACCTGTATTTATAGTATTAAATTTCAGGGTAAGAGAAAGTAGTGTGAGTAACACACCAGATTATTTACTTTAATAATTGTTAACAGTATTTTAATTTTTTATATTTTCAATTCAATGAAAACATTGTTAATTTATAATTAGATCGGAATAAAATTACCTAAATAAAGTAATGATTTTTAGTTATGAAAAATTATACTTTGAAGTAAGGTAGCTTTGAACGGTAGAGATATGTGCAAAAAATTGTCATAGTTTTATCCACAATACGTTGAAAATGGTTACACTGCTCTACATAAAAATTGCCCTCAACACAATTTTTTTAAATTCGTATGTAAAATGACCTCCTGAATCCAAATATGACGCCCGTTTTGCCCTATCACCCACCACGTTTTAGGGATGAACCCCCTATTTTTATCACTTTTCGGTAATTTTGTGGCTAGAAAATTGATTTTTAGGGTTGGAAAGGATTATTTTAACTGTTAAATATCTTTTGAGGGGCTACAGAGTTGGGAAATTGTAAAACATGAACATTTGCGGCAAGCAGAAAATTTCAGGGGGGTGGGGGATTTGCCAGTGAAATTATGTATTACATTTCTTATATTTTTTTTAAAATCTATTATTGTTATTTATTAATCATTATATACTTTTTGTTTTTAAAAGTTCATTTCATTTTTCATCGTTTTCCAAATTAAATTCCATGGCCATAAAATTCCGAACAGTGATAAAAATTAGGGGATGGTGTAGTGTCCCGAGAAAACGGTGGGTGACTTAGAAAAATGGGAGTCAAATTCGAATTCAGGAGGTCATTTTACATAAGAGTCAGCAAGAATAATATCAGAACTCGATTTTTTTTTTTTCTTTCAGCGCAGTGCTATGTTTTAAACTTGAAATTTTTAATAGATGTTAAGAAAAGTTTATCTGTTTTTTATCCCATATAATTGTACATTGAAATTTGTTTTAAACAAAAATATTAGAGATGCAATTTTTATCAATATCAGCCTTGTAAATAGGTTTAGGGGCGAATGGTACATCACATGAGTTTAGGACACACATCTGTACAACAGACCTGTATCAATTATGAAGTTTCGTAGTTCTATCTATATTAGTTTCGGAGATATGATAGCCAGAAAATTCCTCACATGCATACACACTGACCAATTGCCAAAAACTACTTTTTTAGACTCAGGAGTAAACTTGATTTCGAATTTTTGAATCGAATCAGGGATGAAAGTTTTCCGACTTTCGGCGGAACTCTTCCACCAGAAATTTTTTACAATAATCTGTATCCTATTTAACGATAGTGGTGCCGATAACGATAGTGGTGCCGATAACGATAACCACTTTCATCACTGATCGAATACAATACTTCCATTACCTACGGTAGTAGGGCAATGGGAGTAATTATTTTAAAGGTGGTAATTCAGAGATAAAACTTTTGTTAACATCTGGTATTACAAGTTTAAACACTTTATTTGCTGCATTAGGAAACAGAGAAAAAATGTATTTAAAACATAATTTTGTCGTTACTTAAGAGTTATTTTTAAATATATATGCAATAAAAATTAAGCATATAACCTCATCATTGTAGTTTATGAGACTTTAGTGAGGTAGTACTTTAATTTTTCATTGGTATACAGAGGTTGAAAAAAATATTAAGAACATAAAATTATATAAAAACGTATTTACATTTTATGTTCTTTACGTTTTTTCTGAGACTGAAGACAGATTCTTGAGGTTAACCCTTTGAGTACTGAATTATTTGAAGATTTTTATGCCCAAGGGACGGATTTAATTTGTCGCTATATGGAATGATTTTGAATTTTTGACAGTAAGGGCCGCCTGTAGGCGTTATTCTCCCATGTTACAATATTTCAGAACAAAATTTTCTGTATTCACATTTATATCACAAATGGATATATATTATAATTTTATTCTTTCTAATCAAAGTATTTGTATCCATAGTATATTTCATTGTAAAATTGTGAATATTAATTATATATTAAAGAAAAAAATAGCATAAAAATTGCAAAAGAAACGCCCACTGGTGGAGTTACAGATTTTCAAATGATTTGAATCTACGTCAGCGGTCACGAAAATGTTAATATGTAAAAGTAATACATTTTATTTGGAATATACTTATATTGATGATATAAGTATGGTTGTAAGATATCATAAAAAACGCCAGGAAAGTGTTTGCGATAAACGCCCACTGGCGGGGGTGCCGCAAACATTAACGCCTACTTCTTAAATTCAGATGACGAGTCCGACCATAGCTTCCTTAACTAGATGCCTGTCACGTAGCTCGGAAACTAGGCAACAGTTGAAGCGGTAGACAGCGCCACCTGGTACAGATTGCACGACTTTTTTATTCAACAGCCACCAAAAATTTTTAAAAGGTGGATGTGATATACATAAAAGGCGAATAGAATCGAAGAAACGTCGATTTTATATATCACGTATCACTTCTTTAAATTATTGATGAGTTGAATAAAAAATGTCCCACAATCTCTACTAGGTGGCGCTGTGTACCACTTCACCTGTTGCCTAGTTTCCGAGCTACGCGACAGGCATCTAGTTAAGGAGGCTATGGTCAGACTCGTCCACTGTAACTTCGCCCAAGTAAGCACATGGCGAGTCTCACTCGTCAAATGTACCCAAAGGGTTAAGGGAAGGTGGCCTAAAATGATCCCCTTAAAGGAAAAACTTGTATGAAACAATATAAATGTTTAAATAAAACTTTGGCTCTTTGCTAGTGTGTTTTACACTATATTTCGCAGTATAAATATAAATTGAAGTATAATATATTTAAAAATTAAAATGAGTAATGAAAAAAATAGATTTTTGAAAACGCGTTCAAAGAAGTATTTTACTATCACTAAGGGGCAAAATGATACTTCCTTTAAAAATATTTGTAAATTGCTTTTTATCTACAAAATATGGGATATAAAAGTAAGTACGACTACACATAATAAAATAAAATAAGTTTTACAATCAAATAGCATGGATATTTTATTTTATGAAATAAAAAATACATATAAAGCGTCTCAAATAACTTTAGAAATAGAAAACCAGAAAATGGAATAGTTGAAAATTATGATTAAAAAATAATAGATATAATAATACATCCCAAAAACGTCAGAAATAAATTAAATAATGCCTGTTTTTGCCACATACGATACAAATAATGGATTCATAACGATCCTTATAATGGATCTAAAACTATTCGCATAATGGATCATTTTACCCGACAACAGGGTAATCCATTTTAGGTCATATTACTGGATGACGCCGATAAATATGACAAAATTAGCAAGTGTAATATACATCTAAAAACATATTTATTAAGTAAACCAAGTCATATTTCTGCACATGAAAGATTGTGTATCAAAATAAGTCGGAATGTTAGTGCTTAAATTGTAACAGATTTTATAAAGTCTACTTTTTCAAAAAAATTCTATTCAGACGCCTACCATAGCAATTGCTTGAATACCGCTATTGCTTCTTCTTGACTTGGTAGAACTAGTTTATACGTAACCCGGTATATAGTGCTATCTGCTTCGAAGAAAACATTTGGGGATCGTTTTGTCCGCTAGGATCATTCTATGCTATCTTCCCCAAAATACAAATTAATTACAGTACAGGTGTAGATCGGGAAAAATGCAAAAAAAAAAAAAAAAAAAAAAAAAAAAAAAAGCAGCAAGAACACTCTATAAAACCTTTTCTTGAACAAAACACTCCTATATGTAGCGTCTAGTGCTATGTAGTGAGATTAAAGGGAGGTATATATGTTCTGTTGTAAATATTTTTGAAATTTCTTTCATAAAATCCCTTTTATACGGTGTTTTAATCTAATGGTACTTTAAGTACAGTTAATAGATAAAGGGTAAAAGGCCACTACTGAGTCACATGATAAGCGAGACGTATTAAACCCTCGACGATAGCTTTAGGGCACAATCCGAGTTCCTTCCCGCTCGTCCATGACTTTTTCTTGTCAATTCTGATATTTTGTTTCTCCCGGTGTAAGCCTTTTTTTTCGCACTTAACAATGTGAGTTTTTTTCGTTTTTATCCCATGCTTTTTCCATGCATTTTAGCTTTTTTTCCCTTCCCGCTCTTCGATGACTTTTTTGGTCAATTCGAGATCTTTTGTTTCTTTCGGTGTTATATATATATATATATATATATATATATATATATATATATATATATATATGTGTGTGTGTGTGTGTGTGTGTGTGTGTGTGTGTGTGTGTATACAAGCTTAATATTGTGAGTTTTTGTAAATTAAGTTATGGTCCTATTCTGCTGACAAACTTCTTTGTTAAAAGATAACTGACTACTTATAAGCATTCAATACTAAGCAATGTAGATTTTCAAGAATGAACTGCAGATGAAACGTTTATAAAAATTTTCGTTTACTTCTTCACATTTAAGGCTGTGAAATATAAATAGCAAGATAAAATTGCCATAATGAAGAATGAATCTTATTACATGTATAAAGTAATATTTTGGAAAAACTGCATAAAATATGCACGTAAAAATATGTAGATATCCATAAAAGATTTTTCACTTTTAAATTTCTGAATCAAACAAGTTACGATATTTTAGCGACAGATATTTTGATATTTCTTCCAATTTTCCCCATGTAAATTTATTGTTTAGAATTACGTATACATCTTTTTAATAATAAATCTCTAGCTAACAAAAAACATTTTTACTTTTGCTTACAAGTCAAATTACGTACATTACACTGTTTCTACGTTTCCCAGTAAGTTATATTAACAGCATTCGTTGTAGATGTAATTCCTACTGTGGAAAAAAAACTCGCATGTTCAATTGTATAAAAGAAATTTTCATTGTGCTTTTTTATTATTATGTCGTAGAAGTCAAAAGTTTAATTGAAGTTTAGGATCATTCTACTGGGAGAATCTGAGTGACTATTTGAAAATAAACATTTTCCTATGAAAGTAATCATTTTCCTATCATAATAACGAAAACGGGGGGGGAGGGGCAAATAAATAAATAAATAAATTTTGGTTGAGCGTAATTTTACTTTAATAAACTGTATAATCTTTCTAAGAATGAATTACAGAACTTCATAATAATGTTTCTCATATACAATATATTGAAATTAAAACTTAAGTAATTAGGAGTATTTCGTCACTCCTATGACAAAGACGTTAAACTTAAAAACTGCGATTTTGAGTAATTCAAAATATCACGATTTTGAGCTAAGCCGTTTTTTAAAGTTCCGAGATTATATACATACCAGGGTTGTCGAAGCCGTGGCCCACCGTGTAAGGTCCTGAAGGCCGTGATAGAATTCAGGAAATTTTTAATTTGATATCTTCAGTTAAAACGTCTAAAATTAATAAGTTATTTCTGATTTTTTTTTTTTTTTTTTTAAACGAAAATACCGATTAATGTAGCTAATGAAACAAAAATCACGCTCATTGATTTTAATAAAATATTTTGAGTTCAATAACTAATTATTATTATTATTTTAATGAATGTACAATCATAAGTTTTGACTGTTTTATAGTTATTTTATGAATAAAAATACAGTTAATATTCATATTTTCTGTTTCAAATGCTTATGAGCCCACCGGGAAAAGAAATACTATATGTATAAGGTTCATGCATTTATACAATGCGGCCAGAGTGTATAAGATACATTACCATTGCAGCCCACCAAGAGTTTTGAGTTGGACAGGCCTGGTATATACGACATATCAAAGTGGCATAATTCAATTTATATTGATTGCCTAATCATATAAGAGGTTTGTGGTTTGTATCTGAAAAGTTAGTAATTTTTAGTTACTCCTGTTGAACAATAGATAGGGAAAATAGATAGAGATAGACACACACACACACACACATATATATATATATATATATATATATATATATACATATATATATATAATCCTTTTGAGAGTAGAAGCAAAGAATGAGAACGAAGAATAGTCAGTCAAACAATTCACCAAAGAGACTTACACTGAGGAAAAATTCTGTAACTGACATCTAGAATCTAAATTGTGGCTCTAGAAAAAATAGGTCAATGTCATCCTTATAAATTCTAGTCCTCTTGGAAAGCGAGTTCTAGAAGCCTTATTAGAATTCCAGAGCGTTTGCCTATATTCTCGAGGGCAAAGTTATTTAAAAATCTCTGCAAATAAATGAGACTACAAGAGGCGGGTTTCTGCAACTATAATCTTGGTTTATTACCAAATTCTAGAAAATCAAGCGAGAATTTCTTGCAACACAAATGATTCAGAATATTTAGAGTATTCAGAATAATGTTTCACATTCTAGAAATGTGTACACTAGAAATTCTCGATAATTTCTTATCTTCAGTTTACTAGCGTGCCTTATGCGCATAACTCGGAATCTACATTTCTAGTTAAGGGATTTAAAAAATGGCCACTTATTCATTCTAGAGAAAGGCGGTATATTTTTTTTTCTCAGTGTACACACGCCAAACAATATATATATATATATATAGAGAGAGAGAGAGAAAGTGAAAGAGCGATAAAGGGAGATGCATTGAATTAATCGAAATGTTTATCATGTATGTAAAATTTTTAAAGCAAAATATTAATAATCTAATCCATATCAATTTGATTACAGAGTTTACACGAATTTGCCTGGTCGTAAGGACCCTTTCCAACTACTCTAAAATGAAAATATATTTTTTGAATTTATAGAAATATTTTATATCAGTAGTTGCTTTTTAAATTCAGTGGTACAGAATTAAAAAACAGCGCGTAAAACCCTGTAGATAGCTTTAAAAGAAATATGAGGCTTAATTATCAAATGCTTTTCTATAGTCTCATATTGCAAAATATTGATGCAATACTATTACTGATGCACATCTTATTAAATTCAAGTAATTTAAGACCTGCATAACATTTTAAAACAAATAATTAATCACTTCCACCGTAAATTACATATTGCACACCTGACACACGATCAAGTTAGACATGAAATTTCTAATCTGTGTGCAAATAGTAGCTGTTTCGTAACGGTAAAATTTCAAGATACCGCCCTCGTTTAACTCAATTGAGATAATTACCGATTACTATGGAAACATTTTTCTTTCTTTTTGTGAAAGTCTCAGACTACTGAAGGAATCTTAAATGAGTCAGAGTTCAAAAGATGTTGCAAGCTCATGATGTGTAGGTCAGACGTTAGCAGGTGAGAAGCGGGACAAGAAGGGATAATGGGTGTTATCGTTTCTGTATCGGAAAAGTTAAAGTTTCTAAATTTAATTTCAAAACAACGAAAGAAAAAAAATGATTGTTTGCGTTATTAATATTATATGCATATGTTTATTATACGGGTTTATTCAGACTTGAAATAAGTTATATTACTTAATCTTTTCTTTCTTCCTCATATAAAGTAAAAGAATATTTTATATAATTTGTATAGTTATTTACGATTACATACAGGTAACTCCCTCTTCTTAGAGCTTCATAGTAAAGTTTTTCAAATTAAATTCAAAATTTGTTCTCAATTTTACAGATAGATGAGAGGAGGGTATTATGGAATACCATTTACAATTCTTAAAATAACTTTACTTGTTTTTAATAAAAATTCCCAACATCATGATGAGTACATAGTGTAATTATTTGTAATGAATTGTCAATGAAAAAAAAATTGTTGTCATAAAAAGTTTATTTAAAAAAAGTTACAAATGGAGGTTAATATGAAATAGTCGGGTAATATGGAATAGGTGGTTTAAACTGTTTAAACCATAGAAAAACTAATTAGACTTCATAAAATCATCTTCGGAGAATTTTCTGTGACAGAAGATATATTCGGCATCTTTAGTTTCTGTTTCTTTAGTTGAATACATGAAGCCAATTTCAGATGATACTATGAAATACCTAGTATTCCATAATACCCGACACGCCATCTTTAAAAATGAACTCTTTAATTGATGGACAAAATATTTTCAGCTAAAAAACGACCAATGTATAACAAGATAGAATTCTTTGAGCACACATTTTGCTTAGCACCAATGTTCAAATCACACGTGTACTAGTAAGTTTAAATGTTTGAAAACTTTCCTGCAAAAACTTTTTAAAATCACAAAACATACTTTGTTCTATAGAGAATGGAACGACAGCAACAAGCGGTCGTTTCTTACTGTATTGCTTCATGGGAATCCTTCTTGAGTAATTCATAGTATTTTGAAGAGATAGCAGCACTAATCAGAGCCGAAACCTCGGTATTCCATATTTCCCGACTATTCCATAATACTCTCCTCTCCTCTATCTGTCTGTGTGTATCTGTGTTTCTGAGCTCTAGTGCATAGAATTCTGATAGTAGAGCTACAAAACATGGTAGATGAGTAGCTGGGACCGTGTAGGTGTGAACCTCCTCTCCTCTATAATTTGAATTAGCATTATCTAACGCAATGTTTTTTATGTGTGTTAATTGTAGACTACCAGACAGATTTATGCGATTTTTTCCCCCCTCAAAATAGTCCGTGTTGTTAAGGCTACTAAAAACTCCGATTTGACAAATAGTACGAAAGTTAGAGGACTAATACTATAATATCTTACGACGCATCTACATTTAAATCATCTATATATTATTGATGTTAATACTCCTATCAACGTTCTAGATCCTTGAATATTAGCATACGATTTTCAGTTATTGTACCAAAAGATGGTAGCTAATTCAAGGAATCAAAACTCATCATTTAAATTTAATTATTCCAATCAGTTAAAAATGTATTTATGAAACACTCCTAATAATTTCAGAGTTATTAAGCATGTAATATCAAGCTGATGCTAATAAAAAAAAATCTTTACATATTCATTTGCTTACTTTTTTTTTTCTTGATATAAAGAGAAATATATTTATTTACATATGAGCAATAAAACTGAAATGAAGCTTTATGAAAAATTAAAATTGTACGTTCTAAAACATTCTGGTAAAACTGGAATCATAATTTCTGTAAAAAGAAGAAAATAAAAATGTTTACGTGCTCATATATATTTTATTTTTTATATAGAAAAATATTTCCAATAAAAGAACATTCTGGTAGAACTGACATAATTTCTGCGAAAAGAAAAAAATAGAAAATTTGCTCATTTTTTTTCCTTTTTTCATATTAAAAAATTACAGTAAAATAAACCATTTCGATTAACTGTAATTTATTAATATTATTATATTAATATTATTATATATTATAATTACGTTAATTATAATTATTTATTATAATTAATAAATAATAATAATATAATTATAAGCTTATTTTACTTATGATATTATCAAAACAGAGCGAGAACTAGAGAATTTAGGTCACTCTACTTGTTCCAGCTAATACATGGCACAAAAATTAAAATGTATAGTAGATACTGAGATAGAGTAATAGCGTATCCATAACAACACATCTTCTCCTCAGGATATCCTCAGGTGTAGACAGGGAGTAAAAATATATTTTATGGATATCCTCAGCATTTACTAAGGATAATCAGGCTGTTAGGGATAATATACCTAAAATCGTAGTTCTTGAATAACAGCAGCTCCACCTGCAGTCTGATAAGCACCCAAATTGAAGTAATCGGAAAATTTGCAATGGAGACACGGACTAATAAGTTTCATGGAAATTGTATCAGCTATTTATTTTTAACTTATCTCCAGTAAAAAAGTATTATTTTTTGGTCCTATTATATGTGTAACTTAACGTTCGGAGCCAATATTTAGAAATTTTAAAATAAATAATATAATGTCACAGTGTGTTACACTTATCCAGAATGTACGGTGTTTCATAAAAATACTCACGTAATATATAATTAATATAAAATGTACAATTAGTGAAATAGCATAAAATAAAGCTTTAAGAAAATTTTACTTAGAAAGGAAAATTATTCTGCTGACGGTATTTGCAGAACATTGCGTAGAATAAATTATAAAGAGATTAAAATACAAATAAGTTATAAGTCATTTTTCGGCAAAAGTGCGTTCTAAATAACCTTTTCACAGGTTTTTTTAATCATCTTTATAATAAAAGTCCAAGTTTACTGAAGCGAATGCTCTAAACTGACATCATTGCTGCAAAAAATGTATTGAAAAAAAAAAAAAATCTTTGATTTGTGGGAATGATTGTAATAACGGAAAAGGAATGATGTAGCAGGAAAAAGAAAAAAAAAAAAAAAAAAAAAAGGCACGCTGATTGCAACACTATAGTAAGAAAAAAAAACTTTTTTAGTGGTTTTAAATATATAAAATACGGCTAAAAGCTAATTAAAAATAATACCATATTTAATGCCAGGTAAAGACAGTCATGGAGGCTTTGTTTCTCAGTTCTCGCTAAAATCCGTCAAATTACGGTTATTAAGCTAAGTTCGAGGGCAAATTGAAAAATAGGTCAAAGATTATACTAAATAATAAAATATAATAATATTTGGAATTATCGACCACTTGGCGATCGAAGGCTAAATTGTACTCAAACTATTAATATTTATAAATGAAGTATATATATATATATATATATATATATATATATATATATATATATATATATATATATATATATATATATTTTTTTTTTTTTTTTTTTTTTTTTTTTTTTCAAAAATGTGAGGATAAATTCTGTCTATATTTCATTTGTTTCATTTCTAGGTAATATTTTCTTGTGGGTTTGTGCTATCATTTGGTATTTTGCTAAAATGCTTACCAAATACAGAAAACCTACAATTCTTTGCTCAATGCTATAGGGATAGCACCTGACGAAGTCAATAGCATTTTGAGTTTTTTAGTTAAAATTCAACCTTATTTAAAATCCAATTTCATTTTGCTTTGATCTGAAATTCTTTTGCTCATTTCAAATGAAAAGGTTCTTTTCATTAATGAAAGTTCTAAAAATTTCCCCTTAAAATACTATCCTAAAATATTCCTTCTGTTCTACCGCATCAACATGCACAGTCCAATATTAAATGTTTCAACAGGCATTGTAGTTTAACAAATTAAAGTAAGTAATATTATTAATTTTAAATAACTAGTTATTTTGTGTGACCTATGCATGTTTCTGTGATGATTTATTTGAGTGATTATTTTTCATTCTCATTCTTTTCTTTTTTATCAAATAAATTATAAATTATATGTATACTAGTATCGCCCAGTGGTCGAAACTCGACCATTTTTTGTGCAAAGCGAGGCAAAGCAAAGTTATTGCCTTGTCCTTAACGGAATGCAATTGCAACTCAGCTGCGGCAATTGTTTGCCGATATTCACTCTAACTGAATCAGCAGAGTTTTAGTTAATATAACTATCTCTCTGTAGATGTTAGGCTTTCCTGAAATGAGAGAAAATCGCAACGTGAAAACGCCCCTTGTTGTGTGATACAGCCCAGAAGCTAATAGGTACCATGTCAAACCAAGGCCCAACCAAGTATCAGATTCTGTTAAATTAATTCGATTGGTTCATAAAATACAGTGTTTGAACAAAAAAAAAAAAAAGATATTTTTCAAAAATGGTCAAATTGAGTTCGGGAAATTTCAAAACGTGTAACTTTATCGAAAACCGAAAATCTAAAACTTTTCTGAATCTTATATTTTCTACTTATATATGCAGAGGAAAGAATAATAAATCCACTTTTTAAAAAATAAAAATAAGTAGTCAATTTCACTTAATTAAAATGCAAGGAAATCTCAAAACGTGTAAATGCATAAAAAATAAATGTATTTTTAAATACCTTCTTGACATCGTAAGAAAATAATATTTGTATTCGCACCTTCCGGCTAACCATACCTTTCGAATGATACCATTTTCAACCCTCTACTCCCATAATTAATATGTTAAAAACGGACTACAAATTTTATGCTTGCCTATTAATATATAGATATACTGAATCAACGTGCAGACAAACTTGTAAATATGAAGTAAAATATATATATATATATATATATATATATATACATGTTTAATAATATTTTAAACATTTAAAAATAATAAAGAAATACAGAATGTGCTCGAGAGGTCACTCGAGAGGATCCTGTCACTAGAACGAATAAGTAGTCATTTGCTGAATCTTTAAATTAAAAATATAGATTTCTGAGTTATGCGTATAAGGTAAACAAATAACATAAATAAATGAAATGATCTTAAATTTCCAGTCTTCATTTTTCGAGAGGGTAAAGCATTATTATATATATATTATGAATCCTTTGTATTGCGAGAAATTCTAGCTTGATTTCTAAGAATTTTATCTCAAAACAAAATTATAGTTGCTAAAACTCAACTATTATGATCACATTTTCTTTCCAGAGATTTTTAAATGGGATTGACCCCGATAATATAGGAAAACGCTCTAGAATTCTAGCAGGGATTTTAGAACTCGCTAGTAATGGGAACTAGAATTTATAAGGATGTCATGGAACTATTTTTACTAGAGACACAATTTTGTTCCTAAATGTCAGTCACAAAACTTTTTTTCTATGCAGGAAATTTGCAAATAATCCTCTAGTATTTAAATAAACACATAATTTATTATTGATTTTCTTATGCTTAAAAATATGCTGTTTTAAACGTCGTTACATCGCCAACGCGAATTAATAAAACATTTATAACCACAAATTAGCTGAGTCTAAGAATAATTTGCTTCACAAAGCGGGAAAAAAACAAGATTGTCTTTAAATTATGCCCATAAAAAATATTTTTGCATTGGAACCTTTAGCTACACTGTAAAAAAATATGTCCTATTTGCTGCCAGAAATTCTCAGTAATTTGAGAAAATACGTTCTGACAAGGTATTTCTTTTTTCGTAAATTACGCGTATTTTCTCAAATTACAGAGAATTTCTGGCAGCAAATTATAGTGTAGTACAAGTAGCCAGAAAAATTACATTTTAAGTAGGATGACGCATCAATCTTGAGTGTTATAAAGACATTAAACTGTTTATTGATTTTTTTTTTTTTTTTATTCCAGATAATTTACTTATGTATCCTGTTCTTATCAGTTTCAACTATTGAAACAGAAGTAACCACATGAAGCTTAATTGTAAAACATTCTAACTGGAAATTATGATATACTGAATGCGGTCATTCTAACTCAATGGGCATACTTATCATGCGGTTTCTACCAGAAAAGAATTTAAAAAAAAAATCTTCAGGTAACACAGCATTTTCAACATTTTTAGGTTATGGAACATTCGAACACACAAAGACATTTCTGTGGCACATTTACATTTTGATGAAACCACAAAAGAAATCTCTTACTTGTCATTTGATTTCCTTATTAACGATGCTAATGAAATGGATATGAGTGCGAAATACGTGTTTATAATACTTCTTGGCACGAAAATTGCCTTCAACACCATTTTTGCAAATTCTTATATAAAATGACCTCCGGAATCCGAATATGACGGCCATTTTGCCGTTTTTTGGGAACGCTCCCCTATTTTCAACATTTTTCGGTAATTTTACGGCGATAAATTTGATTTATAGTAGGGAAAAGAAATATTTTAACTGTTAAATATCTTCTGTGGGCCTAAAGAGGTGAAAAAATCAACATGAACATTTCCAGCAAGAGGAAGATTTAGGGGTGGGGGGGGGGATTTGTTACTGAAATTATAAGTTACTTTTATTATATTTTATTAATCAATTATTATTATCACTTATTATACATTATATATATATATATATATATATATATATATATATATATATA
The DNA here is from genome assembly GCA_963930645.1 of Salticus scenicus. NCBI lineage: Eukaryota > Metazoa > Arthropoda > Arachnida > Araneae > Salticidae > Salticus > Salticus scenicus. The sequence goes on from OZ005648.1 coordinate 27,443,488, forward strand.
TATATTATATTTAAGAGTTAAAGTAATTATTTTTCATTCTCCAAATAAAATTCATGGCCATAAAAGAAAACGGTGGGTGATGGGACAAAATGGGGTCACATTCGGATTCAGGAGGTCATTTTACACAAGAATCAGCAGGAATTGTATCAAGGCTCGATATTTTTTTTGTTTTTATTATAATTTTATAAACTGTAATGCTTAATGTTGTGATTTAATGGTAGCATTTTGAATATATTTTTTTTATACTTGGAAAATTAGGGGCCGTGCCCTTAGCGGAAATCCATAAACCCGTGTCCTTAGCGGAAATGTTATCCCCCCTCGGTGGCATGCTTTGTGCATACGTGCCTTTAGCGGAAATGTATAATAAATTTAAAAATATATTAATTAAAAAAATAAATAAATAAACTCTTCAATTTTCCTAAACTCTTTATCCACATTTGGATGTGGCTATATTTTGCTTCCGAAGTAACCTGTTGCAAAAATAGGTATGCTTACTGTAGAATATCTGTTATTTGAGGGAACGGTGATCTGTAAAAAATGGTAGAATTATTCTACCATTTTTCTAAATGTGAATAGGATTCACGTTTATAAATGCGCTTAATGTGAACGAAAATGAAATTCAGCAAATTTCCAATAATAACCCTTATTGTAACTGAATATTTTTGTGTGACTCTGTAAATCTAATGATAATCATACTGCATTCTATAGAAAGCATTCTTTTGTGCAATATATATGCGGCTTATTTCTGTCGAGCTATCTACATGATAGACCAGAAGTTTTCTGCCTTAAAGGTTGTCTGAGTGAGTAATGTCAACCGGTTGTCGGCCTGGATAACTCAATTGGTAGAGCCTTGACCTTGTAAGTCGATGATCTGGGGTTCGACTCCCGGTCCAGGCAGTATTTTCACTCAGTCGGAAAATAAAAATTTCAATAGATTCTTTTGTGCATCTGAATAACATATTTCAATCCGCTACTGGCACACCTTCTTATTTTCGCTAAGGGCACGGCTATTTCTATTCCTCTTTCCTTTCATCCCATTCCGCTAAGGGCACGTTCCGCTAAGGGCACGGTCGCTAAGGGCACGTCACCGGAAAATGGAAAATTATGACCAATATCCATTTTAAACTTTTTCTAAATATTTTAGACATATCATTATACAAGTACTGGTATTGCAGCTCCTCCCCCATGCTACTTTCTGTAAATGTATGTCTAAAATAAATAGAAACAAGTTGCATAAAAAATTAATTATTTATTACTAACTGTTACTCTGAAAGAAAGAGGGGGTGGGGGGGGGTTGATTTTATAGTCGTGTTTTATGTAACATTAAATATGACACACAGAGCACGGCCTAGTGTCATTATATTTAATTTAACTCATCAATAACTTCTTAAACTTGTTAAGGTGTTAATTTAAATACTCTTAGAAGAGATAGTATAAACGATCTACTATTTAAAAAAAGTACACCTGAAGATTTACTGAAGTTAACTTGAATAGTTCGACTGTACTAGAGAGATACTTCAGTTCGTTCACCTTGAAAAGGCCGCATAGTGTTCCTAAAATTTTACTCTCGTTTTATTACATTGACACCACTCTTTTAAAATAATATTTTTTCGCAAGACGTTTACACATATTTTAGCATTAAAATTTTCAAGAAAAATATCTTAGTGACGGGAGTGGTGTCAATATAATAAAACGTTAGTAAAATTTTACTAATGCTGTGAGGCCTGCTTTAAATATCTAAATTGAAAATACTGAAGTGAACTGTAAAACTTTACATGTTCCACCATCTTCTTCGAAGAACGTTTCTCCCTTCCTCGGAAAACAACTCCAGCTAAACGAAAATCGAATGTACACCTTATCTTCAACTAACCAAACTCTCCATGAACAAATTAGGCTGAGAACCTCAGCGCGATTTCGAGCGAGTAAGTGAGACCTCATTGACTTACAATTATGGTTAGTTGGGTTTTACGTCGCACTAGTGCTGCGCAATGTCCAATTGGCAATGGTCTGGGACTCACCCCTAGAGGTGGGACATACCATCACAATTTTGATCCTACACGGAGAGGATGGCTCCCTCGCTTCAGTAACCCCCAGAGGTATAATTTTTATGGGAACATGAATGACATTGCGGCCACGACAGATTTTACGTACACCAGCCACCATTAGTGTACAAGACGATCTTTGGCCGGCTCGAGTACCGAACCCGCAATCTTCTAATTACGAGCCCGGGGCTCTACCGACTGGGCAACTGCTGCCCCCTTACAATTAGGATTATCTTATTCATGAAATGGGAACTTCTATTAAATATAGAGTTAAGAATAAAATATGTACAGTTTTTTTTATTGTGTTTATATATTTATATATATGAGTACTTAGATATTTATTTTAAAACAAAAGTACAAAATATAGTATTATTAAAAGTGAGGCCTTCTGCTGGAAAACCTTTCATTTATTTTGCATCTATTTTCACAGACGTATATTTTACGCTTATTTGTAAAATTTATTTTTGTGAAAAATAACAAATTATTTAAATCTAGAAGACAAATACATTTTGCTCAGATAATAAAAAGTGTCACAACCATATTTTAATTCTATTTGTTAGTGTCTTACAAATAAATAAATAAAAATATAAATAAAAATAAATAAATAAAAATAAATAAATAAATGGGGTATGATATTACATGAATGATGAATTATTATACAATTCCGTAAAAGGCATAGCGACATAAACAAACAGCACATAATTCAAAAACATCTTTTTTATCAAAAGTTAAAAAAGGATTTTAATTTACATTTCAACGCACCAGTTTTTTGTTAGTAAAGTTTATTTTCAAATCTCAACAAGCTAGCTCAAGGGTAGGCCAAGGGATAGAGTTTCACCCACTGAATAGAAAGAAGTTTACTTTGTATAAAAATACAGGATTGAAGGTCTTCATTTGTAAAATAGTGTCTGTCATTACGTCTTAATTCGACTGTCACGTTATCACTGCTCATCTTCATTCAATCTGAATTTTCTTCGCTTACGGTAGCTTGATTGTAAACAGATTACGGGGGAAATGATTTAATAGTATGCTTATTCCATTCGTTTTTCCCTTTTGAGGTGGTTATCTGTCAAATTTGACATATATTTCGTGATTTTTCATGATTTTAGTTTTTATTAAGGTCAGTTTTAATTCTTTTCCGTTGACATTTCAAGGTGATTCAAAAGTTAAAATTACTTTCATCTTGATTTCTATTGTGACAGATGAAATGGTTGCATGGAGTCATAAAAGATTAATTTGCTAATAAAGCTGTTCTTTTATATGTAAGATTTATAAGATAATAATTGTTTTATTTTTGAAAGTATACGGAGACGGTTGAAATCAAGATAAATATGATGCTAATAATGACAAATGCTAAATAGCACATAATATTGAGATATGTACTTTACAATATGTGGTTCGAATTGATATCGAGTTAACAGCACAGGCCTACAAAAATGAAGTTGACAAAATTTGATTTGATGATTTCAGCTGATTTTTATGTTTTTTGATGTGTTGAAACCGAAAATGCAGCCCATTTTTTTCTATTATGTATAAATTTTTGTCAATATAGGGTGTCTACCGACACAGTTTGTTCATTTTCGGTAGTTTCTAGTATGTTGCTTTGATTAATTATAATTATTCATGGAACATACTACAAAAGTTACAATATACGAATAAAATGTTTACCGACTCAATTTCATATGTATACCATCATAACAGTAGGTTGGTTGGTTGGCTGGTATGGTTTTACATGTCGCACTAGTGCTGCGCTATTACATTAATAGGTATCCATGATTAATTATACATGGAAACATACTATAAAACTTACCATATAATTATACTTGTGGAAGAGTATTGGAAGAAATTGTATAGGTAAGCACCCTGTATTGGCAAAAATCTATACGTGATAGAGAAAAACTGGCTTCATGTTTGGTTTCAGCACACCAAAAAACATAAAGATCAGCCAAAATTATAAAATCAAAATTTTACATGTCGACCTGTGTAGTTGAATTAATGAAAAATCTTATCCTTCATAATATTGTAAAATATATTAATATAAAATTGCAAATGTCGAGTTATATGCAGCATTCGTAATTACCTTTTCTACCTGATGAAGGGTCGTGTTATCATTCTTTCTAGAAAGGAACAGTTATTGAGTATTTTTATAATTTATGATATTTGCTTGTTAGGTTTTATACTTACTATGTTTCAACAACGTTTTTAGTGCATTTTTCTGCAATTTTTAAGCTAATAATTTAAAAGTTCTTGTATCTTCTGTTTTATATATTATCTGTTTATAGTAAACTTATGATACACTGTAAAATTTTTTATACGCTAGATTACGGTCAGTGATCGAAAACAAAGTGTTCCCGTCACAAATCGTAATAGTAAATTTATGTGCATAAACCTGTCATAATTTTTTTCTCGAAGGGAAATAATGTTCAATAAACGGTCAATTCTCTGAATTTTACAGCAATTCGTTAAAAATACAGCTACATACGGGCAATGCATTTTTTTTTTTTTTTTTTTTTTTTTTTAAGAAGGGGCCGTATTATCAGACAGTTAAATCTTCAAATTTTACAGAAATTCTTTCGAATGCCTATTCACGAATTTTATTAGTTGCATTAATCATTTTACGATTTTAGTGAATTACAATAAATTATGTGATGTTGTGTCGGCCTGATAATTTCCACCAACAGATGGATTTATCACTGCAAATGTTTTAATTACTATTTACTTAGAAAATGTAAAATCTTATATGCACTGTTAAACAAGAAGCCCTCAGTGTGAAACTATTAAATTTTTAAGTCCATTTTACTTTAGTTGTCGCAAACAAGGTACAAGCAAAGTACACCATAAAAAGTTTTTAAAACTTACATAAAAATAAGACACAATTTAAAATTTTAATGCTGTTTTTAATAGATACAGGGTGTCCAATAAGTATGTAGACATTTTAGAAATTCATAACTATTGAATGAATTGATAGAACTGAATGCGGTTTGCGAAAAAAATCATTCTCTTAAAGGAATTTTTCTTGGTAAAGGAAAAATACTAATTAAGCTATTTCTTGATAGAGGGCACTGTGCGTGACCAGATCACACATTTTCATGAAAAACTGTACGTATTCGCATGCAAATGTTTACAGGCATATAAATCCTATTGTATGTTTCCGTCGTCACCACAAATTACAGTTTGCGATGAGTTATAACACTGCTAACTGCAGATTCAGTCGGCGGTCCTTACCTGAGGGAAAACATCTTCAGCCATAACGCTTTATCCACCAAGTCAGCATCGCAATTAAAACTTCATGTATGCACAAGTAAGAGGAAAAATAAGAAATAAACAGTTCTAATCGCAAAATTGTGTAATTTACAGGAATTCATTTGCATATATTTTTCCTTTCACATCCGCGCGAAAAATTTAACTGTCGTCGACAAAAAATGTAATTATATTTTTTTCTTTACCAAAAGAAAAAAAAAAAAAAAAAAAAAAAGGAAAAGAAAAAGAAAAAGAAAAAAACATTTCACGAGAATGGTTTATTTGCAAACTGCGTTCAATTTTATCAATTTATTCAATAGTTATGAATTTTTAAAATGCCTCCAGACTTACCATTTTCTAAACTGTAGATGTGATAGATATAATGTTTTTAAAATTTATATTGTAGGGGAAAGTGGGGTTGAATGGGACGCAGGACGAATGGGACAATAGCTAGATTTTTATGTTTTGCAAGCACCAGAAACTTCACATTTTTTTCTGATATATGGCAGTACTGAGGTCATTCATCAAGTGTAGTTTCAGAATTGTGCTATCCATAGAAGGACAGAAAAAAATTAAAGTGTGTTTTTCAGCTGCCAAAGTAATTTTTTACTGATTCAATTAAGTAGCAATTAAGACATTAATTATTTGCTTAAAGTTAATATAACTGTTATATGGTGAAGAGGCATGATATTTTATTGTATTTATAATATTTAAGAAGAATATTGACAATTGTTCATTAAGCCTATTTCCTGTTTTATAGGATCATGTGGTAGTTAGGATGAATGAGACAGTTTGAATGGGGATGAATGGGACATTCCCCACTTTATGCTAATAAAAATTGTACACAAGAATTACATTAAAACAAATTTTAATAGGTTTTCAATATTTTTATAACCTGTAGTTCAGTAGTTATAACATCGAATTATGAAAGTAGCATGGATTTAGAGAAAAATAGATTGAAATTAATTGTTCTGATTTTTGTTTATAATAATTATGATAAAAAAAATTATAAGTTAGAATATTCAATGCAATTTAAATCAATATATATATAAATCAAATAAATAAACTAATAATAATTGGATTAAAATTGCAATTTCAATCAAGCTAATTAAATAAATCCTGGTGATTATTAATGTAATACAGAACAGAATGCTGATTTTTCTCGATAAGTAGGAAACAAAAATTTATATGGATAATTTGTACTCTATTAAAATGATTTATCTCTTTCTTTCTTATTTATTTATTTATTTTTAGATTAGATCTTATTCGATTAAATTACCAAAGCCTAGAGCACTTGGAACTGTGCGAACCAAAGGACCTTTGCCTTTTGATGTTAATTTGAGTCAATACATCAGTTTATGTTAATTTCAGTAAATTAATAGTGTGTAATAAAATCACATAAACCAATTTAACTTTAAAAATTTATTTACTTTCCATTTTGTTTTCTTTTCTTTGTTAACTTCAGTCCTTTACCATTCATCCCCATAGGTGGGGATGAATGGGACAATGCACATGCATGTAAAAAACCATTATTACTAATTAAAAATAATAACTTTTTATTAAAGTTAGTATATTTATATGCAACCGATTACTGAAGTATACTTATGAGCAATGTCAGAAAATTCTGAATTACATATGGTGAACGTTATCAGTAAAAACATGAAAAACGTTCCATTCATCCCCACTCTCCCCTATGTTGTTATGCTTTTTTATAAAATGCATTTTATAAGCATAGCTTAATATAATTAAAACTATTTATTTTTATTGTCTAAGAATATTCGAAAATAAACAAATCTTTACAAAAGTTATTAACATATAGACTTCTCTTCTGAAGAATATATGAAATCTAAAATGTAATACTACATTTTCTAAAATATAAAAATGAATAATTTCTTATACAATAAGAACAGCTTTTTTAATGTTAGTAATTTTATTAGTTTAAAGGACGTTTTATTGAACAAATGTTTAAAAAGTAAATAAATAATTCTGAAATCAAGCAGAAAACTCATGCAATACAAATTTTATCATTATTTATTTTTCTTTGATCACCATTCTCAAACTTGCGCTTGCGAAATTTGTTTTCATACAATCACCATAGTATTGATCCCATAACTTTCTTTTGAAGACATACAGCAGAGTATATAAATTCTCAATTTTCACTACCCTAGAGAAACCATCAAAAACATATAAACGCACGTTTTATACTCCAACTTCGAGTAAATAGATTTTATGATCAGATTTTACGGTGAGTTTACGTCATAAAGTACGTATTCATTACTTATCGATGCTCGGAAATGGTCCGATTAGGAGGTCCCTAAGGGCTAAATACGAATTTGTTTATGCCATAAATGTTCTGAACGATGCACGTGAATTTTTCTTAGATGAATGTTAGTGAATTTAATATAAAGTAAGAAGCAAAAGCTGTTTCGTCAATTGCTTTTTATGATGTTATTAACTTGTATACTTATGCCGTCTTTCTATTAAAGATAACAAAGAAGAATTTTTTAGATATATTTTTCATGCATGGTTAAATAGTCTTGTAGATAAGAAAAGAGATTATATGTGTGTAAGAAGGGCTGGGGATCGCTGTCCTGTTTTATATGATAAGCTTTAAAATTTTACGGTTAAACTCTGTATCACATGTTTTCTGATTTGAAAGGTTTAAAGCTGAAAATGTCATAAATGTTTTTCATAATATAATAAACAAAGCTTACAGAACTTTGAAAATAAAACAATATAACTTTTAATTTAAAATAAGCTGATTAATTTTAATAGTCTTAGATTTTCAAATATAATATTTATTGAGTAACATGATCAAAGTTTATTAGATACATAAAATTTGAATTTGTATGATAAATTATATGAGATGTTCGAAAAATATATAACCACATTCGTTTATAGATTTTTCAAGCCATGCCACGAATTTACATTAAAAAAATATAGTTTAGACGAATGTGTAAAAAACTTATTAGATGATTAAAGTTTTAATTTTGAAAGAAATTATGTAACCACTTGTATACAAAAACACTAAAATGGCACCCAATGTATGCTACTGGATGCATGAAATTTTGGTCAGTATAATAAATAATAAGCTTGACTTTATATGTGGTATACGTACTGTGAAAACGCCTTTAGAATAGTGTAAGAAATTTCAATGTAACAAATTTGTAAATTTTGATTTCCATGTGATTACAATCCCATTCTTTCAGATTCCACATTTTAAAAATACTGTATGAGCCCGTATCAGTGATCAAACATTAAAAGAAAAATACATTTTTAGATTACAAACTGAATCTAAAAACAAGTAATATAAAAGAAATTTTTTTAAAAGTCAATTCCTACTTACAAACACTATCGAAAAAGTTATATATTTTTTTTTTTTTTCGATAATTTTGAATTAGGAAATAAAAAGCGCGCGTGAAAAATGGAATAAAAATAATTACAAGATTAAAAAAAAAAAATTGTTTTATATACCATGTTTTAAATTTTCTGATGAATCATAGAGCTCTTATCAATGTGCATAATTTTTTTCAAAGTGATAATGACGTCAATTTTTGGGAGATGCATAATTTAACTTTTTATAATTTTTTAATGTTCACGTTTAATTAAATGTATTTATTTTTATGTCGAAAGAAATTAAACTCGTAATTTTTTTTTTTTTTTTTTTTTTTTTTGGCCACAATTAAATTATAGCTAATATTTTAAAGGCTAATATTTTAAAAAATTCACTTTTTATAGCTAATATTTTATATTAATAACGCTATTACGATGTTATTATTTTCATATTTTAATTAATTATAAGAAAACTAATAAAAAAATTCGAAAATCGGACTTTGAAGTATTGTGTTGTCACCGTGTTCTGAGCAATCCTGAAAGTTTCAAATGTCGGGAAGTTACTTAAAAATCGATTGCAAGATTTGCACAAGATATGGGGAGAGTGTGAACTAATAGTAGTAGGAACTGAATGTGGAGGGTTTCATAAAACTGATAAAAAAGGAGCATATCAGAAAATTAACCACTAATGAAACTTGAAAAAAAAAAAAAAAAAAAAAAAAAAAAATGAAATTTTATCTTGTATGTCGTATAATATAAAAAATAAAAAAAAGTGGTTTTGTGACATATCTTTTAATAGAAGTACGTTTTATAAGGGCTGTTACACTTTCAGGTACAGTCGGTAACGAAAGTGTCCGAACACTAGAAAAAATTCCTATGTGAAAAAAGTACACTTCATACGGTTCTGTTAAATAAATCCTTATCGAATCCTGTTCTTAGACTGACTAAGAAGAGGATTCGACAAGGATTTATTTAACAAAACCGTATGAAGTGTAAATTTTTTACATAGGAATTTTTGCTATTGCTCGGACACTTTTGTTACCGGCTGTTAGGAACGAAAAATTTCTAAGCAACAAATTTATGAATTTGGATTTCCCCATGACAATTCTCATCCTAGATTCTATATTCTAAAAGAATTGATTGAATCAAAATCAGCGACCAGCATTTCAAGGGAAATGAATTTTAAGAGTAAGACTATAAATTCACAAATCAAAAATTGTTTATCTTAATAATGATAATAATAATAAATTAAATGTTAAAGAATAATGCAGAATTGCAAAAGGTAAAATTATCATTGCATGTGTACATAATATCAAAGATAAATCATCACATAATTTTAATATACGTTTGTTTTATAAGGACTGTGAATACAATTTCTGGTATAGTAAGAAATTCCACAGTAACAATTTTTTTCAATTTAGATCTCTCCATATCATTTAACCCATCTAAATAAATCACACTTCCCATTCTAAAAGAGCTGTGAGTCAGAATGAGAAAACAAACTTATAAAAGGAATTCAATTTCAAAATTATACAATAAATCTAAAAATCAAAAGCAGAAGCAAGATGAAAAAGTTAAATTTATAAAAGGTAAAATAATTATTGTAATCTGATCTTGCATGTCTATGTAATATCAAACAAATTTACGACTTATCTTTTAGTAAAATTTGTTTTAAAAAGAGGGATTTTAATAAAGTTAACATTATTTTGGGAATAAGTGCCATTTCTTGATGTCAGATAGTAATTTAATCTGTATTTAATTATCTAGTTTGTAGCGGCTCCATTCTCGGATAGATTATCCCAACTTACCGATAGACAATGGGTTAACCTTTTGTCCAGAGGGACGAATCAGGATTTCTATCACGATAGTACCAGGTTCGAATACATCGCCACACGCACTCCTTCATTGGTGACCACGGACGTGCGAATAAACGTCACAAATAACTCACATCTGGGACATTGGTTACATTGGTCTCTCATTGTGGGTCTCAAACCACGTGGTATAAGAAATTTTATTCCCACAGGAGAAAAAGTTTGCCTACGGTCCTGCTAAAGCAGAAGACCGTAGTTTAATTTATTAATAGGAGATACATCGAAAGTTTTACTTAAGACTACTCACATCTGGGACAATAGATGGCAGCACCAGACACTGTGAAATGCTCACAGCATAAAGCTTGTTACACCGCGCATCAACAGTGGCATCAACTTTACACGCGGACATCTGACAGCACAATCCGGCAACCGCTACCGTCCAAACAAGTAACATCACTCGTACACTTTCTTACTCACTGGGGCAGGGAGTACTGTAGCGGCGCCATTCTTGGATAGATTATCCAAACTTACGATGGACAATGGGTTAACCTTTTGTCCAGAGGTACGACGCAGGATTTCTATCACGATAGTCCCAGGTTCGAATACAACCTATCGCCACACGCACTCCTTCAAGTTCCTTTAACGATGAGTTAACGAATGCAAAAAACATTTTAGATTTATGTAGAAAATGTTATTTCTCAAAGATAGTATATAGTTTTCAGGAATATTAACATAATACACGGTGGTTTAAATTAAATTGACCACATTTAAATGCCATGCCGATTGCATCTTTTCTTTTGTTTCGGATGAGGATGAAACTTCAATTATAAATTATGGAGATCATAAAACCGAAGTTTTCGTCAAAACATAAACTGTTTTATATTCCATCAGTCGAGGTTGTTTTATGGCTAAATCAGGTGCAATTTATTAAAATGCGAATAAGTTTTGCTATAAAATGGCATTTGTTGTCATAGTGAATGATTCTCTAACAACTTTTATCCGACTGTTCTTACGTCTGAACCCTAACTTCAGACTCGGTGTCTTAAATGTTATTCTGTGTCTTAAATATTTTTCGAGCATATTTTGACTAATGTCAATTAATCCTCTTGAATTTTCACATTTGTGTTTGCGCGGTTTTGTCTATGATTTTCACCATTTTTTTTTTTTTTCAGAATTTTTCTCTTTCATCCCCCCTCCCCCTTCCCTGAAAAGCTGAGATGGAATGTTGCTGAACATCAAGGAATGCACTCTAATAATTTTTTATAGAAAAATTCTTTTGCACCATTTTTTGATGAAGCAATTTTAAGACATAATGTGTCACCTATTGGTGAAATTTCCAACTATATCTTTTTCGATGCGAATCTCAGTCCATGTAGCATGTAGTTGAAGTTTTCTCAAAATTTCATCAATATAACCAGAGTTATTGGCCTCTGAATAACGTGAGTTTAATTTTAACCTCTTGGATTCCTTGGTACACAATTATGTACTTTCGTAAAATGCCTGTAAAATGAACAGATTATGTTATTCAGCATTCAAATACATGATATTCAACTAGAAAAAGACTATTCTAATCGTTTTACAAGAGATTGTAGTACCAAATTGTGAAGTTATCAGCTTTATCGTAGCTTTAAATGTTGTAAAAGTAAAACACATCGATTTGTCGACAAAGAGAAAAGTGAAGGAAAATATACCTTTATGTTTAAAAAAATAAATAAATAAATGAAATTTGAATGTTTTAGACTTTAATTTATATTAATAAATGTATAATTATTTTGTTAGAGGTAATTTTAAGAATTTCAGATTGTGTTTTGCTGAAAAAATTTTGTTTGTAATTATGCTAATTGTAAACAAAATTACTTGATTTAAGCTAATTAGAATTTTTGAAAAGTATTTTATCTTTCTTTTCTTTTTTAATATTGAAATTTAATCAAAATAATACTAGAATTTTTTTAAAACAATGTTTAGTTTTTTCTTGGGTCTCAAGAGGTTAAAAATCCTGTATATTTCATAGCTAAATTTCAAAAAAGGTTTAAAAATAAATTTGGTATGAATTAAAAGAAAGAAACTGTGATGTCAACTGTTAATCTAAATAAACAGTTTGAGATGCCCGTCTCTTTGATTTATTCTTTGTTCCTGCCTATGTAATACAACATGAATTTTGTTTCTTCGTATTACAGGATATCTCATTTAAAAATGAAGTTTATTTATTTATTTTATGCCATTCTTTCAACAAGTCACTTTTTATCTAAGTGAACAAGTTTTTTTTTTTCTTTCTTCTTCAATTAAATTGAAATATATTATTCCATAAAATAAACACAGACTCTAATTTTCAATTTTGAAAAGAAATATTTAAATTTATTTAAAATACAAAATGTTCACTTATATAAAAGGTCACATACCCAATGAGTAGAATTTATATATGTGTAAAAGAATAAAAAATTGAAGTAAAAAAATTTCATTTTTGGATAAAGTATATTCATAATACGAAACAACAAATATTCCGTAATATTACATAAGATGTGAAAAAAGGTTCATTCAGACAGATGTTCAGTCTTAGGCTTTTCTAAATAATGTTTTACTGGCATATTTGTTCATTTTTTGTTTTTTTTAATGTTATATAAAATTGTTGTGTTATTTGGTTAAACAATCTTGTATTGATTTTTTCCCTTCGGTAATTTAATGTTTCCATATAATGTTTTCATTTTTTAAAATTAAGATTTTAAATATATACATATATATTTAAATACGTAAAAAACTACATATGCTGTGTTTGTATATTTGTCTTAATTATACATCAAAAAATTTAAAACAGTTTTCTTAAAAATTCCACTAAGGACACTGATGATTTGCCTCTATCAATTTTGAAATTGATTTTATTTAATTTTCTAAGTTTATTTTCGTCTGAAAAGTTCAGTTATAATCGTTTTTTTTTTTTTTTTTTTTCCAAATTATTTAGCAAATACATATTTATAGCTTTATTTTTATTTATACACACACTCACTGCATGTATTGATAAGAATAAAAAAAGAAGGATTTTTAATTACTGCCCTTCAGTTCTTCAGAAAAAAGATTGCATCAAAAAATATTTAGAAATGAAATTTTAAATAAAGTAAAATTCACGAAACAAAAATATTATGAAATAGTAACAATTAACATGTAAAAAAGAAATGCGTAAATAACACAGTACAATAAAAAATAGTTTTTCGATTTGAATAATTTATACACATATTCTTTATATTCCAATAAATTATTGAAGGCTAATGTGATTTATCACATTCCTCCCCCCGTCCCCCTCAAAAAAAAAAAAAAAAAAAAAGGAAATTTATTATCTGATTTACAACAAAATGAGACATTCTAAAATCGTATTACAATTACAACCCTCTATTAAGATGCATATTTATACAAAACACATTTTTCTCCTATAAATTCAACTTTGATACTTTGAGACGGGTCAGCCGTTTTCGGTAACATACTTTCATAGATTTCCATCAACAGGAATTATGACCTGTCAAGTTAAATATCCTTTTTAATCTTTGACGTCCCTAAAGTACATCACGACCTAACAGATCTGGGAGGATGAAAGGAGTATGGTGGTCTTCAAGCCCTACTATCACCTATAACTTGACTTTGAGATTAAATCATCTGGTCACGAATCAAGTTTACAATGAAAAGTGTTGAGCTCATGTAAAAGGACTTGACCCGGCACATTTTGTCCAAAATCAGTTAGGTATTTTATATTATGTATTAAGACATTATCTGCAGGGTGCCAAAATAATCTTAGCAAGGAAAAAATATTCACTTTGAAGGGAGAAAAAAAAAAAAAAAAAAAAAAAAAAAACGAAAGTGGGGAAATGCAATAATGTGAAAAAATGTAATTTTAGAGGAAAGTGTTAGATTTTATTATTATAATTGTGATAAGGTTTAGCAAATAGCATTGCTTTATCTAATACAAAGTAGAAACTGCTTATTACTTTTTCTTAAACTTACGGTAGAGAAAGTATTGTTTTAGGGTCTAATTTTCGAAAGTGAGTTTTTGTTATATTTACATGTTCTGAGGTCCCATGAGTACGAAAATCATGTTTTTAGCGAATGGTCTGTGTGTGTGTCTATCTGTTGGTCGGTCGGTCTGTCTGTCAGTTATCAACATATCTCAAGAAAAAATAGTAGCAGAAATTCTAAACTAGGTATTCTAAATGTGTATCATATAGGGATGCTACACTAAGCTTTTAGTTGAGATGAAGCAAATGGTTAGGGTATAGGGACACTCAAAAATATTCAAATACATTACATCTATGGGGGAAATTGCAGGTAAGTAGAGTTTAACATCTATAGTCTGCACTAAACCAAATGAAACGAATATATATGTTTTGTAATAGAGATAGTCAACTGGGAAAAAAATTTTGTGTATGCAGGGGCCTCGCCTCCAAGTCCCCCCTCGAGGGGAGTAAATTTTCATGATGGATATCTTTCAAAAGTACTTGCCAATACCTTTAAAACGAATGGTTGAACCATCGATCTGCGATAATTTAAAATAAAGTTATCGATTTTTTTCATGTTTAACAAAAAAAAAAAAAAAAAATGTAATATTTAGAACAAATTAAACTTTTTTTGGATATTTAGTGTTATACTACTCTTAGAATAACTTAAAAACAAATAATTTTAGGAGATCGAAATGTTGTATTTTGACTTTAACATGAGTTTGTTGATGGAAAAGTTTGATTAAGATTGATAAGTTTCAAGAAATGTTGCGTGTGAAAACTGCCTGTATAATTTTAAGTAAACTTTTAATTTTAATAACAGAATTAAATTCTGTATAAATGCTGTATAAATGTAGGTGCAATAATGAAACGGGGAGTTGAGGGGGGCAGTAGCCCCCCACACACAGAACTAATTATCATATAAAACTCTTATGAAGCCTAATTTGAATTGTTTAACATAGGTTTACATAACAGTACTCTTTATCTTACCTCTAAATCTCCAACCTGTATTTATAGTATTAAATTTCAGGGTAAGAGAAAGTTGTGTGAGTAACATACCAGATTATTAAGAATATAAAAAAGTATAAATTCCCCACACAAATCAGCAAAATGTGATGTCTTAAAATATTAATAATTTTTATATTGCATTTCTTTGATAGCAAAAGCTATTATTTGATTTTAAATGAATTCTAAATTTTAATTACCTTTCGTTGGTTTTATTTTAAGGTAAATTTGTTCTGGTTTAATATTATTATTATTATTATTATGATTATTTTTTGTACGACTTGTATGTGCACAACGTAGATGGTTCAGATTTGTTTTAATTTCAATAAGCAATTAATTTGTGTAAAATTTTATAGAGATTGTTGATCAGTATTAAGAACGGCATTTTATAACTACACAAATGCATTTTTATAACCTCTCTGTTAAATTTGTTTTATGGATTTGTTTTTTATAGTTCGCGTTTTATTTATAAGTTTTAACAAATATTTTTCTATGTCACACGATTTACATTAAAAATTTAATTTCAACACTTTAACCCTTTATGGCGCAGGGTAATTTGGATCATTTAAATTACACTGCCACCGGAATTTATGAACAAAATTAAAATAAAAGAAATTTTAAATTTTCAGGTTAGAAAAAAAAGGGCCTTTTCTGTTATAAATGTAATTTTTTGCTAAAAAAATTCCGGGATGAGTTTTTGCATTTGAGAAATAAAATTAGGTGTTCCATCAGCGGGAACACTGCGACTGAAAGTGTTAAGCTTGTTTAAATTTTTAAACCTTACAATTAAATTAAAATTTACTCGTAACTAGACAAATTTTTAATTGAAATTTCTTTCCTATAGAGATATCATGATCGACGATTTGTTCTATGCAACTTTGATTTTCCACTTGCCTTTTTAATACGAAATTTGGTTACATACAATATACATTTTTTTTTTTTTTTTTTTTCAGAATTCGTTTTAGGTAATTTAAAGGGAAAAGACAAAATTATTATTATTATTATTATTATTATTATTCATCTTTTTAGTTTAATATATAATTTACTTTTATGTAGAAATGCATAAATTGTGAAGTTAATTGTAATATATATATATATATATATATATATATATATATATATATTCATTTTTTGTAGCCAAGTTAACTTATTCGACAATATCGTACAAAACAGTCTTTTTTTTTTTTTTTTTAATTAATAATACAACAGAGGCTAAAATATTTAAATTTAGGAAAAAGAACATAATTAGAAATAAAATGAAAAATTAACTTTCAAAGACAAATTATCTATTTTATGTTGTGGGATAGGAAGAATGTAAGTGGATAGTGAATATCATAAAAATTTTCTTTCTTTCTCTCTTTTTTCTATACATTACTGCTTTAAAATTCAGAAAATTTGAATAAATGTACTTTAAAATATAACAACATAAAGTATATTATTATTATTATTATTATTGCAAAATAAGTTAAATTACAAAGTAAAACTCAAAATTTTATTTCTTTAGAAAAATTTTAAAACTCCCCAACCTTGGTAATTTCAAACTAAATCTTACAAAAATATTCTAAAGGGTAGTGTTGCAAACTTTACAGGGTTTTTTTATTCAGTATATAACACCAATTTTTAACTGTAATTTTTGCCTAATCACGTCGAAGATTCATCGTCTATCATTTATATCAAACATAACGCCATAAAAGTATTGGTGCTTAAAAAAAGTCTCTAAATTATTGGTGTGAATAAAAGTCCCTAAATTAGTCTCTAAAAGTCCCTAAATTATTGGTGTGAATAATAAAGTTCCCTAAATTTTGCAACATTGGTAAAAACACCTTATACACATTTAAATATGAGAGTTTATTATTTTTAGTTTTCATCTTAAAGTAGACTTCAAAAACAACCTAAAGAAAAACCTGAAATTTGCACATTAATCACTCAAACTTAAAATTGTTTCTTACAAATGAACTTATCAATATATACTCAAAGTAATACCCAAATATGTTCATAGTATACATTTAAACAATATTAATCAGACAGTTTGGAGAAAATATTAAAATTAGCAAGGCTATAGTCTTTTAAATATTTCCCAAAGAACTGTGATTTTTAAATTTTTATTTTCTAAATTAAATAGTTGTGAACAAATTTTAATATACAGTCGGCACCAATAATTCCGATATAAAAAAAGTACGATTAATAAAACTGCTTTGTTAAATAAATCCTTGTCGAGTAATGTTCTTAGACTGACTAATAACATGACTCAGCTAGGATTTCTTTAACAAAGCAGTATTAAGTGCACTTTTTTTTGACAAGGATTATTGCTAGTGCTCGAATACTTTTGCTGCCGACAGTACTTAATGTTGTTGTATTTTAATTCAAACGCATGCAAAAATTTTGAATTTTAAGATGGTAAATAAAAATCAGCCTTAATTTGTTTACATCTCCTTAGCAAAAATTAAATGAGTAACAGCTGGAAACAAAATTTTGTAGAACAAGAGTTACAGTCGGCAGGAAATTTATTCGAGCGCTAATAATAAATCCTATATATATATATATATAAAAAGTATATTTAATATTACTTTGTTAAATATATCCTTGTCGAGTCATGTTCTTAGGCTGTTATTCACCAATAACTTCAACTCCCGGTTGAACATAAAAATTTGAAAAGCGTATGAAGGCGGAGTGCAAATTTCCAGCAAATTTTGCCGTGTTGTTTCTGCCATCTAGCGGTATAGTTATTTTCAGATTTTTTTATGTGAAAATAACCAATCAAAGATTATATGAAATCCCCGACGCTAGATGGCAGAAACAGCGTGCCAAATGTTGCTGGAAAGCTGTACCTTGCCTTTAAACACTTTTCAAGTTTTTGCGTTGAACCGGGAGTTGAAGTTAATGGTGAATACGGCCATTAGTCAGTCTAAGAACATAAACATGATTCGACAAAGAGTTATTTAACAAAACAATGTTAAATGTACCTTTTTTACATAGGAATTATTGCTAGCGCTCGAATAATTTTGCTGTCGACTGTATATAAATTCTCTTCAATATATAAGCGTAGACAAATAAATGTTTTTTCTCAATAAAATAATTTTATTCTAATCAAGTTCTTCTTTATATACGCTATCTCCCTTTAGGCGGCATTTCGTGATATACCATATTTTATTTAACTTGTGATATTATTCATATATACAGTCGGCAGCAAAAGTATCCGAGCAGTAACAATAATCTCTGTCTAAAAAAAAGTACACGTAATACTGCTTTGTTAAATAAATCCTTGTTGATTCATGTTCTTAGTCAGTCTAAGAGCATGATTCAACAAGGATTTACTTAACAAAACAGTTTTAAGTTACTTTTTTCATATCACAATTATTGGCTAGCGCTCGGATACTTTTGTTGCCGACTGTAGGGTATAGGGATCATATGTCCTCAAATTTCGAGAACAGTCCATATTTTGAAATCGTTTTTCGGAATTTTTAAGAATTTTAGAATGAAAATTATTTATCATAATTATTACCGCTTGTGTCCTCATTTATTTAGCATGAATTATACCTCTGTAATTGGGTAATTGTAGCAGTTATTAATGCTAGTATAATATGAAGATATTCTCATATGGTCACTATACTGTAGTCGCACCTCGTTAAGGTGAACTGTTTCGACAAACCTTGTCAAAACGAGGATTAGTTTAGTTATATGAAGATTAGATACTGATAGCATGAACTACTGATAACATGAACAATATTTTTCCCCTTGAGATTCACGTTAACGAGGTTCGACTGTATTAAAATTTTAAAATAATTCTAATGTAATTTACATGTAAAATTTATATGTACCATGGAAATATTTAATAATATTATTATACTATCTTGGATAACACACTTATCCATAGTACAACTTAAGGACCTCCATGGGATATCGTTTCATCCATACGATATCTTTAAAATGCCACGTTGAGAATGTGTTAGGGAATATTTCTCATGTACAAAAACGGCATTACAAATCTAGAGAACAAATGACAATTTAAAACTTTAAAACTATTTTAACTGACTTAAAAAAAAAAATTAACAAAAATCACATTTAAACGTTTCTTTTTATAGAAGCTTTTTATTTAAAATGTACAGAAATAATAAGTATATATAAAACGGAACATTTCACATATGTTTTTTTTTTTTTCAAACGTCAGTAAATACTAAAAAGAATAATGTCACACGAAAAGAATATCTGCTTCATATAGATTTATAAGCTATATAAATCAGTATAAGAATATCGTAATTATTTCCTTAAAAATATTTTTTTTAAATGATTTAAATTTTATTTTTCGAATGCTATGAATTTATACCATCCATCACCAAGTAGATTGAAATGATTACATTAACTTTAACAAAAGCTTTCAAAATTATATTGATACCAACAACACAATTTGAAAGTATTGTTTAACTATTAAGAATTTCGGCACTTATTTTAAAGGAATGTCTATAAGCATTAGCGTAGAATATGTACATTCATAAAAAATATTGCGATATTGCAAAGCAACTAAGCTTATTCGAGGTAAAATGTTTTTCAACCCAAGCAAGTCCCAGAAAAAAAATCTATAGCATATTAAATTCGAATTGGAATTGAAAATCCTCCAACTTGAAATGTTGCCATAATATGAATATGAAATCTCTTTAAATCTTTCAATTGTTGCGTAGAAATATCAACTTTAACCTCTTGTTCCAGATGGTTGATTATTATTATTATTAGCTAAACTGTTATATCCCGGAATGAATTCTGCAGCATTTTGAACATCTTGGTCATTCAAAAACGGTACTTCTGGATCTCCTTGTTGAACGTTGCCATTTAAATAGAAGAAATCAGGTGATTTTTCACAGGGGACAGCTTCTTCAGGAAAGGAACATGTAAAAGTCAGTTGGTTAAAAACTGTCTGATTTCCGCATGCAAAACTCCATTGCCTAATAAAATAAAATAAAATAAAATAAAATAAAAAATGCATCAATTCTTTTTTTATTTAAATACGAATGGAAACACTTATCCATATACTTAAATAACAGCTATAATAAAAGTTAAAATATTATCATCAATTACAAAATAAAAATTAATCGTTGAGCAAGGATTCATTTTGCTAATTATTTTCATAATTTTATTTTTTTTTTCATTATAAAAAATATTGTTCAAATAATTTTTCTTCAATATACAATATATATCTTTTTTTTTTTTTTTTCTGAACAAAAATATTTTTTTTTCTAATCGCATTTAATTGAAATTCTTAAATCTATAGCCTGAATTAAATTTTTTCCTTTTTAATTTTTTTTTCTTTTTTTTGTTTGTTTAACAGAAAGCAAAGTTTTCATGAAATGGCAATAAACACTAGTCTATTTTTATGCATAAATACACATTTAAATTTATAAAAAATGAAAATATAATTAAAATTTCTTACAAAAAAAAAAAAAATACAACAAAGGATCCTTATATAGATTTTTATACAATATACAGTCGGAAACAAAAGTGTCCGAACGCTAGCAAAAATTCCTACGTAAAAAAAGTACACTTAATACTGTTTTGTTAAATAAATCCTTGTCGAATCATATTCTTAGGCTGACTAAGAACAGGATTCGACAAGGATTTATATAACAAAACCGTATGAAGTGTACTTTTTTTATATAGGAATTTTTGCTAGTGTTCGGACACTTTTGTTACCGACTGTATTATATATATATATATATATATATATATATATATATATATATACCGGGTATCCCGGTAAGGAAGGAATTGTAGAATTGAACGCGGTTTGCAAAAAAGTTCTTGTGAAAGTTTTTTTTTTTTTTTTTTTTTTTTTTTTTGTGAAGTGAAACATAATGGTTAAATTTTTAGTTGATAGAGGGCGCTGTACGTGAGCAAATCAAATATTTCCATGAAAAATAGTATTTACTTATTTGCGAATGTTTCCAGGCATATAAATTCAATTCTTTGAGTCCGCCGTCACCACAAATTACAGTTTGCAAATGAGTTACAACACCACTAACTTTTGCTCCAGGTGGCTGTTCTTACCTGGGGAAAAAAATCTTCAAACAACAAAGCTTTATCCACCAAGTCAGCACCGCATTTGAAACTTTATGTATGCAGAAGTAGGGGACGAAATGAAAAATAAGCTGTGTTAATCGTAAATATTTCTCGTTTCGCATTCATGCAGCACCCTCTATAGACAAAAAAATTAACTATTTTGTTTTCTTTATACAAAAAAAAAAAAAAAAGCCAGAATAACATTTTTGCAAACCACCTTCATTTCTACCATATTCCTTCAATTGTTATGAAATTTTCAAATGTCTTGTGGGACACCCGGTATTTTAAATATTGTGTCAGATTATATACATATATAGCTAGCAATGAATCGAGTAAAAAAAATTAGTCTCAAAACTGAGCGGGTGTTAATTATTCTGGTTACTAGAGTTCAGGCCTCTCCACTTATCATCCCCAGAAGCCAAAGCCAATATGTTATTCTATGGAGAATTTCGCCCCATTATAACTTATTAACTAATATATATTTTTGAATTCCGTTTTCACATTCAGTAACTTCACAACTATTAAACAATTTATCGCTTTCTGAAAATTATTTTTTTATTTTTTTAATATTTTATTTTGAGGTTGCAAAATGCGAATTTTCACAAGGTGAAATTTTCCATTTTTAAGCTTAAAAATGAAATCTTAAAATAAAAAAAATCAATTTTTAAAAAACGATAAATTGTTTAATAGTTGTGAATTTTTGGAAAGTGAAAACTGAATTTAAAAATACGTATTAGTTAATGAATTATAATAGCGCAAAATTTCCGATAGAATAACAATGGCTTCGGCTTTCGGAGATGATAGGTAGAGAGTCCCCTTAATGGCTTATGGTGAGATTTCACCTAAGTTTTAAATAAAGAATATATTATTACAATTAACTTTATCTCATTTTTTCATTATCGCGATTGATATTAACATAGATAAAATTCTTACTTTTTAATAAAACTTTTTTTTTTTTATTCATCATTTAAATTAAAGAATAATAATAATAATAATAATAATAATAATCAAAATTTTAATTTTATGAACTGACATGAATGACTATCTTCTCTTATACTTCTTCGATTGTAAGGATCAAGGGATAGAATGCAATAAACGTTTACTTTGGGGGGGGGGGGGGGGGTAAATTATGGTGACAGAAATTTATACATATTTTTCATTATTAAAGATACAATACGAATTAATTATTTATATTTTATAAATAAATTAGCTTTAAACGTGTTTGCTAATTTCCCGTTATCCATGGGATTTTCTAAATAAAAAATATTATAAATATAGAAAATATTTGCGTATTTTATCAATAAATAAAACTTATCAAGTAAAGTTCTTTTTAATATTTAATACTACGAACTTCAGTTGATGCACTTATGCTATATGTCTGTAGCATGTGATTATAGGGCTTTTTTGTATTATCTGTATAACTTTTTATGTCTGTAGTGTAAGTAATAAGAGAGATATAAAAGTTCCTTTAAAAATTGAAAAAAAAAAAAAAAAAAAAAAAAAAAAAATATCACTTTTTTAGTTAAAACACGCAAAGTATTAAACCCAGTACAAAGTCATATTTATTGAAATTTATTTCTCCGACTGAGTGAAAATAATGCCTGGACCGGGAGTCGAACCCCGGATCTTTGACTTATAAGGCCAAGGCTCTACCAAGTGAGCTATCCAGGCCGACACCCCGGTCAGAATTACTCACTCAGACAACCTTTAGGAAGAAACGTCTCTGGTCTATCATGCAGATAGCTCGACAGAAAATAAGCCGCAGGAAATGGAAAACACCATTAGATAATGGGAGAAAGAAATACAATTTTTATTAAAATCACACAAAATCGGCCTGGATAGCTCAATTGGTAGAGCCTTGACCTTGTAAGTCAAAGATCCGGCGTTCGACTCCCGGTCCAGGCATTATTTTCACTCAGTCGGAAAAATAAAATTTCAATAAATATGTCACAGTTGATTGTGTGATTTTAATAAAAATTGTATTTCCAGTACAAAGTCATTTTCAGGAAACTTGATATACAATATTAGACACAATGAAAAAATATTAAATATCTAAGGAAATGTGAATATTTTTACTAAATAATTTTTAACTGCGCATGTGTAAGATTCATAGAAATTTCATTTGCATAATTTAATAGCCAAATGTATTGAGCTACTCACATAAAAACCCGAAACATAGATCGTGTAAACTCAAAAAGTTGTACGCGATAGACCGAATTGTTTTTCAATTTCTCTCGAAGAAAAGCTAAATTATAGGGGATTTTACTCACATTTTTATTTTGGTTCAACGAATACAGCTTTCAATGATTGTAGCTAAATATTGAGAAAAATCATTTTCTTAATAATGTTAACAGCTGAAATTCAGTTCATTCTATCGCGTATAAGTTTTTGGGCTTCCATGATACTCGTTTTGGAGTTTTTATATAAGTAGCTCAATGCATTTGCCTATCAAATCATGTAAATGAAATTTCGCTAAATCTTGCGCATTCACAGTTACAAATTATATAGTAAAAATGTACGTGTTTCGTTAGATATTTAATATGCTTTCATTTTGATTGCATTATGCTATGTTTAATATTGTATGTCAATTTTCATAAAAATAGCTTTGCACTGGGTTGAATATCTTGCATGTGATAGCTAAAAAAGCGACAATGTTTTTTGAAAATTTCACTGCCCTGAAAAAAAAAAAAAAAAAAAAAAAAAAAAGAAAGAAAAAGAAAAAAAATCGATATCTGATAATATTCTTGCAGATTCTTATGTAAAATGACCTCCGGATTCCGAATAGGACTCCCATTTTGCCCAGTCACCCCCACCGTTTTCTAGATACACCATCCCCTCCCTCAATTTCTTTCACTGTTCGATAATTTTATGACATTGAATTTGATTTGAAGAATGAAAAATAATTCATTTAACACCTAAAACCAAAAGAACATAAAGTTTAAAAAATAACATTAATAACAGATTAAAAAAATATAAGATATATAATGCATAATGCATAATTTCAGTGGCAAATCCCCCCAAATTTTTATCCCTTGTCGCAAATGTCCATGTTATAGAATTTTTCAACTCTGTAGCCCCCTCAGAAGATATTTAATGGTTAAAATAATCCTCCCCCCCCCCTCTCCTAAAAGTCAAATTTATAGCCTTAAAATCACCGAAAACTGATAAAAATAGGGGGGGGGGGAAGATCACTAAAACACGGTTTGGTGATAAGGCAAAATGGGCGTCATATTCTGATTCAGGAGGTCATTTTACATGCTGAAATGGTGTCAGAGGCAATTTTCATGCCGAGCTTTATTTTTAAAGAAACGTTATATCTTGCTAATAACATACAGTAGAGGCATAGAAATTTATATGGATAATAATAAAGAGCCCCATAATCACATGCTAAAGCCATATTTCATTTCGAACATTACTTTTTACAGGGTGATACCAAAGACTTTCATTTTTCATTAATTTTTTACACTGTAAAAAAACAACTATTACCAGCTGCAAGAAACTCTCTGTGATTGCATAAAATAATTATTTTCTCCAATAACAGAGAGTTTCTTGAAGCTGGTAATAGTTATTTTTTTACAATGTACTTATTCTCCTTTCATTTTCGGCCCAAAAATTTCACTGAAATATATGAGGTACAGCACTTTCTTAACACTCCCAAAGTTTCAAGATGGTTTGTTTAGTACGTTTTGAGACATTTAAAAAAATGTCTGAAATCGAAAGTGTCCGGTCATTTATTGAAAAGTAGTGTATAATGAAGTTCCGTACGTTACAAAATAATAGTTTTATTTTTTTAACTACAAACATTCCAGGCATAAGTCTCATATAACAAGTATCGGATTTTTACAAAAGAAACCCTATGCATTTATAGAAAACTGTATGTAAATGTAATAATAAATGAATAAATAAATAAATATTTTTGGTTTCATCAATAGTGAATTTATTTATTTCCCCCCCCCCCTTTTTTTTTTTTTTTTTTTTTTTTTTTTTTTAACATTAAATTTAAAAAAAAAAAAAAAAAAAAAAAAAAAAAAAACGCATATATAAATTTGAAAATTTCAAAATAGGTTTCAATTTAGCAATTAAACAATTTTAAAATAACTTCATAATCAATAAAACGAAATTATACTACGAAAAAAAAAAAAAAATGAAAAGATAATAAAATTATGTATACTTATGTATACTTATGTATAAAGTCATTTTAATAATTCATATAAAATTTTTAAAAGCCAGAATTTTACAGAAATTGCAACTTGTTATTTAAAGAAACAAAAAAACTTGTATCTAGTTTTTAAAATGGTTTTACAATTTTAAAAGAATCCTAGTGTTTTATAAGATTTAAAAAAAAAAAAAAAAAAAAAGAAAAAAAAAACTGATTATTTAATATTATTTCTAATATAATATTTAAGGAACATTATTTGTATTCTTTCTTTTTGTATTTTCAAATCAGAAAATAAATTATACGTGACTATTTCAACTAAATATTTAGATTATTTCTTTTCCACAACTTAAAAAATGAATTTCATAATACTGTATCTTATTACAAAACAATTTAAACAAACCTATCAAAGTAAAAAATCGAATATATTTTTTTAATATATATATATATATATATCTGTATATATATATAAATTACGTGTCACGATGTTTGTCCGGGGTAAACTCCTAAAATAAGGAACCGATTTTAATGAAATTTTGCACACTGTGTGCAGTTTGGTCCAACTTGAGAGATAGGATAGTTTTTATCTCAATTTATTGTCACAATATTGTTTTATTGCAATTATTTGTTAATTATAGACCTTTATTAAAGTTGCTCCAAAATATCTGTGAGTTCCATTAATTTCATTGTTGCCAAAAAAAAAAAAAAAAAAAAAAAAAACGAGTTCATTTTCTTTTGACATAAAAATAAATACATTTAATCAAACGTGAACGTTAAAAAATTATAAAAAGTTAAATTATGCATCTCACGAAAATTGACGTCATAATCAATTTAAAGATTTTATACACATTGATAAAGTGCTAATGTAGTTCTATCATAGATATAGTAATATATATAGATCTCTCATCCCCATGTTATCGTACAAATATTTTTGATGCCGAAAAAAAAAAAAAATAAATAAAAGCTTTGGAAACAGCCATTAAGTGGTATTGAAAAAAAAAAAAGGAAAGAAAGAAAGAAATATGAATTTGAAACTGTATCTGGAGTCTTCCATTCCCCTTTAGCAAATAAATTATTCATAAATTTTATTTGCTAAAATATTAGTATGTATTCCCGTGTGTATTCACTCGGGGAAAGACGGCCATATTTTGGTAAAAACGTCGTCTTTTCCCAAATGAAAAGGAATAACTTTTTTCTCCCCAATGATCACTCTATTCTATATATGCTATACTATATCTATGAGTTCTATACGCAAGCGAAGTGTGACTCACTGACCGTCTGTGCAGCCAAGAAAAAGATTTCCTATGTTAATTGCCCACTGGATTTGTTGTAAGAAATTATTAAAAATCGAGGAAATTTATTTCCCGATTTTAATCCTTATATTTGGGTATAGATATGTATTAGTTATCGCGGGTGTTAGATTGAATTATTTTGCTGTCAAATTGACAAAATTTTAATTTTAAATTTCAAAACTTTGTCGCCCTTGGCTTTTTTTTATTTTTTTTATTATTATTTGGCGATCAAAAGCGTAACACGAAAATATACATGCCAGATGTATGCATTGTACGAAATGTAATATGTATTATTCATTGCACGTATGTATGACATGTAACATGTATTGTACGAAATATTGTTTCATATTATTCATTACTCTTTTAATATATGTTGTTAAAATAACCATGATTTTTGAAAGGAATTAAATATTTTCGCCAGATAATTTGGCGATATTCTTTTTTTTTCGCCAAGGATGACAGAAATGAAATCTATTCCGCTGCAAAATATTAGTATCTTACATCAGATATTTTATTTAGACATTTTAAAACAAATTTGACTTCAAACTATGATAGAATATTTATCATTTTCCTTTTAATTAGTATATTATTAGTATATTAAAATTTAAAAGCATGATATATAAAAAGTTTTTTTTTTTTTTCTTATAATTATTCTTATCTTAATCCTCAATGTTTCCCATCTTTATTAACTTGAATTTACTATTAAAATTTTAACATACTCAAAAACTTCTCATCACTTCGTTAAAATACACTAAACTTTTCCAAAATCTTTTTCTATTTAAAATGATACATGTATTTACTTTAAATGTCTAATATTTCATAAGATTTCCAATTTTAAAGTTTTAAAATATTTATCAAATTTACTTATTTTTCTGGTTTAGCCTTATTGTTTTCCTTTTTATAACTACAGCTGTTGCCCTCTTTAAAATATTTAAAATGATGAGGTCATTTTATAGTAAAATTATCCATTATAGCATATATTATATTTCACTCCTCCATAAAAATTGATTTTAAAATCGTCTGTTTCTTTTATACTTTTATTTTAATAGAATTTTAATAGAATTTAATTTATATATTAGTCATTTTAGCAATTTTATCCAAAGTAGCATTAGAAATAATATATATCACTTCTCCATTAAAATTTATAGGACCCTACAATAAAATTAATTTGTGCTTAATATCAACACTACGAAAATTTTTATCAATCGCTTCCAAATTTTGACCTAAGTTTCAAATCAGTTTCTGTGGGTTTTTACATCGGCTACAACGTTTTCGTCTTTGTTCGTAAATAATAATTTGACTGTACTAAATAGTTTACAGCTGTATAATTCAACGTAAGTCACAGCAACGCGTGGCCGGGTCTGCTAGTATATATATATATATACATATATATTAAACAGCGAAAATAAAAATTAGAAAAATAGTTTATATTTATATTTTTGCACGTGTATGATATGTAGTTTAAGGATACTACAAATCTTTTTTTCTAGGTTGATTTAAAAATAAAAATTAATAAAACATTTCATTTGGGTATAAAAGAACTTTTTAACAAAATACGGCAAAGAGAGGATAGTCGAACGTTCCTTCCCCTGCCCCCCCCCCTTTTTTTTTAGGACTGAGACTATTAGTCTCAATCTAGGATTTTTGCGGTGTCATTTTTCGATAGTTGGACATTTGTCGATATCATTTTTCGATAGTTGGACATTTATCGAAATCTAAAATTTATCGAAAATATAATTAAATAATTTGGAAGCGATGTTATAATTTGGAGAAAAAAAAAAAAAAAAAATTAATAGTCCTCCGTCCTAAACTAAATTCTGCTTTTGCCAGAATTTCATCAAAATCATTTTTTTTTTTTTTTTTTTTTTTTTAAGAAAAAGAAAGAAAATTAATAATAATCAGTATCGTTACAAACGATATCGAAAAAAGTTCTTTTATAATAATTTTGAATTAGGAAATAAAAAGTGCGCGAGTATCTATAATAATATGAAATAAAAATATGAAAAAAAAAATGAATTTAATGATTTAATTTTTATATAAAACATGATCGCGTGCTATCTTAACAAACCGAAGTCATAAACACTTTTCAACCTTGTTGGAAAGTGTTAAAAAGTAGATGTAAAATTTAAAGTTTAATTTTTTTTGGCAACAATTATAATTTAAATTAAATAATTTAATGAAAGTTTAGAAGTTACAATTTCAAATTTTATTTATTATTTTTTTTTTTTTCATGCAAAGTAAAGAAAGCTAATTTTAAATATTTATTTATTTATTTTATTTATTTATTTTTTTTAAGTGAAAGAACTTATCTATATGATTATATATTATCAGCTATAATTATGTTTAAACGACGTTTGTTGTGAATCTTAAATTTTGTCCTGAATTCCTGTATAATGTAATTTGAAAGTACAGCAAACAGCTTCTCTGTGTTGCAAATATTGTGGCAAAGTTCAATTAAATAGCGGCAAAACAATCTCAACAAGTATAAAACATTAATCAACGTACCTTGGTGATCCCTCTTCAAACCCATGACATACATGGAAGATTTGGCAGTTGTTGTCCACGTCGGCATAATAACCATCGCCTTGACAAGAGAAAGTTGAGCGGATGTCTTGCAGTAAGAGGTTAATACCGTCAGGAAGGTCATAAGCAGCACGTTTAGCCTAAGACATTATAAAAATGTTTCTTTAAAGGATTACCCTCTTTTTTTTTTTTTCTTTTTTTTTTTTTTTTAACAATACAACACTTTATTGTTGATAAAATTTAATCAATCAAACATGACCGTTGTCATCATACATACCAATGAGTTATACCATAATCTTAAACTTGATTTTTAATTTACAGTCATGTGTACATTGCAATCTATGCGCTAACATTGATAAAAAATAAATATGTATATAGGGTAGGTGCTCCAGTGATTGGCATGCTCCAGTATTTGACATCTATCCCAAAATAATTAATAAATAAGAAAAATAATAAAATCATATATTTTACACATAAGAATTTTAACATTTTATGTCAAACACTGGAGCATAGGGTGCTAATAACTGATAAAATGAATAACTAGCAGTGTCAAACACTGGAACATAGGAGGCCAATTACTGATAAAATGAAAAACTGGCAGTGTCGATTACTGGAACATTGAGTGGGTGTGGAATAAAAATTCATTAAAAATATATAATAATAATTGTTATCAAATGTATATATTTTAACATATATGCAATTCTGAATGTCTTTCATGCCATATGTACTAACCTAAGATTTCTAAAAATATTTTCTGATGACTAGAATATTATAAACATCAGAGATTGCTCTAAAAGTGTCAATCACTGGTGCATTTACCCTATGTATTGACTTTGAACTCTAAAAAAAAAGTCAGTTTCACTTCATTGAAAGTTTTAAAATTATTCAAAATTTAGTTTAAAATATTTTTATCACATATAGTAAAAAAAAAAAAAAAACAGCATCTTCCTAAAGTTTGTTTTAAGTATTTTTTTTTTTAATATATTAAATGATTATATAATTAATACTCCAGGAAAATGAAAAGAATAAACACCTTTGTATTATATAAAACCTAAAAATTAAAGATTAAAGATACTATAAAAGTATTACTACTATGTCATAACTGGCAAAATTTACTTTAACACTTTATTTTTATGAAAATTTTTACTTTATTCAATTAGTGAGAATCATGACACTGGGAAAAAAAAAATCTGTAATTGACATTTAAGAAATAAATTGTGGCTGTAATAAAAATAGTTCCATGTCATCCTTATAAATTCTAGTTCCATTAGTTAGCGAGTTCAAGACACCCCTATTAAAATCCCTATACTATTTTGTCAAATTTGTTTAAAAATCTCTGCAAATGAATGTGAACATATGTAGCGAGTTTCAGTAACTATAATTCTACCCAAAGCGAAAATTTCTAGCAATTCAAAGGATTCAAAATCTATCTTTTCGTCATCTAGAAAAGTATAGATTAGAAAAATCTCGATCATTTTGCTATTCAGTTTACTTCTTTACTCTACTCATGTAAACTGAATAGCAAAATATCTATTTTCCTAGTTTAAGAATTCAGAAAATGACTATTTATTCATTCAAGATGAAGGCGATATTTTTTTTTTTTTTCGGTTTTAATACAAAAAGTTATAGAATCTTTCTATTAAAAATTACTGAAAGACGAAAAAAGAAATTAGAAGATGGCAGTAGGCTATTTCAAAAGCATTAAACTGGTCCTCAATGAAATATATATATATATATAAATGAAAGTGTGGTTAATTATTGAACTTTATGGACACAATTTTAATTATTTTCTTCAAATAAATACAGTTATACATAAGTTAAAAAAAAAAAAAAAAAAAAAAAAAAAGAATTGACAATAAAGTGCATTTTTTGTATTTCATTCTATATTTCAATTTGTATTTTAGTGTAACATTAAAAAAATTATCCCTTCATGTTACAAATATGCTTTAATTTTTATTAATGTTATACACGGCGATTATAAATAAAGTTACGATTTCAAAACGCTATAGTTTTAAAACTACCCATCAGAGCGATTTGATATTTTACCAGAGCAATTGTGAGGCAATGAAATTTTGTTTGGCAAAAGAAAAAAAAAGTTCCAAAATCTGCCGTTAATTATCCGTAAAGTATTTGTTTTATGGAGCTCCTCTTTTTCTCTTTTCACTATGACTGTTTCCGCAGTAAACATGTATTCTTGTCTTTTTGCTAAAAAAATTGTAGTAAACCCTCGAAGTCTATTGTTTCCTGCTATTCCATTGTGTTGATAACAACATTCCTGTGTTTAATGAGACCATTTAGGCGTCTGCCCTGACATTACCCTGACAGCGTCATCTGCAGGAACATGTTGGAACTACTTTTTTCCTCCCCCAAACAAAATTTCATTGCCTCACAATTGCTCTGTTAAAATATCAAATGGTGTATGGATGGGTAGTTTTAAAATTATAGCGTTTTGAAATCGTAACTTTAATTATAATCAGCTTGTATTTTTATTGTTGTTAATGTATATTTAAGTTTAACAATTTCTGTACAATGTAATATAATAAATATATTTTAAAATATCAATACAGTAAGTATAAGGAGGACCGGATACAGGAAATTATTCTCAAATCAAAAGCTGTTGTTGAACAAATTCATGAAAGAATTTTAAATTGGGATTTAAATTGTAAACATTACTCTTATATTTTTAGCACTTCTAGCAAAACTTAAGTACGTCTAGCGCGGCCTTTTAAGTACTTCTAGTGGCGTTTTTTTTTTAATGAAATATTTTTAATGCTAATCATATCAATGAATTATTGGTGAAATAATTTATTTACTGTTATGCACAATAATCAGATTGATACTTTTAGTTTTTGGAATTATTCTCTGATCTTCAAAAAATATACGCTTATTAAAAATAGATTAATAATAACAGAGGTTGACATGTAAAATTTTGATTTTATAATTTTAGCTGATCTTTATGTTTTTTGGTGTGCGAAATCCGAAAATGAAGCCAGTTTTTCTCTATAACATACAGTTTTTTGCCAATACAAGGTGCCTACCTATGCAATTTCTTTACTCTTTCACCAATATAATTATATGGTAAGTTTCATAGGATGTTTCCATGATTCATTGATACCTATTGTTGTAATTGCGCAGTACTAGTGCGACATGAAATCATACCAACCAACCAACCTACTGTTATGATGGTATGTGTATGTAAGAAACTGTGTTGGCAAACACCCTGTATTGACAATAATCTATAATGCGATAGAGAAAAACGGGCTGCAATTTTGGTTTCAGCACTTCAAAAAACATGAAGATCAGCTAAAATCATAAAATCAAATTTTGTCAACATCTATTTTGTAGACTTGTGTAATTGAAAGAAACAAAATAAATGCGGATAACGAAAACTGCAACATTTCATTAATTTATTTAATTGTTTATGTCCTTTCTACTATGTTGATGTACATTCTACGAGTTGTTCTTGTATTTTCTATCAACTGTTGATAATATGATTATTTCCTTATAATATAGTCTGTATTAAAAAAAAAAAAAAACGAAAGAAAGAAAGAAAGAAGTCTAATTCTTAATACTAAAGAAATATAAGCTTTACATGTATTTATATTTATGTATCAGTTTTTAAATTTGTTTATCATTAATATTGTTAATTATAAGTTTTTAAAAATGGATGTCTTTTCTACGATGTTGGTGTACTCTCTATAATTTACTGATGAACTCTCTTCGGTTATTTCGGTTTTAATGTATTTGTACTTCTTAAAATAATAATAGTAATAATAATAATAATAATAATAATAACTTGAACTTTTACACAGAGAAATATAAACTTATATATATAATATATATATATAGTGAGAAACATTTAACACGAAACTGAAGGGACCGAAATAGTTTTTCGCGTTAAAAGAATTTTGTGTAAAAAGATTCGTAAAAAAGCATAAAACTGGCCAATGTTTTCCCTGTCATCAATTATTATTTCCATTTTCTGTAAAACTACTATTAACTTGCATCCCTCAGGATAAAAATCAAGTACAAATATTATTATTATTATTTATTTATTTATTTTTTTTGGGGGGGGGATTAGATATCTTACTGTCTTTTTCAGCACCATATTGTTCAAAAATTGATCGAGATTATACATTGTTTTATCCATCTCTGAATTCGAATGCGCATCTAAATAACTGCGGATACTCATTATTTTCTTCTTTTCTGAAGCAGACAGGACAGAAACTGCATCGCTGATTCAGTTGTCAGATTCGTCATCAATATTTACATAAGTGGATTCATTTTAATGATGAATGATGTTAAAGATCGCATTGTCGGTGCTGTAAACACATGATCATCGACGGCATCATACTGTAGCATAGTTGCCAACATTTTAATTTATTCCGGAGCATTTTTAGCCCCGCCTTTAATCCGCATCTCTTTCAATATATAACTGCGATAAAATAAGAAAAAATTACTCATAAGAAAAGAGTGGTATGGAAATAAAGGCGGGTCTAAAAATGTTTCAGAATAAATTAAAATGTTGACATCTCTGTTGCTGTAAACATGCCACTGAAGATTGAAAGCGAATTTTTTTCGTGTTAAACGATTTTTGTTTCACGTTAAAAGAAAGAAAAATATATGAAATAGCATAGTATACTGTCCGGACCGCTATATCATTTCATGTTAACTGATTTCTCATGTTAAGCGTTTTCGTTTTAAACGCATTTCACTGTATATATATATAAGAACGAAAAACAAACCGATGAACAATTTTCCACAACAACTCACAAAAATCAATTTGAATATATATATACATTAGTTATTTTTAAATTGTTTAAATAATATATTATTGATTGTGTTTATAATAATAAAAATCGTTTATGAATATACTTTCCATTATTCCATTTATGAATAAATGTTTAGGGAAAATGCATACTACAATTTTAGTTAGTTTCCAATAAAATCAATTGATATTTACATCATTTCATTTTAATGCATTGCAATTTATGAGTCGGCATCGAATTTAAATTCATTAGAATGGGAAATTTCAAAATTAAAATAATCTAAAGTTTGTGTTAAATCATTGTTAACACAGTGTTAACTCATTTTTAATAAATTTCTCTTTTTTTACATACAGTAATTGTCTGATGAGAAATTTTAGGGCGAATTGACTATTTAAGATATGAAGTATTAAACATCAATATGTTTGTCTGCTATTTTCTATAAGATTACGATACTAAACATAAATAGTAAAATTAATAAAAAAAAGATTCTTATAAAAAAATTTTATTGACTTGAAACAGTTTATATTTTCCCCCCTGAATCTTCCACTAAATCTAAATAAAACTTTTGTTACGGTCTATTAATTTAAAAATATATATGCATATAAGGATATAA
The DNA here is from genome assembly GCA_963930645.1 of Salticus scenicus. Taxonomy (NCBI): domain Eukaryota; kingdom Metazoa; phylum Arthropoda; class Arachnida; order Araneae; family Salticidae; genus Salticus; species Salticus scenicus. Next base: position 27,478,297 of record OZ005648.1, read on the forward strand.
CCTTACAAAAAAAAAAAAAAAAAAGAAAAAGAAAAAGAAAAAGAGGTGGATACTTGTTTTATTACATTTTATTCATAAAAACATAAATTCTTAATATATCCAAAAAATGGATTTTAATCTATATTAAAAGAAGCATTATATGTTAGGGAATTTTATAAAGAAATTTTATTACCTGATGATCAAACTTTGGATTTCAATAATTAAAGAATTCCAGAAATCAACCAATTATAAAACTGTAAAATCCCTTAAAACAGTTATGAAAGTGTCTTTTAAATTTTTAATTTTTTTGATATTTTAAATTTTTTTTCAGAACCTGATTATTAGTTTGCATAGTTACAGTTTAAATTTATATTTATTTTATGATAAAAACAGTCATATAAAAGTAATATGAAATAAAAATCGAACAAACAAAAAAGTTTTAATCAAAGTTGATTGATATCACTTTTAGTTTTTATTTCACATTTTTCCCACAGAAGAATTATTTGAGGACTACTCTGTATAAATGAAAAATTCTGTCGATCAAAAATATTATTTTTAATTTGAATTTGAATGACTAAATTAAGAAATCGAATTCTTACAAACTGAAATGAAAATTTCTTCTTAGTGAAAACTTATTTAATACAGAAAAGGAAAAAATAATTTCCAACAAAGTGTGACAGACCAAAGTAACTTTTTAGCACGAAATTTCAAGTAATTACACATATATATATATGCGGACGGGTATAATGTTGTTTTATATTAAAAAAAAATGTGTATATATATATATATTTATATTTAAATTTGTGTTGAATGGTAATATTTTATTTATTCATATTTAGTTTTTCCAACAATGAAATGAAAATCCAAATTTCATATTTTAGCCAAAATTTCTTGAAACATTTTTAATGATTTAAGGAATTCTTGAAAAGTAAATTTTGTGTCAAATTTAGAACAAAACAAAACTTTCAATAAAAAAAAAAAAATTACTTTCTTTTCATTATATAATCCTTAAAATGTTTCTAGAAATTAAAAAAAAGAAAAAAAAATCTGACTGACATCTGGAAAATTAATTCTGGATCTAGTAAAAATAATTTCATTCCACACTTACAAAATCTAATTCCCTGTGCTTGCCAGTTTTAGGAACCCTTATTAAAATTCTAGAGAATTTATCTATATTATTGTGGTCAAACTTAATTAAAAATACCTGCAAATAAATGCGAATACAAGAGGCGAGTTTTAGTAGACTATAATTTTAGCTTACGAATCAGTTCTAGAAATCAAAGAAAAATTTCTACCAATACTAAAGATTCAAAATATAACGTACAGTCGGTAACAAAAGTGTCCGAACACTAGCAAAAATTCTTATGTAAAAAAAGTACACTTCATACGGTTTTCTTAAATAAATCCTTGTCGAATCCTGTTCTTAGTCAGTGTATGAATATGATTCGATAAGGGTTTATTTAACAAAACCGTATGAAGTGTACTTTTTTTACATGGGAACTTTTGCTAGTGTTCGGAAACTTTTGTTACCGACTGTATCCTTCCACTGTTTATAAAATAATAGACTAGAAATTCTCAGACTTTTCAACTATTCAGTATATTTGTTTACCTTATACGCCTAACTTGGAAATTTTATTTCCTTCTTTAGGGATACCGAAAATAACTACTTTTACATTCTAGATGAATATAGTTCATTTTTCCCAGTGTATTATTAAACTTAAAGGTAATTTTTAAACTTGCATAACATTATTTTTCAACTCTAATAAAACTTTTTTTTTTTTTTTTTTTTTTTTTTGTTTTGTTAAATACAGAACTGAATTTTAATAAAGAATTTTCAATGTATTAAGTTTGCATACAATAGATTTCAGTTTATATTTAAACTAAGACAATAAAAAACTAGTATGTTGTGGCCACCACAAGACTTTCTTCTATATTTTCCTATACATATTCAATCAGTAACAATATTAAAAAAAAAAAAAAAAAACGATTTTTTTTTTCAAAGTTTTTTTTTTTTTTTTTTTTTTGTAAAAAATAATACATATTCAATCACTAACAAAAAAAAAAAAAAAAAAAAAAAAAAAAATCCGAATTTTTTTCTAAGTTTTTTTTTTTTTTTTTGGTTAAAAGTAAAAAAAAACGATAACTTTGTTTTACATTATCACAGATTTATGGTTCAACCATTCGTTTTAAAGGTATTGACGAGATCTTTCGAATTATACCCATCTTCAAAATTTAACCCCCCTGGGAGGGTACTTGCCCCTCCATGCACAAATTTTTTTCCTAGTTAACTACTATTATTATCAATAATTCATATTAATTTTACAATCACAAGTTTAAAATAACTCTCATTATGCCCATTTATACGGAATTTTGTCCTATGCTGCCATGTTAAAAATTTGTATAAAATGCGATCACAGCGCCACCTGTTGAGCTATTGATCCCCAAATCTAATGGGCACCAGTTCATGTCAGGGTGCAACTAAATACCAAGTTTGGTTAAATTTCATTCATTGGTTCGTGAGATACAGCGTCCACAAAAAAATGATACAGACACACAGACAGACAGACAGACAGACAGACAGACAGACAGACAGACAGACAGACATTTTTTAAAAACTATCAATTCGTGTTCAGGACATCCTAAAACGTGTAGATCCGTCAAAAAACGGAGGTCGAAAATTTTCGCGAATCCAATACTTTCTCTATATTACATATAGAAGAAAGTAATAAAACTAAAATTTTGTCGCATATTTTTGTTATTACTGCAGTTATTGTTTTATTTTAATGCACAATATAAATAAATGATATTCTTATATATATACTTATTTATTTTTAAAAACTATGACTTATATCACATAAAACGACAATATAACTTTTTTTAGTTTATCCTTTTTTTTTTTTTTTTTTAACTCAGTGTGCAATATAACTGAGTAAATAAAATCTGGCATCACTTTTTTAAACTAAGTTGTTATTACAATTTATTTGCATTTTAAAATATTTTCCCACGTGTTTTAAAAATGATTTCCCATGGATAATTTAATTTTTTTTTTTTTTTTTTTTTTTTTTTAATAATTTTTTTTTAACTGTTTAATAATAATCGATATTTAAAAAAAAAAATTCAGAAAGATATGCATACTCTTAAAAATTACCGTTAAAAATATACATGAAATAATAATTTTATAGTTCTTATGAAATAACACTTACTCTTCTTGGGAGAGCAGACGAGCACATGTAAAGTCCAATAAGAACTGAAATACAAATTTTCAAATTAGAAGATACAACACTTATCACGGATTTCATAGATTACAGAAAAATTGAATCTATGCGGCAAACATTTTCATATTTAGACTAGAAAACTTATGTAGAAGAATATAACTCTGTTATAAAAATACAATTTTAGTACAGTACATTTATTTAATTTGTAGTTTAATTTTTTAATAGCTAATAGCCAAAAGCAAGCATAAAAGCTGTAAATTAATTATAAATTCCTATTCAGAATATAAAAAGAAACTATGTATAATAAATTGCAAATTTTTAATTCCTATTTGTTCGAATGATGTTGTACGAAAATCGTTTCCCTGTGTTTTAAAAATAAGAAAAAAAGTATTGAAAAAAAAAAAAAAAAAAAAAAAAAAAAAAGTAAAATATCAGAATGTATACCATATTAATGCAAAATAATTTAACTCAGTCACTCCACATAATGTTGACCATCTTAACAATCGATATCAAAACCAATTTACATTATTCCATAACATATTTTATTTTAAGACATTTTCATACACCTAATGATCTTATTACATATTTTTCTCATTGACGCATATCATCTTGATAATAATAAACAATCATTTCTTAGAGAAGTCTGGCGCTTCAAAAATTTTTACAACAGTTGTCAGTAAGTGAAAGTTTATTTGAAATAAGTATTAAGAGAAAACTAAAGTTTTAAAATAATTTACTATGTATGTAAAAATCTATGAACTTGCTTTTAAAAAAAGTTATTTTAAGCTAGCCTTTTTATGGTCATTGTTAAAATATTTGTCCTATAAAAATAAACAGTTTTTAAATATAATTATTAAAAATCATTATAAATAAAAAATAATATGAACTTACCGATGAGAACTCTTGAAAGCATGATTTTCATTTAAAAATTCTGAAATATGAAAAGGTATTTGAATGAGAACTTTAACGAATTGTTTGGACATTCAATTTATATATATATATATATATATATATATATATATATAATCATGTATGGCTTATCCTAAAATGCTTAACCAGAACTTAATTACGATACGTTAAATATATATTAAAAATATAATAATAATTTCAGTATTATTAAAAAAAAAAAAAGAAAAAAAAAAAAAAAAAAAGAAAAAAGAAACTCAACTTTTTTATAAAAGTACATATATTTTTTCATATGCAAAGATTAAATTAATTCAAATAAAAAATAACAATGTTCAGAGAAACAGAAAAAAAATCAACTTTTTTATAAAAGCACACGTGTTTCTTCTTATGTAAGAATTAAATTAATTTAAATAAAAAATAACAAGTTCAGAGAAACAGCTAAAAATGCTTTTAATATCTATTTTTCCTGTAGAATAGTCATAAAAAAAAATAAAACTGAATATTTCTTAAAAGAAAAAAAAAAAAAAATCAACTTTTTTATAAAAGAACATGTGTTTCTTCTTATGTAGGAATTAAATTAATTTAAATAAAAAATAATATTGTTCAGAGAAACAGCTAAAAATGCTTTTAATATCTATTTTTCCTGTAAAAGAGTCATTAAAAAAAAAAAAAAAAAAAAAAAAAAAAAAAATTGAATATTTCTTAAAAGAAAAAAAAAATCAACTTTTTTTATAAAAGTACATGTGTTTCTTCTTATGTAGGAATTAAATTAATTTAAATAAAAAATAACAATGTTCAGAGAAACAGCTAAAAATGCTTTTAATATCTATTTTTACTGTAGAATAGTCATGATGAAAAAAATAATAAAACTGAATATTTCTTAAAATAATAATAATAATAATAATAATTCTTATTAAGTTCAAAAATTAACAATTCTAAAATTTAAATAAATAATCCAAAGTTATTTGAAAATACAAATACGTATGAAATTTTACATCCTTAAAACAAGTAAAAAAGTACTGCACACAGAAATTGTACAAATGAAAATTCATTTAACTTGAGACAAGATTAAAAATTAATATAAATTTAAAAGAATAATTAAGAGATATTAAATAAATTGATATTTACAATGCTAAAATTCCGTTTGTTTGCTCAAAAAGTAAAAATTCTTAAAGCAAAAACTAACGAAAATATGAATAATGACAGAAGATCTATATCTATGTGTCAAGCAGAGCAAAAAAATGAACAAGTATTTCTTCTTATGCCCTGTTTATCCATCTTCTTAATTCAACAATTTCACGTATTTGCCGATTCCATTGTTTAAAATGCCCTGATTTACATCTGAAAATGTCGGCGGAAACCAAAAATTTCATAGCACGGATGTCAGTGACATGAAACGTAGATTGACATCAGCTAAATGTCTTAGAAAGTCACGATATCATACTTACCGTAATGAGATAAAAAGATCTTCTCCGTGAAAATTCCAGTACAGAATATGTAAAAACACTTTACTATGTCTTTCCTGATTTTCCTCTAAAAGCATTTATTTATATACTTTACAACATCGCACTAAATGAGAATTCATTTACCTGACGGCATTTGTAACCAATCAAATTACAAATTAGTAATGTGAAGGGAGAGGGGAAAAAAAATAGGGAACTTAAAAAAAAAAAAAAAAAAAGTATGTCGAATCTTACGTCCTTGCTAAAAAAAAAAAAAAAAAAAAAAAAAAAAAAATAATAACACCTCCTACAATCCCTAAGTGTTTGTACCTCCTCCCCCATTTTGAGGAACATTGGAAACTGTGTTTGCATCCAGCAGTGTTGACCTTTACAGAATTGCTGAGATCCTCTTTGGAGAGTAAATAGATGTTTTAAAGGAGAATGATTGTTATTGCTGTGTTTTCGATGATGTCACATGAAGATTTGAAATGATGTTTTGAAAAAAAAATTACAAATGACGATAAATAATAACAGTTCTCAGAGTTTCTTCATTATAGTAATTAATTTAGTGGCCGGACTTCTATATTTGAAGAACGACCTTGCTTTGTTTAACGTTTTTCAGAAACACTTAAAGGACAATTACAGACTGATTGAGCTATGCATTGATCGTTTTTTATTTATTTATTTATTTATTTTTTTTTTTTTTTGTGTGTGTGTGTGCGTGAGAGAAATTTTCTTAATTGTAATAATACTTTATTCAATATGTAAAGTACTATTAATAATGGATAGTAGAGGAATACATAATTAAAGAATTATAAAACAATCATTAGTATTACCATTTCTATATTTTTATAAAGGCTATAATCAATCATAAATAATAGCCTTAAATTATAAAAAATTGGTCCTAAGTATGGATATTCTATCTTAACATGTAAAATAAATTTATGAATTACCTATCTATAAAATTGGTTAATGTGTTTTTTCATTATTAATGATTCAATAAATACAATTGCAAATTCCGAAAATAATAATAATAATAATAAGGAATTAAAACATCAGAATCATACCTTCAAAACAAATAATATTTTTTCAAAGCATCCACAAGTTTGCTTTAAATTTTCTCCTTTTTTACAACAAATACCTTTACAATGTAATGTTTAATTATAAGATAAGAATTTATTAACTTAAATATTGTGGTTTTCTCTAGGGAAAATATAATTTGTCCGATGAAATTTTGTTTTATTTTAATTTTTTAATTATCTAATAAATCTACTTTAATTTGTTACTACACTCTAGCTATTTATTTTTAACATTTTAGGAACTATATTATAAGAATATTACTACTAAAAAGTTTGCATTTATCTTATTAGCACAATAGAAATTTACACTTTATGGCAATAATATGTAACGGTAGTATTGCAGTTATGTGAAGTTTTCGCTAACTTTCTACCCGAAGGATTTTAATTTTAATGGTATACCATCTATGGGGTCATTCAAAGGGTTTCTTAATTGTACTCGTATTTGCACGAGTTTTGGAGAAAACTTTGGAAAAATCAAAACTAGTCATACGAGGATCGCACCTTTTCTCTAATGTGAACCCGGGTCGCGTATAGTCGCTGGAAGTTATGATTTCTAATCACCAGTAGATATTGAATATTTAAGAATCATATAGATTCTGGAACATGAAAAATCTCGGGCAAACACCATTCAAGTACCATTAATTATAAAATTACACAACATATATTTATGCATGTTTCGGGTTGAAATATTTATACACGCATAATCATCGTATGATATATATATATATATATATATATATATATATATATATATATATATATATATATATATATATATATATATAAAAGGATTAAACATAAGTGCAACATGAAAATAGTATTATGTATTAGCAATTTAAGAAATTTGCTCACAGCATGTCTTTCTTTATATATCAGTACTTTTAGATTTCTTTTATAACTCCGGCATGCAATATAATCACATTTTTTTTTTTTTTTTTTTCATACCATATGCAGTTAAAATGCGACAAGAATTAAAATTTCAAGTATCCCTTGCTTCAAATTCTAGAGTTTCATTTTAAAATTCTTTGTACCAGTGTTTCTATTATAATGGAGTCACTATAGTATTTATTTCATTAAATGTAATATTAATTACTTGAAACCTAGCCGTGTTTTCTAATTATTAGAATTCATAAATGGTAGGAATATAAAATTTGTGATCAAAATTGAGGAACTCAAACGATGCTATTTTTACGTGTCAGCTTAGTAACATAATATCAATGACAAAATAAGTGAAAATATTTTCAGTGATATATGATAGTGATCAAATGAATGTATATTAATATTGAAAAATATTTTTAATTAGTATTAAAATAATGATTCTAGAGTTAAATTCAGCATTTGGGCTTGTTTCTATCCGAATCTGAAAATCACTTACCTTTAATATTATTCTGTAATATCCACGAAGTCAAGCCTCAATATTTTCATATTTCGCAAAAGATTATTCAATATTTTATCATCGTAATTGCTTCCAGCTATATGTGGTATACTAATATTCATATATATATACATTTTTTAATTGACCAATTTAAAATTTTCCGCTTTTCCAGTTATATAATTGGAATTGTTATTAGATTTGAAAAGAAATAATAATAAAAAAAAAAAATCCGTATATTAAATAATAATAATAATACAGCAGAAAATTTAACAAAAAATTAAATTAATAAAAAAAAATAAAAATTTCTAAGTTTTAAAGTATAAAATTTATAATGTCTAAAATCAGAAAAAAATATTAGTTCAATGAAGATATATATATACACATACATACTTAATCATCCTTATCATTTTGAGAGGCCATATTCAAGTACTTCTAAAAAAAAGTTTTTTTTTTTTTTTTTTTTAATATGTTAGCTGTAATAAAGATTTAAAAAAAGGTAACTTTTTTTTTTCTTTACATTTACTTCTAAGAAAAGAGTAAAATTTCTTAGATAAAAAAAAAAGAAAGAAATATAAAACAAGAAATATAAAGAAAAAAGAAAAAAAAATCTTTGTACAACAAAAATACATAAGAAAAAAAATTCAAAAAATTTTAAATTTTCTAAATGAAATGTTATAAGATAAATATGTTTCTGCGACAAAATTATTACGAGTGATTCCAATACAAAATTTCGAATAGCTATGTGTAATGAAAATGTCTGCTTCAAGAATAAATGAAGCAAATTTTAATCATATTTTAAATTTCAAATTTCATATACTTTCAAATAAATAAATATTTATTTATTTTTTAACTTGAAGAATAATATACAGTTTTTCGGATTAAAACGAAAGAAAATACAAAAATAAAAAATAAATATGTGTATAATCAAAAGAATTAAAAGAATTAAAAGAAATATATACAAAAATATCTTCAATAATTTTCAGTAATTTACAAACAAAATAGTATGTTTATATATGAATTTCAAATGGAAAAGGCATAACTTTTAAATATTATAATTTTATTAACTATTAATGTACTGGAAACTTATTAACAGGTATATGATTATAACTAAATACTTATTAAATTATTTCAGTTTTCAAACCTGAAATGAATTTTTTTTTTTTTTTTTTTTTTTTTTTTTTAACGTTTTCTAGAAAATTTCTAGAAATTTAGATTTTCATGTCTTTTTAATTTAACTATGTAGTATATATAAATATTCCTGTATACCTGTATATATGAATATAAAATATAAACAGTGAATAATAAAATAAAGTTTACAGAGAATATCTTCAATAGTTTGTAATTTATCATCGGTTAATTTACAAACAAAATACTGTCTTCATGTATGAAATTCACATAGAAAAACTATAACATTAAAATATTATCATTTTATGAAACATTGATATACTAATTATATTTAAAAGTTAAATGGTTATTAAAACACTTATTAAATTATTTTAATTTTAACATCCGTTTTAGATTTTTAGATTTTTTTTTTTTTTTTCTAGAAAATCTCGAAATCCAGGACCATATGTCGTTTTTAATGTAAATATGTAATATTCAACTACTTATATGTAAACATACTTTTTAAAAATTCATATTTTCATACTAACTTTTATTTTCCTCCTGCACATTTTAAAAAGATGACATGTTACTCGAAAAATAATAGCCTTTCGCATGTACGAACCGTTCGTGCGGGGAATTAAAAGTGCGGATGTATGAGGTTAAATATGAAAGTCTTAAAGTTAAAAATCTAATACAAATTCATATTTTCTCTTTGAAAAATTATTACAGCTCATCCTGACCTCAGAAATGTCCTCCCACGCCATGTTTAAACATTTACCCAGTGGTAAAAATGACTCTTGTAACATGTAAAAGGAAGACATTTGGTACTAAACCCATGTTATAGACTTGAGTCAAACATGATTTAAGAACATACGCCCTTAATGGATATAACTTTAAAGTCTGTGACCGTAATAACTTATTAGGTACTTTTAGATTGAAGTGAAAGTTTAAAATTGTAGTTTATTTTATACTGTTTTATTTTCTCGGAATACTTTTATTTTTATTTACGTTAGTAGTTATAATTAAAAACATGCTCTATAGAAAATTCTTTATTGAATTATTAAATTTTTGAGCACTGAAATAAAATGGGCAGCACTAGAATTTGGTACTAAACACATGTAGATCTGCTAACTATGCTAGTTTATCCGTAATAGTATTATGTCCCGCCTTTTTTTTTTACACCAGAATAGTTGTAGAGTAATATTCAGCAATATGTTCTCATAATTAAATAAGAAGACTATTGCTCTAGAACTATTCTGGTGTGAAAAAAAGGCGGGGCTTAATACCATTACGGATAAACTAGCATAGCTAGCAGGTCTACACATGTTACAAACTTGAGTCAAACATGGTTTAGGAACATATGCCCTTAATGGATGTAAGTTTATAGCTTGTGACTGTAATAAGTTATTTCATACTTCTAGATAGAAGTGAAAGTTTGCATTTTATTTTATATGGTTATTTTTCTTCAGGATAATCCTCTCCGTTGAGGACTGAAATTATGATGGTAAGACTCAGGACCATCCTAAAGGGTGCGATCCAAATCGTTGCCAATTTCCCATTGCACAGTATTAGTGCGATAACCCAACTGTATAAATCCAACCAACCAATTAACCAACCCCCCTCAGAATACTCTTATTTTTATTTGACGTCAGTAGTTATAAATAAAGGCATGCTCTACAAAAAATTCCTTAATGAATTATTAAATTTTTTGAGCACTGAAATTAGAATACAAAATATTTCAGAAAGCTGCATAGAGAATCCCCCTGCCCCTCTCAAAGTCCTCAAGCCGTGCGCAAAAGAAAGGGCTCTAAAGGGAGCTTCTATGTAAAGGAACACATTTAAAAGATAATGTGCAAACTGTAGCCTAATTTAATGTATTTTAGACATAAAATAATTTTAAATTTGTTACAGCATCAGTTTGAATTCTTCTAAACTTCATCTTTACTTTGTGAAAGATTTTTACGAGATAGAAAGAAAAAAAACAAGCATTTCTGAATTCAGATTATCGAAACACGTTATATACACTCAACTGAGTAAAAAATAAATAAATAAATAAATAAAATGGGTGAAATTCTGTCTATGACAGAATTTAATTTAATACGACAGGACTACTTATATTTGTGTTTTAACACCCTTTCAAAAGAAAAAAAAATCTGAAAACACTAACCTAATAATCAGGAAATATTCAACCGAGACCCGTTTGGCTCTGTGGTCAGAGTACGTAACTACGAACACGAAAATTCTGTGTTTAATCCTCACCGATGGGAAGCGAATTATATACATATATATATATATATAAGAGTTTTTACGGATTTCACAAAATATTTTGAGATAGAGTAAGAAATTAAGTGGTAAAATTGGATATTGGCATTTTCAAAGTGGAACACTATAAATTGGTAACGACGCAAAATGCCAGATTGCAAGAAATATTCCTGTCATACTAAAGAGTACGATTTCACAGATCTGTGTTATCAAATAAGGACAAAAAAAAAAATTTTTTTTTATAGAATTCTTAAAAATTATTCTACATTAATAATTAATAATTATTATTTATTTGTGTACAGTAGAGGTATAGGATCATTAATGGGTAAAGGCTAGTTACAGCTGATTTGGGCAAGGTGTTCGCTACTAAAAATTTGTGTTTACTTGCATGTGTCTACATATAGATAATATTAAATGTACTTTTTGCAGTGAGAAAATTAATCTACAATTTTTATATATTAGTTTTACTGATAAGTACTAAATAAAAGTAATTGAAAAATTACAATGGTAATAAAAGCAGTTAAGAGAACAAGGGGCGGTGGAAATTTCCAAAACCGATGCAATTAAAAATATCTAGATTACCATCTAGATATTATAAAATGCATGCATTTATATTTAAACTTTTAAAATTATATCAATCTAGAATTCCTCAAACAATATTTAAAAACGTTCACAAAATTTTAAGCTTTAAATTTATTTCTGGGAGATTCCGAATTTCGGAACCACAAGTCACTTATAAAGCTCCACGCGAATTTATTTTTATCCGACCTTTTAAATACAGGATGATTGTAATTAAAGTTACGATTTCAAAACGCTGTAATTTTAAAACTACCCATCAGAGCGATTTGATATTGTACCAGAGCAATCGTGAGGCAATGGAATTGTGTTTGGGGGAGGAAAAAAGCAGTTCCAACATGTTTCTATAGATGGCGCTGTCAGGATAATGTCAGGGGAAACGCCTAAATGGACTCATTAAATACAGGAATGTTGTTAGCAACACAATGGAATAGCAGGAAAAAAATAGACTTCAAGGGTTTACTACAATTTTTTTTAGCAAAAAGACAAGAATATGCGTTTACAGCGGAAACAGTCATAGTGAAAAGAGAAAAAGAGGAGCTTCATGAAACGAATACTTTACGGATAATTAAGGGCACATTTTAGAACTATTTTTTTTTTCTTTTTCCAAACAAAATTTCATTGCCTCATTATTGCTGTGTTAAAATATCAAATCGCTCTGATGGGTAGTTTTAAAACTATAGCGTTTTGAAATCGTAACTTTAATTATAATCACCCTGTATTTGTATGAACATTGACCAATGTATTTATCAAAAAACTGCTCATTCATTTTGAAATGAATAATTTATAACGAACTCTCTAAATTAGATCTAAAAAAATTAATGAAAATTTCAAATTATATATATATATATATATATATGTATATTTATAATTAATATAATTAATTAATATTTATATAATTAATATTAATAAATTTATTCTTTGTAACTAATACTGTAATTGAGATATAATAAATTCAATACACAAATGCATTAAGTTACATACATGCATACCAAAAACAAAAGGGGGGGGGAGGGTATTTAAAAAGTTTTAATATTTGCATGGAGCATTTTGAAATTTTTGCATTATTTTTTCCATAAAATAGGGTTTTCCTTCTCTAAAAGTAATTTTTATCGTTCAAAAAATGATTTATCAATAAAAAAATGATAGATTACATCACAGTACGTGATTTAGAAAGCGGTAGAATGTGAAACAAAAATAGTTAATTTCAACGTCCACTGTTCCCTTAAAATGAACATCTATAAGATTTTTCCAAAGGTCATAGGTTAATCTCTGGAGGATTTCATTTGTCTTGCGAGCCATAGGTTCTAAACCTACTATAAAGAATGATAGAGAAAATCAGGGACACATTTAAAGATGGTATTTAACATAAACATACATACTTAAAAAAAAAAAAAAAAAAAAAAAAAAAAAATGAGATTATGCTTTTATAATTATATTTTTATTAGCAACGCATTATATATCGCACTTTTTCTAACTAAAAAAAAATCCAAGCGGTAATCAAAAATGGTAATCCAAATGGTAATCAATTCTTTTCAAACAATCTTGTCGATTGTTCTTGATTTGAGAGAAAATCTATTAAACAATTAATGCACGATTTACATTATCACATAAAACGTAATAGTTAATTCAGCTTATATTCTATGATATAGACTGCAAATATTTCAAAAGAAAGAAAAATTTCTTTTTTCTTTTCTTTTCTTTTTCTTTTTCTTCATTTTTTTTTTTTTTTTTTTTTTTTTTTTTTTAAGATAAATTATTGTGGTAAATAGATGAAAAGCGCATTGATTAAAAATGAATTTATCTGGAAAATTTGTTTTTCACGTGATGATCTAATCTATAGTTTTTTTTTTTTTTCTTGATGCATGTAAACGCAGAATATTTTATAAAAATTTCGAAATCTCTCAGCAGGGCTTCTTGGCCTAATAGCGGGGTTGTTAATCATTTTTAAAATGTCCTTCAGGGTTTCTGTTCAGCTATAACGTAAATAATGTGTTTACGGTGCAAATTTTGACAGATATCTTCATGTGAATTATGTTCACTATGATTTCTTTTCAGGCAATACAAAAATAATCAAACATTCTTATAGATAAAAATCATTGGAGCCCATAGAAAATAGATAAGTTGTAAAATTAATCCTTTGATAAATGTAATATTGGTAGAATTACAACTTTTTTCGAAGCTTGAAATGTATTGAGCATAGAATTTCCAAAGCCAATATATTGCATTCCATTAGAATAAAATTATTAAGCTAGATTAATGACTGATATCCCAGCTAAAAATATCTACTGAAAAATCTACAGATAATCTGAAGGTATTTGGAAGAAAAATCCTAAAATCTGCAGAATGGTAGCAGTTTAAAAGCAGGAAATTTGCAGTTTGGAAGCAAGTGATTCTTTTTCCCCCTTAAACTTTTTATTGTTCCAAACACCTTCAGATTAACTGCAATTTGTGCAGTTATTATTATTATTATTATTATTATTATTATTATTATTTTAAAACTTTTTTTTAAAGTTTTTATGAAGATTTTTTTAGCTGGGATTCTGTAAAACTCAGAGAGAATTAAAGATTATAATATGAAATTTTTACTTTCAAAATAAAATTCTATTATATATATACAGTCGGTAACAAAAGTATCCGAACACTAGCAAAAATTCCTATATAAAAAAAAGTAGAGATAATGCTGTTTTGTTAAATAAATCCTTGTCGAATTATGTTCTTAGCCAGTCTAAGAACATGATTCGACAAGGATTTATATAACAAATCAGTATTCACTCTACTTTTTTATATAGGAATTTTTGCTAGTGTTCGGATACTTTTGTTACCGACTGTATAAATATATTCATTTTTTTATACATTCCCCAAATAGTACAATATTTATATATCATCATCCTAAATTTACTGTAGAATGAATTCGTGTCCTAGTTGATTTTAATCTGCCCAGTTTTTTGCAATTCTTCTCCATTCTGCTCCTTCAAACTTGACAATCGCATATCTTCAACGACAATGAGGTCTCTTCCTCGGTCTTTTCTTATCTCTCGATATCCAAATGGGCTTTAGTTGTCCATTTCTCATCGTTTCTTTTCGCAAGGTGCCTAACCGAGTTCCATTTCAACTTCGTTAATCTACAAAGGACATCAGTAACTTTGGTTTGCTCCCTAAATATATGACACAGAAATATTAGCCTATTGCGCAGTTCTTTATGACATATAATCTAAATTTTCACTTACTTATTTATTTATTTATCATGCATTATAAGCGTCCCTATCTGCTTAAATAAATAGAGAAAAGAACATTAAATATGATGTAGAACCTAAAATCTCTTTTATAAAACTTGTAAAAGATATGAAAAAAAAAAAAAAAAAAAAAAAGATGATACATATATTATGAAATAATTTCTAATGTGAGGAGAATAATATATTTAAATCTTAAATATTATCATTTGTATTTCATAGTGTAATATGTTTTTACTCTAATATGTTTTTTAAATGTAAGTCAGTTTAATTTTCTTTCTATTTTTTCTTGGAACTGAATAATTATACTGAAAATAATACAAAACCAATGACATAATTATTGTTCACAAGTGTATCCGAATACTTTTAAGTGACTTTCTAAAAGAAAATAAACTGTAAGTGGTATGTAGTCTATTTTTTATGCGGAACATATTGTAACGAATATATAAAGCTTGACAACTTGGTAACAATCAAGACGTACAAATAAACAGAGATACATATATATTTCGTCATAAATAATTTTCAGTATATTCGAAAATGTAAAACAGAAAAAAAAAAGAATCTAGGGCAAAATGAAAACATCATATATATCATGAGGAAATTTGTCTCTATACATATTTATATTTACTGATCAGAATATTTTGTTTCTTATATTTTTATTAATTTCATAGAACATTTATAATTACAAAATTAAAGTTACTGTAGAATTTAATAAAAGCTTTTAGATATCTAAATAAACTAAGAAATAATACGATTTCTGCCAGATAGGACAGTAATATTTGATTTTTAGATATTGTTGAAATCATAGATCACATTTGAGAATTTTACGATTTTTAAAAAATATATATAAGACTAACTCTTTATAAGAAATTGCTAAGTAAATCAAGTTAACATATGATAAACACAAATTAATTTCCGCGACTAATGTTTATAAGTTCAGTTTTAAAATATTCTAATTTATGTTCAGGACAATTTTAATCTTGCTTAGATCAATAGATCTCTAAAATGTACATATAAGGAAACCTCATACATTGGTAAACTATTTAAGATATTTATCTATATATCTATTTATCCATCGATCTATCTATCTATATCTATATATATAAAGACAATAACTTTATTTTACAACTTGATTAATCTGATGCAATTTTTATATTATTATCTAAAGTTACAGAAAAAACTTTTTTTTTTTTTTTGAATTCTTATGAAAACTTTTATCATAAGCGACATTTTGACACATGTTTTCTTCTTTTCATCAAATATATCCCTTTTTAGCATACAAAAATTTACAAATCTATGTAGGAATTTACAATGTTCTATGTCCACCCGTTTTGATTTATGCAAAATGCTAAGTCAAAAATTCACAGACAAAATAAAAAATATTTAAAATGTGTTGACGATAGCTCTACGCGATTTTCGTTGAAGTGTACAGAAACGTATGGGATTTTTTTTTTTTTTTTTTGTAAGAAGAAACATCAGTTATATTTTCACCAACATATCGCGTTGTATTTGCAGTATCCTCTCACGTTTTAAATAAATTCACATAATCAAATAACGCCATATTTCGAGTAGTGAAGCTTAAAAAAAAAAAAATACACAATTTCTGATAGTCAATTTAATGAATGATGACCGTTATACTGAATATTTATAGTCCTATATAGTTACGCTGTTAAATGTGTACTGTGCCACTGGGAAAAACAATTTTGCATTTTAAGCGCCACCTGATGAAAAAAAAAAACCTTCTGTGCATTTTAGTCAAAACCGCATAGGGCTACGGTCAATACTTTTTGAACAATATATTTTTATTTTTTTCTGTGAGTTTTGGATCACACGTTACACACACGCATACGCACATACGTATATGCACGCGTAACAAATAATAGTGTAAAATCGTAAATATCTCAAAACTAGTTGTACACAGCTAGATGTCATTACAGTGACAAATACGTATATAATATATATATATATATATATATATATATATATATATATATATATATATATATAAAGATATCGGAATTTAATTTCTGTCTGTTCGTCTGTACATTAAAAAAATTGTAATTAGTTTTTGAGATATTATATAAAACGTCCTTTTATGTCAATTAAAAATCAAGTCTAATTGAATTTTTCCGTTCGAACCACGTCCGGGGGCATTCAATTGAATTTAGAAGGAACGGTTTAAAAAATCGGAGATTTTTAGAATGTCATCCTTTCGTAACGAACGAAATTATTTATTATATGCCTGCATCATCTGAAAGCACGTTTACCTTCAATTTCAACAATTGAATAAATTTTGTAAAATTGTATTATTTTTATGCTTTTTTTCCCCCTAAAAGTTCAAAATTAGCCTTTTCTTTCCTTTCTCTCTCTCTCTTTTTATTTATTTATTTATTTATTTTATTTATTTTTTTTTTCATCACCCTGTACGGAAATGCATTTCTTTAGTTTCCTTCAGTTTCTTAACGAAAGTTACCGTTAGAAACACCAATTCACTCTCTTTCTAACTATTTTAAATTTTTAACAAAATACAACTTTTTGTATTTAATTAAAAAAAAAAAAATCACTTTTTGACACTAAACATTTTATAATAATAATAAAAAAAAAGTTTTGTAGATAAGTACATAAATACATTAACTGAAAATATCGAATGCTAGTCGGGCGAAGATCAAATATTTACGTAATGAATATCGATATATTTCTTAATTTAAAATGTAAGATAATATAAACACTGTGTTTTTTTGGTAACGTATTTTCCTTATGTTAATTTTAAACACATGTTAAATTATTTACCTATAAACTTATGATTTTTCTTATTTTCATGTAATTTAAAATCATGTGGAAGCTCTTTATTTCTAGCTTTATACCACCGCATGAGAATAAAATTAAGTCCTCACGTTTCGTTATCACTTTTTGAAGAAGATTAACACATGCTGTGCAGTGTGATGATAACGCATGTGTCCACCCCCTGACTAAAGATAATCGAAATTATGATAGATTAGTGCCCTTTACGTCACCTTAATGCACGTCACACTTTATTATTTAAGATAGATTGTAAAAAACAAATTTATTACATTATATCTCATTATTTATTTTTAAAAATGCTGTTGTATTTCAAAATAATAGTAGTATAATTATTTAAAGAATAGTAATTGGGGATTTGCTGAAACGCTGTAGTTTAGAGCTGTAATTTCTACTAAAAAAATATGCTTTAAAATGAAAAGATCTTTTGATTTATTAGTAAATTAAAAAAAAATTAAAAATTATTAATTGCTTAAAACTGAACACTGAAAAAGTCAGTGTTTCAGTTTTTAAGCAGAGAAAAAAGTGTATTAAATTAGTTGATTTAATTTTATAACAATTTAAGCGATGTAACGATTATTTCAATTCCCAGTCTTTTTTAATACTTTTATGGGTTTAAATATGTTCAGTTTTATATAAAAACAATCTAAAATAGAAAGTTTTTATTCTATGGATTGGTTTGCTTATGTACAATACATACATACAATACATACATACATACATACATACATACATATATATATATATATGTATATATATTCTGTGACCGACATCTAAAAACTAAATTGTATATATAGTAAAAGTAGTTTCAAGTCATTTTTATTAAATTCTAGTCCCCTTTGAAAGCGTGTTCTAGAAAGCCCCATTCGAATTCTAGAGGGATTTTCTATGTTACCTAGGTCAAACTTATTTAAAAACTCTCTGCAGTTAAATGCAGACACAAAAGTCGAGTTTTAACAACTATAATTTGAGTTTATAACCCAATTCTAGGAACCAAGCGAGAATTTCTCGCAATACATAATATTAATAATATTAATAATATTGATTCACCATCTAAAAATATATAGACTAGAAATTTTCTATCATTTCGTCTATTCAATTTATTATCTTACCCTATACGCATAGTTCGGAAATGCACATTTCTAGTTTAGGGATTCAGAAAATGACTACATATTCCTTCTAGGGGAAAGCAGTACATTTTTTTTCTCACTGTAGACAGGGAAAATAATCCATTACACTGATTGGTTTAACTAAGCGGCCATTTTTTTTTTTTTTTAAATCAAGAATTTTAACTCGTTTTGTGTCTACATCTTTATGATCAGCGATGCATCTAATAGCCATTTTTTAAATTAGCTTAGAATTTTGTAAAAGAAATTATGTAGTGATAATTAAAGGGTTACACTGAGAAAAATATATGCCGCTTTTATCTAGAACGAATAAGTGGTCATTTTCTAAATTCCCAAACTAGAAATATAGATTTCCGAGCCATGCGTATAAGGCACGTCAATAAGCCCAATAGGCGAAATTATCGACAATTTCTAGTCTATACATTTCTAGATGGTGAAACAACAGTCTGATTATTCTAAGCATAATGAATCCTTTGTATTGCGAGAATTTTT
Organism: Salticus scenicus; assembly: GCA_963930645.1. Taxonomy (NCBI): domain Eukaryota; kingdom Metazoa; phylum Arthropoda; class Arachnida; order Araneae; family Salticidae; genus Salticus; species Salticus scenicus. Next base: position 27,497,886 of record OZ005648.1, read on the forward strand.
TGGATGATTTTCTAGAATTAGGTCATAAACCAAGATTATAGTTGCTAAGCTTGCCTCTTGTATTCGCATTCATTTGCAGAGATTTTTAAATAAGTTTGGCCTCTATAATATAGACAAACGATCTAGAATCTAATTGGGTTTCTAGAACTCGTTTCCAAAGGGGATAAGAATACATAAGGTTGACATGGAACTATTTGTACTTGAGCCACAATTTTGATTCTAAATGTCAGTTACAGAATTTTTTTCTCAATGTAAATTTTTTAGCGTGGCAGATTAAGAACGTGAAAAAGAATTATTGTATTTTTATGCTTGATTAAAATACCTTAAAATGATAAATAAACCAGCTACAAACTAAAAATTGTAGGAAAATCAAGCAAAATTAATAATATATGAAATATTCTTTATTTGTTGCATCCCTTCATAGTCTGAGATAGCCCCTTCCCATCCTTATCGAATTTTACAGATTTGTGTGCTCTCAAGACATGTGCTGGAGCTCTGTATTCGTATCCGTATCCATGGATATCCGCCAGAAAAATAAATCCGTATCAGCGAGGAAAATTAGCCGGATCCATCTTTTTCATTAACGGTTCTAATACAGGTATTTTGTAGAAATCATTTAAAAATTACAAAGAAACTGTTATAAATTTTTATTAACCATCGTTAATGCACACAAAAAAAAAAAAAAAAAAAAAGCAGCAGAGAGCATAACTATTCACTGACTCATTCACACGCACACATAAACGCAGCTCTTTATTTTCATGGATATATTTTTCTAAGAATTATTATTTATATCTCTTTGATTTTATCCAATGAACAGTCGTTTTTGATTCATTTGTGAATAAATAAATAAATAAATAAAAATAAATTACTGCATTTCAATACTTTTATTTATTAAAATGCAATCTCGAGTTAGAAGAAGACCCGTCATGCCTACAGTCTTAAAATGTAACTCTTATATATATATATATATTAAATTTTATACTGCTCTTTAAAATATTTTAAACCTCTTTTTAAAGGATCATAAAAATACTTATGGTATTTTAGCTATTCTCATAGAATATGCTGCACTGTAATATATATATATAAAATCCCGTAAGATTAGGGGGAAAGCTCGACGGCAGAGATTGCAGACAAGCCCGTAATAAATAAATAAATAAATAAATAAAAATAAGTAAATAAATAATACATTGGTTTAACGTTTTTTTTACGGACGAATGTTTTTTTACGAGCATGTAACATAATTTAAGGTCATTATATACTTAATTTATGGTCTTTTTTTTTTTTTTTTTTTTTTTTTCTTTTTTACAGGTTTTGTCTGGAATCGCTGCTTCCGGGCTTTCCCCGTAATCTTACATGATTTTTTTTTTTTACAGTGTAATCCTGCCCTTGAAATTTACTTCACGAATTTCCTTTGAGTTTATAAAGTTCCTTTTCATGCATATGGTAATAAGTGCGATTTCAGTTGTTATAGAAATCTAATAGTTGATATAGTATAAAATTCTTCTCATTAAAAAATATTTATTTATCTTCATATATCATGATATACCCTATTTATTATTGTTACTATTATTATTAATATTATTATCTCCATATATTATAATATTCACTAATCCTTTTATATGGTCCATTAAAATAGATAGAAATGGTAAATCCGATATTCTCCATACCTTATAAGAATGCTCAAAATAATATGAGTGAATTTATTTAAATTTAAAGTATACTTTAAAACCTTAAAAGTAAACTTTATTATATTGATCATTTTATAACATATATGACTATGTTTATGTGAAACTTAAAAAAAAAATAACTGCTAATGAACAAATTTAACGCTGTTAGCATATTATATGCTGTGAATTTCTGCATCAAGTATCATTGTAAGCACATATTCATAATAAATAATATATAGATTGTCATTTATATATATACTCTATAACAAAAAAAGTGACGCACCAAGAAGGAGGAATACAAACTGGACACAAATTGACATACATACAGGTTTTGATGGAATCAAGCACCAATTCATCATTTATGTCAATCCTACGTGCAACTGGTACTTCAGTGACTTCAAACAGGTGGATCAGTGGGGTTGAGCTCAGTCCCCGGATCTCTCTTCTACTGAGGACGTTTGGAGCATCATAAAAAGTGTCCTGCAATCAACTCGGGATTTTACCAATCTAACGCAACAATTGGTCAGAATTTGGCACGATACTTCCCAGGAGCACATCTGCCAACTCTGTCAATTAATACCAAGCCGAATAACTGCGTACGTAAGGGCCAGAAGTGGACCAACGCGTTATTGACTTGTTTACTTTGTGAGGTCCTTTCTCGTGATTACATCATTCAAATTTTCTGAAACTGTAATCAATTGTTTTTCTCCACATGTACATCACATCTACCACTTTTTGTCCCATTCGGACCACCCATTCCACCCCATCTAACAATTTTTGTCCCCACTTCTTCTTGGTGCGTCTTTTTTTTTTTTTTTTTTTTTTTGTTATAGAGTGTATATACCGGGTGATCCAAAAGTCACAGAATATATATATATATATATATATTATTCAAAAAGTACTGACTGTATCTCAATGCGATTTTCAGTAAAATGTACAGAAAAACATGGGATATATATATATATATATATATATATATATAATTAGTTACACTTTTCACTAAAATATCGCGCTGTATTCATATTATCCTCTCACATTTTAAACAGGTACGACTGATCAAATGACGCCGTATCGCGAATTCGGACGCTTTTTTTAGCAGAATTTCCGATTGCGTAAAGCCTGATGGTCATTATAATGAATGACGGACGTCACATTGAACATTTAGAGACAACTACGTTGTTGAAGGTACTACACCACCGTAAAAAAGAAATTTTACAATAACAGCGTCACATGGAGAAGGATATTTAAACTGATTTTTAACACGCTTTTATTAGCTTCACCTGTATGTATGTATGTATGTTTGTATGTATGCTTGTATGTGTGTTTGTAACCGCTCTGGGAGCAAACAATAAATCTATATTGCAAAAAAAAAAAGACTTTCCTTACGTGAACGCAGTGGCGTCGAGGTATAGCTCCGTGCTACGAACCTAAAGGTCTAGCGTTCGACCCCAGTCAGGGGAGATTTTTTAAAAATGTTTTTTGTTTAATTCTAAATTATTTAAATTAAAGATTTAAATGTATGTAAATATTATGGTGTGTCACTCACACGATTTTGTCTTACCCTGCATTTTAATACTAAGATAGATATTTTGTGCTTTTTAGCGCACATTTCTATAAAAGCGTGTTCTTTAATTTTTTAAACTATAATATTATTACTTTCTCATGTATGTATATATAGAGAAAGCACTCTATTCGTGAAAATTTTCGAACTCCAGTTTTCGATGGATTTACACAATTTGAGATGTCCTGAACACGATTTGACTGTTTTTAGAAAATGTCTGTCTCTCTGTCTGTCTGTGTGTCTATGTGTGTGTGTCACAAATTTTGTGAACGCTGTATCTCACGAACCAATAAACGAAATTTAACCAAACTCGGTATATAGTTGAAACCTGACATAAACTGGTGTTGATTAGATTTGTGGAAAAATTGCTCAACAGCTGGCGCCGTGATCGCATTTTTTCTAAATTTTTAACATGGCAGTATAGGACAAAATTTCGTAGAAATGTACATAATGAGAGTTATTTTAATCGTGTGATTGTAAAATTATTATGAATATTGATAGTAGTAGTAGTTAACTTGAAAAAAAAAATTGTGCATGTGGGAGCACCGCATCCCCTCTGGGGTAGTACCCCTCTCCCCCCCCCCCCACCCCCACCCGGGAGTAAATTTTCAATATGGGTATCATTCGAAAGATCTCATCAATACTTTTAAAACGAATGGTTGAACTATAGATCTGTGATAATTTAAAACAAAGTCTTTTATCTTTTAACGAAAAAAAAATCTCATTTCTTCTGATTTGCAAAAAATTGACATATTTCGGCATTTTAGTGATAATATAATACAGTCAGATAAAAATCCTCTGCATTTATAATGGAAAATGATTGTATTGAATAAATTTTGTGTAAAATTATATAGAAGAAAGTCATGTGGTGGCCACATCACACTAGTTTAATAAATCTCTTGTTACCGATTAAAAAAAAAAACACACACACACGTTTTTTTGTGCATTTTAGCGAAAACCGCATAGGGCTACGGCCAATACTTTTTAAATAATATATTTTTTTTCTGTGACTTTTGGATCACTCTGTATATATATATACTAGCAGGCACAGCCCGCTTCGCTGGTCCCTATATTTAAATTAATCACTATAATGAATTCTCAAAATTGCATTAATTTTTATCACGTGAAAAAAAAGAGAAACAAAATCTGATTAGGAAAAATGTCGCACCGGGTTCTCACTGCCTTCGGAAAAAATTCCCAACATGCTCTAACCCTTATTTCTATTATTTTCCCACTTCTCCCCCCCCCCCCTCCTGTCTATCCAAATAATTTTACAAATTTGAAAATATCCGCAATCGATTTGTAAGTATCAAAAACCTCTATGCACCAGTTTTGAACGATATATTTCTATTTTTATTTTTTTGCCGCTCCACTCCCCCGCCTTCCCACCCTCCCAATAATTTTAAAAATTCGAAAATATCCGCAATCGATTTGTAGGTATTGAAAACCTCTATGTACCAATTTTGAATGATCTAACTCTATTTTTTTTTTGCCCCTCTGCCCCCCCTTCCCGGCCGTTTTTGCCCCCGTTTTTGACAATAGCCCCCCCCTTCCCGCCCCACATCATAATTTTAAAAATTCGAAAATATCCGCAATCGATTTGTAAGTATCGAAAACATCTATAAACCAAATTTGAACGATCTAACTCTATTTTTATTTTTTTGCCCCCCCCTCTCCCCTCCCCCACTCCCGGCCCTCCTAATAACTTTACACTTTCGAAAATATCCCCATTCGACTTGCAGGCATCTAAAACCTATCTGTACCAATTTTGAACGGCCTAACTGTATTTCTATTTGTTTTTGCCCCATAGCCCCCCCACCCCCTTCCCGCCCCTCCTAATAATTTTACAACTTCGAAAATATCCACAATCGATTTGTACGTATCAAAAACCTCTATATACCAATTTTGAACGATCTAACTCTAATTTTATATTTTTGCCCCCCCCCTCTCCCCCCCTCTCCCCCCCACACCTTCCCGGCCCTCCTAATAACTTTACACTTTCGAAAATATCCCCATTCGACTTGCACGCCTCGAAAACCCATCTGTATCAATTTTGAACGCCCTAACTGTACTTCTATTTGTTTTTGCCCCATAGCCCCCCCCCCTGCTGCCCCACCTGGGGGCTGAATTTCTAAAATTCCAGAAATTGGTTTTTAGATATTTGTATTAGCTATATTTTAGAGCAAAAATTTCACGAATATCTATTTTTTTGTTTCAGATATATAGGATTATGCGAAATCACGTTTTACGCATGTGAAATCCCGTTTTGCCCCCCCCCCCGTCCCCCTTGGGGACCGAATTTTGAAAATTCCAGAAATTGGTTTATAGATATTTGTATTAGCTATATTTTAAAGCAAAAATTTTACGGATATCTGTTTTTTTGTGTGAGATATGAAGGATTTTGTGAAATCACGTTTTGCCCCCTCCCCCCCCTTGGGGGGCGAACTTTGTAAAATAACTTCTTAGTGGATGCCTACGTCATAGAAAGAACATTGTCACGAAATTTCATGCTTCTAGGTCCAGGGGTTTGGTCTGGGCGTTGATAGATCACCCCCCCACTCACTCACTCAGGAAGTGTTCTTTTATATATATAGACTAGCAGGCAACGCCCGCTTCGCTGGTCCCTATTTTTAAATGAATCACTATAATGAATTCTCAAAATTGCATTAATTTTTATCACGTGAAAAAAAAAGAGAAACAAAATCTGAGTAGGAAAAATGTCGCACCGGGTTCTCACTGCCTTCGGAAAAAATTCCCAAAATGCTCTAACCCTTATTTCTATTATTTTCCCACTTCGCCCCCCCCCCTCCTGTCTATCCTAATAATTTTACAAATTTGAAAATGTCCGCAATCGATTTGTAAGTATCAAAAACCTCTATGCACCAGTTTTGAACGATATATCTCCATTTTTATTTTTTTGCCGCTCTACTGCCCCCCCCCCCCTTCCCGCCCTCCCAATAATTTTAAAAATTCGAAACTATCTGCAATCGATTTGTAGGTATTGGAAACCTCTATGTACCAATTTTGAATGATCTAACTCTATTTTCTTTTTTTTTGCCATCTGCCCCCCCCCCTTCCCGGCCCTCCTAATAACTTTACACTTTCGAAAATATCCCCATTCGACTTGCAGGCCTCTAAAGCCTATCTGTACCAATTTTGAACGGCCTAACTGTATTTCTATTTGTTTTTGACCATAGCCCCCCTTACCGCCCCCCCCTTCCCGACCCACCTAATAATTTTAAAAATTCGAAAATATCCGCAATCGATTTGTAAGTATCGAAAACATCTATATACCAATTTAAACGATCTAACTCTATTTTTATTTTTTTGCCCCCCCCCTCTTCCCTCCCCCTTTCCCGGCCCTCCTAATAACTTTACACTTTCGAAAATATCCCCATTCGACTTGCAGGCATCTAAAACCTATCTGTACCAATTTTGAACGGCCTAACTGCATTTCTATTTGTTTTTGCCCCATAGCCCCCCTTCCCGCCCCTCCTAATAATTTTACAAATTCGAAACTATCCGAAATCGATTTGTAGGTATCGAAAACCTCTATATACCAATTTTGAACAATCTAACTCTATTTTTATTTTTTGCCCCCCTCTCCCCTCCCCCCCTTCCTGCCCCTCCTAATAACTTTACACAATCGAAAATATCCTCATTCGACTTGCAGGCCTCTAAAACCTATCTGTATCAATTTTGAACGCCCTAACTGTATTTCTATTTGTTTTTGCCCCTTAGCCCCCTCCCCCCCCCCTGCTGCCCCACCTGGGGGTGAATTTCTAAAATTCCAGAAATTGGTTTTTAGATATTTGCATTAGCAATATTTTAGAGCAAAAATTTCACGCATATCTATTTTTTTGTTTGAGATATATAGGATTATGCGAAATCACGTTTTACGCATGTGAAATCACGTTTTGCCCCCCCGCCCCCCTTGGGGACCGAATTTTGAAAATTCCAGAAATTGGTTTTTTGACATTTGTATTAGCTATATTTTAAAGTAAAAATTTTATGGATATCTGTTTTTTTGTTTGAGATATGAAGGATTTTGTGAAATCACGTTTTGCTCCCCCTCCCCCCCTTGGGGGGTGAATTTTGTAAAATCGCTTCTTAGTGGATGCCTACGTCATAGAAAGAACATTGTCACAAAATTTCATGCTTCTAGGTCCAGGGGTTTGGTCTGGGCGTTGATAGATCACCCCCTCACTCACTCACTCAGGAAGTGTTCTTTTATATATATAGATGTGTATGTGTGTAAATAAAAAGAGGTACCCATGTACACTCTGGAGCTCAGGCCACTCATCGCAGAGTTACAAAACTGAGTAGAGGGTAACTTGGACGATGCACATCAAGGAGATTTTTTTTTTCCGATTTTCAAATTTGGATTTTCTGTTTTTGTCGATTTTTTTAACGCTCATGGACATAAATTAATCAAACCGAAAATATAGTTAAAATCCTTTCAGTGTTTTTTTTAAATCACTTGAAATTCAATATTTATATTAACAATATCTTTGTAAACTTTAATATTTCTTTGGCGTTTTTTATTTCGGAGAAACTCTATAAAGTTAATTTAGTAAATTATACAAAAGAAATTTTGTTAGTGCTTGCGCATGGGCAGCTAAAGTTTATTAATTAAAATTTCTTATATCTCACCAGATTTGATATTTTTTTATACAGTACGTTTGTCTAATGCAGTATGTCAATTTTTCTAAAAATGTCATTGCGTAGGTTTAAAACTCTGAATGTTATAAATAGAAAATAAAATAAAAATCGTAGACATTTTTTCTTTCTTCTATATGTGTATATAGAAAAAGTGTTGGATTCGTGAAAATTTTTGAACTCCAGTTTTCGATGGATTTACACCTTTTGGGATGTCCTGAACACGATTTGACTGTTTTTAGAAAATGTCTGTCTCTCTGTCAGTCTGTGTGTGTGTATCACAAATTTTGTGGACGCTGTAATTCACGAACCATTGAATGAAATTTAACTGAACTTGGTATTTTGTTGAACCCTAACATAAACTGATGCTGATTAGAATTGTGGAACAATTTCTCAACAGGTGGCGCTGTGATCGCATTTTTTCTAAATTTTTAACATGGCAGTATAGGACAAAATTTCATATAAATGTACACAATGAGAATTATTTTAAACATGTGATTGTAAAATTAGTATGAATTATTTATAATAGTAGTAGTTAACTAGGAAAGAAATGTTGTGCATGTTCCTCCCACTGGGGGGGAAGTACCCCCAGGAGGGAGTAAATTTAAATATGGGTGTCTTTTCGAAAGATCTCGTTAATACCTTTAAAATTAATGTTTGAACTATGGATCTGTGATAACTTAAAACAAAGTTATCGATTTGTTTTATGTTTTAACGGAAAAACTTAGAAAAAAATCGCACTTATTTTGATATTGGCAAAAAATTGACTTTCTTTCTGCATTTAGTGATATAATTCTGTCAGATAAAAATCGTTTGCATTTATAATCGAAAATAATTTAATAATTTAATAAATAATTTGTATTCAATGAATTTGTGTAAAATTATATAGGAGAAGGTCATGTGGTGGCCTCATCATACTAGTTAAAGAGGCCTTTATACTTTCGTGAACATACGTTTTATTTTCATATCATTGTATGTCTAGGATAATTTATTACAGTTACAACTTATTTCAAACATTATTTTGTGCGAAGTGATTTCCCAAATCATAAATTTTAGTTAATTTGAAGCCGACATCCATTTTACCTTCGGTGCAAAACTTTCGCTCGAATATATGAGGTATATCATGTTCTTTTTTTATGGCTGAAGTTTCAAGGAAATCAAGGAAGCATTTCTTTGGATCTTCTACAAAACTATTACACTGAGAAAAAAGACATCTAGAATCTAAATTGGGGCTCTAGAAAAAATTGTTCCATGTCATCCATATAAATTCTAGTCCTCTTGGAAAGTGAGTTCTAGAAGCCCTATTAGAATTCTAGAGCGTTAGCCTATATTTTCGAGGGCAAAGTTATTTAAAAACCTCTGCAAATAAATGAGACTACAAGAGGCGGGTTTCTGCAACTATAATCTTGGTTTATTACCAAATTCTAGAAAATCACTCCAAATTCTAGAAAATTTCTCGCAATATAAAGGATTCAGAATTTTTAGAGTATTCAGAACATTGTTTCACCATCTAGAAATGTGTACACTAGAAATTCTCGATAATTTCGTCTATTCAGTTTATTGGCGTGCCTTATGCGCATAGCTCGGAAATCTATATTTCTAGTTAAGGGATTTAGAAAATGGCCACTTATTCATTCTAGAGAAAGGTGCTATATATTTTTTTTTCCTCAGTGTAGATTCGAAAGTATGGTTTCACCGTTATCGATGACTGTATGTTATTAGAAAATTATGTATACATAAATATACCGTTTTACATCGTATATGAAAAAATAATCCATTAAAGAAGCAGTTATTTTTATTTATTCAACTTTGCACGTTTCATTAGGTAATTCTTCTGCCTATTGACCCATTTGAAATGAGCAAACGTCAGCTTAAAGCTATTGTAAAAGGAGATTAACATAATTTGTCTTTTTGAATAAACATTACAACTGTTCACTTTCATCATAATTTCACATCAGTCATCACTTTATTCAATATCATCTTATTCATACCTTTTTTTATTTTTTATTAAAATCTAGATTGATTGAAAAGAAAATCTCTTCACCTTATTATGGCTCATATGGCTTAATAAGTTGCTGAAGGTTTTGTAAACACTTATTTAATTCGTACTTTATTAAGCAACATTTTATGCAAATTTTTTACGGTTAGTATATTTTCTTTTCAATGCTAAAGATTATAGCTTAGTTAATTTTCTAAACTAGTTGACACAGATGGATTCTGATTAATTCTGCATCATATACTATGGACATAATGCATTTGTTTTAAGATAAAATAAGTTTTCTGATTAATCCTCATGGTCATAGAATGACATGCATCAACAACTAGGCTACCCTAATTCTGCTTCGATACATTTACCTTATCTTAATTTGTTCTTCAATTTTATAAAGGTAAGTTTCACAATCCAGTTTTCATGCAACTCCTTGGTCTGTGAAATATTGTCCTATTCTGACAAGTTATGAAAATTGAAGATTTCAAATAACTTACGTGAAAACTTACGAAAAATTTTTTAATGTCGAATACTCATATTCGATGAGTATCATAAATGATATTTTAAAACGTGTCGAACATTTTTATTTAAAATAAATAAATAAATAAATAATAATAATAATAATCCCAACATACACGTGCATTCTGCCCTATTGCTCCTTGTTAATGAAATCGAAAGTTTTGAATAATTTACGAAGTTCTGACAGTAGAATGTTCATAGTCAATGATACACATGCTGGCTTTCTAAATGATATTCTAAAACTGGCCCAATATCTTTACGATGAAAATAATCTTCATAATAGACATTTATGTGAAATTTTCCTTTATTCTCCCACGTTAAAAATGTCATACATTTCCAATATTTTACGAAGTTTCATATGAGAACATTGAAAGCAAACAGGGTTCTTATCAATGTCATAAGTGATATTTGAAACCTCCGTGTGTCCATTTGTTCTTGAGATATCGTGTATAGAAACTAACACACTATTAAACTGGCACCCTAAAGACGAACACCATACCAATTTTCTTATTTCCAAATTCCTCCCACTTGAAAAAGTATAAAAATATGAAAATTTATCAATTACCTGAGTTGTCCATATCTACACTGAGAAAAAAAATATATACTGCCTTTCTCTAGAATGAATGAGTGGCCATTTTCTAAATCCCTTAGCTAGAAATATAGATTTCCGAGCTATGCGCATAAGGCACGCCAATAAGCTGAATAGACGAAATGATCGAGAATTTCTAGTCTACACATTTCTAGATGGTGAAACAATATTCTGAATACTCTAAATATTCTGAATCATTTCTATTGCGAGAAATTCTCGCTTGATTTTCTAGAATTTAGTAATAAAGCAAGATTATAGTTGCAGAAATCTGCCTCTTGTGGTCTCATTTATTTCCAGAGATTTTTAAATAACAGTGCCCTCGAGAATATAGGCAAACGCTCTAGAATTCTAATAGGGGCTTCTAGAACTCACTTTCCAAGGGGACTAGAATTTATAAGGATGACATGGAACCATTTTTTCTAGAGCCACAATTTAGATTCTAGATGTCAGTTACAGAATTTTTTCTCACTGCACAGGTCACCTGGTATTGAGACTAACATCATGGAGTCTCCTATAAGTACTTTATTTTGAAACATAAGTACAGGTACCGGCTATGAGACCTGAATTCAATTTTCTAGCACAGATCACCCTATATTAATAGGAATTTCAAATTATTACAATATTTATTTTATTTTAAATTGCTAAACACATTATTAATATTTAAAAACACTAGAAGCTTAGTTTTGTTCACTAGAAAAATACATAGATTTTATTTTTAACTGAAGCAGTAATGACAAAAACAATTATTAGAAATTATTTTTTCTACTGAGAAAATAAACGGATATCATCCAAAAAATACTCTAACGTAATGATTTCATGTTCATTACCTGCTCTAAAGATGTATTTGACTAATTTCACAAAAAAGTTCGAATTTCTTTAAAAAAAAAGTAAAATAAATAAATAAAATAAACTAGTATGTTGTGGCCACCACATGTCACTCTAATAATTTTCCTATACAAATTCACTCAGTAAAATTAATTTATTAAAATTATTATTTGAAAAAAATTTCTTCCATGATAATGCAGACTATTTCCATATTAGAGAAGTAGTATAACACTAAATATCCAAAAAAAGTCAATTTTATTCTCAATATTACATAAAAAAAAATCGATACCTTTATTTTAAATTATCGCTGATCCATGATTGAACCATCAGTTTTAAAGTATTGCAAGCTCTTTTGAAAGATACCCATCATGAAAATTTACTCCCTCGAGGGGGGACATCCCCCCAGGGGGGGGGGGAGGCGAGGCTCCTACATACATAATTTTTTTTCCCAGTTGACTATCTCTTTTACAAATAAATCTTTTAAATTTCATAATGATTAGTAAAAAATAATTCTCTTTATGCATATTTATACGAAACTTTGTCCTATACCACCATGTTAAAAATTTAGAAAAAGCGGGATGGCAACGCAAGATGTTGGGCAATTTTTACCAAAAAATGATAAGCACTAGTTTATGTCAATGTGTAACTACATACCAATTTGTATGAAATTCTATGCAGTAGTCCCAGAGATACAGTTGCCACAAAAGTTTGTCACACACACACAGACAGAAAGACATTTTCTAAAAATGGTCAAATTGTGTTCTACAGCTCTCAAAACGTGTAAATCCATCAAAAACCCGAAGTCGAAAATTTTTACGAATCCAATACTTTCTTCTATTGAATAAAAAAGAAAGTAAAAAAAAAAAAAAAAAAAAAAAAGACATTAAAACAAATCGTGTTTGCCCTAAATTAGTGTACGTCGAAGAATACGAATGAAGAAACACAGAAATGAAGTTGAAATACTATTTGTACTTGTGATTTAGAAAAGACATGTAAAAATTCCTTCAAATACTTTTTGGGGCATTTTCATTTGAAGCTAAATAATAAACATCGAAACACAAGCCTGCAGAAATACTGTTAATGGTAAAATATAACTTATATCTGGGTTCTGAAAAGTACATTTGTTTCTATTTTATGAATATTTGTTATACATTATGATTGAGATTAGTATATTAATATTGTATTTCGTTTCAAAATATGTTTTGAAACTTAGACATTATTAGTAAAAAAATCTTGTGTGAAGCAACCACACGACTTTCATTACCCACTATTTCGCGTATTATATGCAATTTTTAAAAATGTGATCAGAAGACATAAAATTGACCTAATGAAGTAGACATCTAACAAATTTCCTATAAGAGAAAGTTGATATATAAACATGTAAAACAGAGTTTACATAGCGAGTTAAAAAATAAGAAAAAAAAATGGTAGAGTTACTTTTTGAAACACCAATTTCCGAGATCATAAATGTGACCTACCTAAGCAGGATGGCTGCCAATTGTTCTGTAATAACCACGTATTATACGAGAAAGGATATCTAAAATGAATTTATGTAGCAATTTTCAAGAAAATCGTTAGAGCCGTTTTTGAGATACCAACTTTTACCAAAACTTGGCATACTCAATTATTGACCAGAAAACAATAATTACATACAAAAGGATATTTAAAAGGGAGTTAATGTGGCGAGTTTGAAAAAAATCCGTACAACTGTTTTTAAGAAAACGCACTTGCACGACCAGAACTATTTATACAGGGCGCCTATTTAACAGGGAGCAGCCCCCGCTCATCACTCTAAGGGGACTACTCGCATTTTCTTGAAAAACTGAAAAGAAAAAAAAATAATAATACAAAATTCGCCATGCCTAATCCGGCCTAAGCCGAAAGTGGGCGATTATTCAGGAGCTAAAATTGCCGGGCTATGCCCCACGCGACAGGTGGCATGAAGTATTAATAATCATCGCCAGGTCAATGGCCGTTACGCGACATTGGGCGATGCTGATTTTAGAAAAATGTTGTAGAAGAAAGTGCCAGGCCGTTATGGCCTCCCACGACAGATGGCACTAGGCTTGGAAGCATAGGTCTTGGGATTTTGTAGATTGTTCATGTTAGCTTGATAATGTTCATAAATTCATTAGATACATATGTTGCTGGGGTTTGCTGCACACTTGTTTACTTTACTGAAAGAACTGTGCAAGAACTGGAGAAACTGTGCAGAATGTAGATTTGCAGAATCATTATTCCAAATGACTATCAGCAATCCACTGCAGGTTTCAGACAAAAATTTCATAATACTAATTAAGATTGGAGGGAATCGAGGGAGAAAATCAAATAAGGAAATTGTTTACATTAAATTTAATCTATTGCATTGACGTATTCCATTAAAAAACTGAAAATTTTAATTAAGTTTATTAATTAAAGGTTTCCTTGTTAGAATATTAATAAGCCAGTTTTCTGGTCTTGGAGTAGGGTTTCTGAGATGATGCTGCTGTGTTAATGGACAAGAGTAATAATAGTGATTAGGAGTTCCCTCCTCACCACCAGGACACAGGGGAAAGCACCGACAATGAAACTTGAAGAGGTAAGAGGGGAAAGGGCCGTGGCCTGTTAAAAAAGCCGTAATGGGGGGAGTTAAAATCCAGGAATTAGCAGAGACCCGTGGGACCAGGGCGAAGGTGTATCTATCATTCTCCGAGTTGTGCCACAGGTCTTGCCATTTTAATTTAAAGGTTTGGTTGAGTTTTAATTTCACATAGGAGGGAGGGGCGGGGGGAGAAAGTTCCTTAAGAGCGAATTCTGTGGCTTCTCTGGCTAGGGAGTCGGCAAGCTCATTTCCGAGCACTCCCCTGTGGGCAGAAACGTGTGCCAGGGTGCATTTAAGATTAGGGTTCATTAGGGATTCCTTGATTTCCAGGATTTGTGGATGTCTACTCCGGTGGCATGCAATAGCAAGCAGGCCCGAAAGACTGTTACTATAAATGCTAATTTGTTGTTGTTTATAATTTACAGCTGCCCATTCAAGGGCTTTCTTAATTGCAAACAGTTCCGCTTGGAAGACTGTGTTAAAGTCCTCAAGCCTGCCCTCCCACCGATGAACTTCGCGGTCATGATCGAATACACAGAAAGCCGAAGCTACTCCAGCGTCGGTCTTAGAGCCATCAGTGTAGAGCACCACCTGGGCAGATGGAGAGAAGCTATTTTTTACACAATTTGTGATAAGAGGAGCAACATCCTTTCCTGGGTGAACAGTCCACCTGCAGGTCAGGGTTTGGATAGGAATCTGAGGAAAAACTATGTTCGTCAGTTCTTGGTCCTTTAGTTGTAAAATTTTTGTTTTAGTATATGTTTGGGCGACCTGCAGATGGGCATGGGGGATCCCAGTGATAACGGTGAGGGCATCAGTGGAGATCGTTTTATAACCTCTTGCAATTTGCAAGAGAAAAGGGCGTTGGGCTGAATTTAACGAAGCTCTGGCATCAGATCTTAAATGTTCACCCCACAGGGCGCCTATAAATTTTCATGAACTAACCAACTATATCATTCGAAAGAACATCTAATAGAGTGTTTATGTAGGAGATTTGAAGAAAATCGTTATAGCCGTTTATAATATACGGACTTATGGTCCCACTTCCGGTTTGCCAATTTACCCCAAAATTTGGAAAATTCATCAGTGCACCAGTTCTGTCTTAATTCTGAAGTTTCGTAGCTATATCTTATTTGTTTCGGAGATATGATAGTCAGAAGATTCCCCACACACATACACACACTGACCAATTGCCAAAAACTACTTTTTTGGACTCAGGAGACCTTGAAACATGTAAATCAGGTGAAAACTCGACATCGAATTTTTGATCGAATACAATACTTCCATTACCTACGGTAGTCGGGTAATGTAAATACAAAATACCAAGCATTATTGTAAAAATTAGGATAAAATTTAATAAAATCATTAAAAGAATTTCAAGTCCTTTGTGGAAAAATGTTTTATGAAAAAGAAGTGTTGATTCTGTGACCAAAATCACGCTTACGCGTAGAATTTGGAGAAATAAGTTTGCACAGCATAGGCAGTTTAGAACATTACGTGTAGTTACCGTACGATTGAACAACATCGTTAACAATCCGACAGTACAAATGACTGAAGAAAGGCTGAAGTAATAACAACTAAACATATTTGAGTAAGACAAATTTATTAAAATGTTGAATATCATATAATCATAGACGGAAGAATCATAAATTCCCTGTCTTTCACAGTGTGTGATATCAATTCTGTACACTGAGAAAAATTTATGTAACTGACATCTAGAATCTAAATTGTGGCTCTAGAAAAAATAGTTCCATGTCGTCCTTATAAATTCTAGCCCCTTTTGAAAGCGAGTTCTAGAAACCCCTATTAGAATTATAGAGCGTTTGCCTATATTATCGAGGTCTTGAAAATATATCCAAATAAATGCGAACACAAAAGGCAGGTTTCAGCAACTATAATCATGGTTTATGACCCAATTCTAGATAATCAAGTAAGTCTTTCTCGCCATACAAAATATTTAGAATATTCAGAATATTGTTTCACTATCTAGAAAATGCGTATACTAGAAATTCTCGATCATTTCGTCTATTCAGTTTATTGGCATGCCTTAATTGGAAATCTATATTTCTAGTTAAGGTGTTTAGAAAATGGCCACTTATTCATTCTGGATGAAGCCGGTATATTTTTTTTTTCTCAGTGTAACAGAAGTTTCAAAATGAGGATGTTGAAGACTAGTACTAGGCCAACAATGAGGAAAAATCATACTTACAATCGGCAGCAATCCGTGTCGAATCAAGTTCTTAGACTGACTAAGAACACGACTCGTCAAGGATTTATTTAACAAAGCAGTATTAAGTGTACTTTTTTAGACAGGAATTATTGCTAGTACTCGGATACTTTTGCTGCCGACAGTAAAAGTCGATATCTAGATGTGTCAGTTATTGTGTGGCATCACAGTGTTTTGACATAGATTAAAAATCCTTTTGAAATTGGACATAAAATACTTTTTTTTCCCATCTGAAAACGTTCTTGCTTATATTTTACGCTTAAATATTTGCATTCCTATTGATACATCGAAACTTGTGGTAACAATGTCGCTAACCTTTTTCTACTTTTGCCAATACACAAAGTGATAATAATTTACAGAGTTAAATAATAGAAACATGCACTGCACTTAGATAACATTAAGGTGTCTGTTGGGAATTGATTCCAGATTCCAGCATAACAGATTTTGCTCTTAAAATGGCTGATATTTTTTTCCACTGTAAGTAAAATCAGGTCACCGTAAATCTGATATTGTAAGTAAAAGTTTTTGAAATTAAAAAAGTTGTTTAATTTTTGCTTTAACTTCTGTTCATCTCTTTTTGCAAACGCAGATAGCTGTAGTGTAGACTGTTACGTCAAAGTAACCTAAGTAATCAATATTTGAGGCAACACTAGATGAATCATGAGTATGAATAAGTGACTTTAATAAAAGAAGGGGCAATTTTCTATTTTTTAAACTAACGAAAAGGACCCTGCGGAATGGTTTAATCATTTAGGGGATTTTGCTACAGTGGGAAATAAAAAATAGAAAATACTGAAATAAAACCAAAATTAATTGACTCATAAGAATACCTTAGAGCCAAAATGCATCCTTAAATGGACAGGACGTTTATAAAGTTGGACTTCACACGGACAAATCCACAAGTACCACATTTAAGTAAACTGTCATTTAATTGACATAGGAACAGGTGTAAAGTGTATACCATTTGAAGAAATAAAACTATATATCTACCAGATACATTAGAATTTTGCATTTTCGGTTTGTTAAAACTAGATTTAGAAAAGTAGCATTCAAGTAAAATGAACGATATTTTAAATACGACTCAAGAAATGTGGAATAAAATTGATGCGACGAATTCACTTTCATAGAAAATTTGAGTTTAGCCTATTTTCAAGAGTTTTCAGATAGGAGTAATTTCCTCCTATCTGAAATATCCTACCTGAAAGTTAAATCGTCTAGACAAATTACGACATTTGTCCATAAAATTTAACAATCAACATCTTTTACATAAATTGTGAACGGTCTCTAACACTTTTTTTTTCTTTTTCGCATTCAAACAATTTATCTCGGTTTTAAAAAATCTATATATCAGTGGCGTATTCTCTGGGTATGCTAGGCACGCGCCGTATACCCGCTAAAAACTGTCTAAATTTCAAACATATTTTGATTAAAAAAAGAAAGAAAGAATAATAATTTAACAGCTGATTTTATTAATCACTCGCTACCATCCATCCATTAGCCGTCATTTAATTTTCGATAACTATTCTGAAAGAAAATGTCTTCTGTTACATAAGATAATTCTTGGAAAACATTGTTTCCTGACCGGTTACTCCGTAAGGCATGCTACTTTTCTAAAGCATACCCTTGGATAGGGAATTTTTGTTGTGTGAGGAAATATTCATTGCACTAATTTTCCCACACAAGGGGATTTCCGCTCTTTAAAGGATCCAAGTCATGCTATTCATCGAGAGCATGTCCTGTAGTTTTCCCGTACTGCTAAAGTATTAGGGATTTTCATTTTCTTATCTTCCGTAAAAGTGTTCGCATAGTCAGTGAGAACTAGTTTTTCCATTTTGTCCTTCTATTCAAAGACAAGACTGACTAAATAGATTGACGATGTTGTCAGTTCAAAAATATTATTGATAAAGTAAAATTTAATGCTTTATTTTACAATGATGTGATTAAAAGAAAAAAAAAAACTTTTAACAAAGAGAAAAGACTGAATTTATTTATAAATGATCATTCAACAATAAAATGAAATTTGCATAAATTTCTGAAAAAATATCTCTGTCATTTTATGCGACAGGAAAGTTACTGCTTTTTTTTTTTCTTCTTCTTCTTTTTACCTAAATAACTCATACCAAACGAAAACTTCCGAAAGAAATAAAATTATGATCAAAATTTTACTTATATTGTCTCTCTACATGAGTAAAGAGAATTGTTTGTCTTAAAGATAATTTTCTGTCTCTCCCTGTGTGTCAGCGTGCACTCTGGACAGTTTCACAAATGACAATTTAGATACCATTATTTTAATATAGTATTTTTTTAAACAGGTAAAATGAATATCAACGATTCATCAAGTGAAAAATTGCAATATCAAAATAGTGATATCAAAATTTCCTTTTGTAAGAACTTGGCTCTGAAGCTAAGGCCTTTGATTACAGAGCTACAAAATGTGACAGAGGTATAGCTTGGATATTGCAAATGCGCACTTCATCGAGATTTTTTTTTTTTTTTTTTTTTAGTTTTGGATCAGGATATCCCCCCCCCCCCTATCTCCTAAAAATTTTCCTTTTCCTAAATTTTATTCAAATTGCCTGGTTTTTATTTTTAATCGTCTCCATTCCTTAGCAATGGTTACTAGCTTATTACAGTTACTACATAGCAACGCTTTCTCTATCTGGTGATGCCTTTTAAAAAACGAAGCTATCGATAGATTTTTATTTTAATTGAACAAAATAAGATATTTTATTTCAATAGTTGCCTCTTCAAAACCATTTTTTATTTGGAAAATGTTTATCATTTTTTAATTTTTTTTCTTTTCTTTTGGTATCAAATGTCAATATAATAAAAATAATTAAACTTATTACATTTTTAACTTTATTAAAATGTTCATAAATTAAGTTCATGTATAAGAACAATTTGTGGTCCGAGTTAAAGCGCTGTCACAGGCAATGGGGACCCGGATCCGACATTGGAAGGAAGTCACTGCCA
Organism: Salticus scenicus; assembly: GCA_963930645.1. Lineage (NCBI taxonomy): Eukaryota > Metazoa > Arthropoda > Arachnida > Araneae > Salticidae > Salticus > Salticus scenicus. Next base: position 27,517,474 of record OZ005648.1, read on the forward strand.
TATTTTGCGTGACTTGAATTTATATATATATGTATAAAGTGATGTATAAAAAATTAGGGATTCAATTTTTTTGAAAATTCATTTTTATGTAGTAATCAGTGAAACATGCAAAGCCTACTGGTTCTTCAATAAATTATAATAAGTGGCATTTAAATAAATGCTGTCAAGATAAATTCGATAAAATACGTGTGTAAAATTATATTTATGGTTTGAAAAAATTGGAAATTTACGTACTTAAATGATAGCGAATGTAGAAGTAGTGCTCTTTCCACAGTTGGCTTCAGAGCATGCCCAGTTTCAAATATCACGCTACGCCACTGCTATACACTGCAAATAAAGGTGTCTTAATTTAAGACATAAAAACAACTGAAAAATCATTTAAGATACGTAAATGCCTTAATATACACCTAAGACATTATAGATATCTTAACTTAAGACAGAAATGTGTCTAAAATACCAATTCAGACACAAAAAATATCTAAAATGCATAACTATGAGAAATTTCAGACAGCAAATCGTCTAAATTCTCGTCCATTTTGGAAATTCAGACACTTGCATTTCTTGGCGTTTTTTCTTATATGAAATCTTCTTTAAGCAACATACTTAGCATATTTAAATTTCTTTCCTCATTCAATAAATATAATACATTTTACATATTAAGTTGTAAAGCGTAAGCAATTTAAACAATATTAATTTATGAAATTAAATTTTTAATGAATATTACTCTAGATATGTGTATATTTGCATGAAATTATGTTTATTATAACTCATAAAGCAATATATTATAATGCAAAAATTATTCGGTAAAAAAAAAAAAAAAAAAAAAAACTATGTATTTAAAGCTAATATTTGATATTTAAAGAAAAAGTATTAATATGAAAGCAAGTAACTCACAGCTAAGAAAGCGAATCTTGAGTAATTTGTGCATCAGTGTTTTTTATTTATTATTCTTAATTTCGATTTAAAATCTGTTTTCTTCCACATATTTACTTGTTCTTAAGCGTAAAACAACGAATTTTCAGGTATTCATGTTCATAATTTGTTTTCTTTTAAAAAACAGTTTAAAGGAGGATATCGTTATCCAAAAATATTGAGGGCGAAATAAGGATAGTTTTTCACATATTTTATATGCACTTTTTAAAAATTGTAAACTTCTAGATACAAAATTTAATATAATAATGCATATTAACTGTTAGATAGTATATTATTAATAGTTTTATAAAAAGAAATACGAATTATAACATATAATTACCTGCGTTTTGCTAATACTGACTTACATATACTAATTATAAAAACTGCCTCTCGTGTGTGAAATGGTGGCTTAATTAGCAAGGTACATGGCATTAACTGCGACTTCTGATGCTTGGTTTCGCATTCCGCGACTGATGTGAGTTCGATTCCAGTGCTGGGTGAAAGGCATTAAAAAAAAAAAAAAAAAAAAAAAAAAAAAATTATTTTCTTCTTCTTTTTTTTTAATGCTCTAGAGAATTCTAAAATCTATTTTTAACAGAAAAAAAGAATCGCAGGCCACCTTTATTTATTTATTAAAAAGCCTTAAAAATAGCGGTATTTTTAAGCCTAACATGGCGGTATTTCTAAGCCTAAAAAACATGGCGGTGTTTTAAGACATTTTAATGTCTTAATTTCAGTTGCAAAAAAGTGTCTTAAAAAGTACGACTTTTTTTTTTCCGCTTAAAAATGACCATACGTTTAAGACACTTTTTTAACTGAATTTAAGACGTTTACGTTTACAGTGTATATATATAAAAGAGTAAACTCACTGATTCACTGATTCATTGATTAACTGACTCAACACAACCGTGGCAATTCTATGGGAGATAGAGTCACAAATTTTGGTGATCAGGTTGGTTTAAGGACCGTGACCTCAACTAAGACGCTATTCCGCGAAGAGCATAAGGGATAAAAGGAGGTAAAGCAGCAAGGGGTTAAAAAAACACTTTTAAAAGCATATCTTGGTTGAAAATTACTTCAAGGCGAAGAAATTGCAGACGGGAAGACTAGACTTAAGTACAAAAAAATCATTTTTTGGAATTTTGGAATTTTAAGGAGGGGAGGGGTAGGGGAAAAGATTTTAGGAGGAAAATTTAGCAAAATACGGATTTTCGAGTAGAACTCTACCAATAATAGCACAAAGATATAAAAAACCGCCAAGCGTCATACTGTTCTGAAGTACTATTTTGAAATAACATACATATAATATATAATATGAATATATAAAATAATATTACATTGTTCCAGTATAGCATATAGCGGGTAAAAACATATTAAAGTATCTTCTATTTAATAACGTATTGTTTTATGCAGTCATCAATTCACTTATATATCGAACAAATTAAAAATGATTTGTAAAGAAATAACTTGTGGCGAATTCTGCAAGTAATCCTACTATTTAAAATACAATAACTTCAAAGCGACAGTGTTGTTATTGTATGTGCAGTGTAAATATGCAAAATATAATAACTTTATTCTAAATATAATTGTTATGTTGTTGTATAACGTTGTCTCAATCATTTCTTACTCCAAACTGTAACTAAAAATTAAACAATTAATATTTGATTTGTTTTTAACATCGTTAACTTGAATTAACCATTATCAAAAATTCTTTTCTGAGTATTTTACCTTGTTTAATATTCAGGCTTCACAAAACTACTTGAATTCTAAAATCCTTAAATGAGTCAAGGTTATATTCATATTCTTAAAATCAACAATCTATGGCAGAACTCATTTAACATGTTTAAAAACGCATCAAATAAAATTGAATGACAGAATTATGAGTTATGGTTTATGAAAACCAATTTGTTAGCACCTTATTTTTAAACCATTATTCATAATTTCAATTACAAATTGCCTGTCAGAACTGCATGTTGCTTTTTTAAAAATATTTCCCGGTGAAATATGTTTTGTAAAGAATTTTTATTAGGGTGTTAAATATGCATAAAGTCAAGGCAAAAGCCATTATTTCTGTAAAAATTTTCACTTCTAGCAGTCAAAAGCAAAAGGCAATTTTAGGTTTTTTAAAAATAATTGTCAATAAAATTATATGTTAAAATACATTTATTTGATTTACGATATTTTCAATAATTTTTAAAACACCTCTACACTGATATTGTATTTTGTTTACAATGTGGATATGTTTTAGCACTTTTAACATTGCAATGTTTGGGAAAAAAATTAAACTTATGTGTATTTTTTTCAAATAAGTCAAAATAAATGCATAAACAAACAAAATATTTTTATACTCCATTATATATTCAAAAAGAAAAACTTGAAACTGAAATATTTTATTAAATAACATAAATATGCCGCTCAATGTTTATTACATTGCTATAATAAATTTTCATATAGAAATAATATAAGTTTTCCATCTTACTAGATGCACTGAGAAAAAAAAAAATATGTACTGCCTTTATCTAGAATGAATAAGAGGTCACTTTCCAAATCCCTTTACTAGAAATATAGATTTCCGAGCTATGTGCATAAGGCACGCCAATAAACTGAATAGACGAAATGATCGAGAATTTCTAGTCTACTGATTTCTAGATGGTGAAACAATATTTTGAACCTTTTGTATAGCGAGAAATTCTCGCTTGATTTTCTACAATTGGGTCATAAACCAAGATTATAGTTGCTGAAACCCGCCTCTTGTATTCGCATTTATTTACAGAGATTTTTTTAATAACTTTGCCCTCGAGAAAATAGGGAAACGCTCTAGAATTCTAATAGGGGTTTTTAGAACTCGCTTTCCAAGGGAACTAGAATTTATAAGGATGACATGGAACTATTTTTTCTAGAGCCGCAATTTAGATTCTCAGCGTGTTTTTCTCAGTGTGTTTGGGGAACATAGGTAATTGTGAAAAATTTCAACCTCCATTTTTAAACATTTTTACACTCTTTCATATGTAAGGAATTCGAAAACAACGAAACTGATACTGTGTCCGTCTGTAAGGCAGTTTGTTTATGTGTTATAGGGTTAGTTTGTTATAGGTTAATTTCTTAGTCTGAGTGTATCTCAAGAACAAATAATCGTAATGAGGTCAGACCAGTTCCAAAATATCACATATGACACTGACAAGAACCCTATTAATTTTAAACATTCTAATTTAAAAATTTCGCAAATTACGAATTTTTTAACCTGTCAGAATAGGCCAAAGTTTCATTTAAACGGCGTTCCTTATAAGGAATATTGTTATTGTAAAGACATCAGATGAAACTTTAAATATTGGTTGTGATACTGGCATGAACATCCTTAAACATACAGGGTGATTATAATTAAAGTTACAACTTCAAAATGCTACAATTTTAAAACCACCTATCAGAACGATTTGATATTTTACCAGAGCAATTGTGAGGACTTGAAATTTTGTTTGGGGCGGGAAAAAAAGTAGTTCCAACATGTTCCAATGAATGGCGCTGTCAGGGTAATGTCAAGGGAAACGCCTAAATGGGCTCATTAGACACAGGAATGTTGTTAGCAACCCAATGGAATAGCAGGAAACAATAGACTTCAGAGGTTTACTACAATTTTTTTTAGCAAAAATACAAAGATACGTGCTTACAGCGGAAACAATAATAGTGAAAAGAGAAAAAGTGGAGCTTCATGAAATAAATACTTTACGGATAATTAACGACACATTTTGTAATTTTTTAATTTTTGTTTTCTTTTGCCAAACAAAATTTCAATGCCTCACGATTGCTCTGTTAAAATATCAAATTGCTCTGTTGGGTAGTTTAAAAATTATAGCGTTTTGAAATCGTAACTTTAAATATTGTGTACCTTGTACATTCTACTCTGAAAATTTCGTATATTATTCGAAAGTTGCGAATTTTCTTAACATGGCAAAATAGGGCTAAGTTACTCATGGCTGTCTATTTTCAGTGATATGTTTAATATAAAGGATATCAGAAAGCATATCAAATATCATTTAGAATACTGGCATGAGCATCTTGAAATGTGAAATTTCTATTTTGGAAATTTTGTAGGTATATTAGAAAATTACGATTTTCTTAATATGGCGGAAATTTTCAAAATTTATTATAAATCTCTATTAGGAGGAATATTTTCACTGTAAAAAATTCAGATCACTTTTATAATGCAAATTATGATTCTGGTTTGAAGTTCATTGACTATGAATATCCTAATACGGAAACTTCATGCGTTATTCGAAATTAAAGATTTTCTTAACCTATCAGAAATAAAGCAGTATTTCACATAAACATGCATTATGAAGATAATTGCATTGGAAATGGTATAGAAATCTATGTAAATTAAAATATGAATCTGACTCTAATAAAATCTACCAGCAAATTTGTATATGGTAGATGTATCGAATTGAACGGCGGGTAGATAGGGTATCTTGTTCTGCGACTATGTCGAAGGATCAGCCAAATTCATTTCTCTTTTCATAAATAGAGTAATTATACAATTTATGAGAACATCATACAATTTTTTATTTAGTTCTTTTTTTTTTCTTTTTTTTAAGGAAAGACGTGAACTAGAATCAGTATTGGCTGATTAATTTTATTACACCATTTGTATTTATTTCTTTTACTTGTATTTTTATTTCTTTTACTTTTCTTTTATTTCTTTAATTTGCACCATGAGTTATAATTTTTGAGATAACTCTGTTATCTTCCAACATTTTTTCCAGTGAATGAATGATTTGCTTTATTTTCATGTAGTTCAAAATTAAAAGATTTTTTTTCAAAAGTATAACTATACATGAAACAGTTAAAATTTTAATGATTATAGAAATATAGAGCGAACACTTACCCCGCGGGCGGATTTGAAAGTATTGCCACAAAAACTAAATAATAATAATGATAATAATGATAATTTTTCAAGTGATTAATCTATTTATTAAATTCGAACGACAATATATGATGTTAATATTTCTTTTTTATATGATAGAAATCACCAAATTCATAATTAAACACGCATTGCCTCAAATAAATCTAAACCTGTGTCTAATATGACCTTATAAACATGAAATCAACATTTGAGTAAAGTAATAATAATAATTACTATTATTGTGTTCCTTGACAACATTGTTCTGTAATATCAAAAAGATAAATTGTCAAACTTCGTTTCAATATTTTTTCAACGCAAATTTCTGTACATCGAATGGTTATGAAAATCGTTATAGTTTTAAAAATCGATAGCTTTGAAAATCGTTAAGAATGTATGTGACTGAAAACAAGCCATTATTATTATTATTATTCTGAAAATACCTGTCTAAAAAAATAGAGAAAGAGAAGGGAGATTATTTTTTTTTCTAAGCTGATGCAATATTTTAAACCATACGAAAATGCAACAAGGACTATTTGATGTAAAAAAAAATCATCAGCATATACAGTTACGCTCATCACTGACTGACTGTCACGCTTAAAAAGGCTAAGTGATTTCCTTGGACTCTGTCTGTGTGTGAACGCAAGTTGCCACTTCATTTTCATACTTTAGTTAGTTTTTAAAAATCTAATTGTGCGATCGATAAGCTGTTTAATCCGACAGATTCAGAAAAATCTCACCTTTCATTTGGTATCTTACTTGTGAAAGCTATTTAATTAGAATTTTTAAAATTAATTAAAATATGAAAATAGACATAGCTTTAAAACTGTCAGTTAAATTTTTAATTAGCGCCATTTTTTTTTTTTTCGAGCATAAAATAAAATATGCTTTCACGTGAAAAATATATATATATATATAATATTAAATTTGCTGATGTATATGAAAAAATGACGTCCATAAAATAATAATAATAATTTTATGTTTTAAAGGTAACGAAGAGATAAATAAAGTGCGAAAAATTCGCACGGGCTTGCTAATATGAAACAATATTTCGTACCATACATATTACGAAAATATAAATCTGGTATGTATATTTTTGTATTACGTTTTTGATCGCCAAACACAAAACAAGTAACTCGGACACCCTGGACGTCCGAATTTTGAAATTTAGAATTAAAATTTTATCAATTTGACAACAAAATAACTTAATCTAACGCATGCACACAATAACTAATACATATTTATAAGAACTAAATATGGGGATTAAAATCGGGAAAATAATTCCTTGATTTTTAATATTTTTTTACAAAAAATCCAAAGGACGGTTAACATAGGAAAACATTTATTGGCCACACAGATGGTTAGTGACGTCACACTTCGCTTGCGTATACCGTATAGCCATGATTTTTGAAGGGAAATTAATACTGCGCGAGATAAATAAGCGATCCTTATTTCTCCAAACACGAAATATCAAATTTGTTCCGAAAATTTCATAATAGTCGTCAAGCAAGTGAATATTGCTGGTGCAGTTAAAATCATTTCTTAAGCTATCTACACTGTCCCTGTGCTACAGGCTACAATAAATATTGATAAAATAAATTATTAATTCAAATTTTCAATATTTTAATTAAAAAAAAAAAAAAAAAAAAAAGCATAGATTTCATGTCTGTTGTCCTTGACGATTTTTGTATTTGGCGATCGAAAACGTAATATGAAAATCTGTATATTTTCGTTTGGCGTATATTTTCGTATTAAATATCAGATCTATGTTTTTGTAGTATATATTGTACTAATGTTGTTTCATATTATTGATTGCTCTCTTAATATACATTATTAAATAACCATCAATTATGGAAGGAGTTAAATATATTCGGGAGATAACCTGGCAATCACTATTATATTTTTTTTTTCGCCATGGATGATAGATATCACAACCTTTCCCAAAACTTTTTAATAACCAACAGATAACTGAATACTTAAAAAAAAAAAAAAAAAAAAAAAAAAAAAAAGCCGCCAAAATACCATAGTAAAATCATTCTTTTCAATACTTTGCTCTCGCGTGTTTCTATAAATGAGTATTTCAAAAATAATTTTTCTGAAATGTACGAGCTCTACATTTTTTCTCTAATGATTATAATTTATTTGAAATTTCACAATTGTAATTTGTTCGCCAGTTTAAGTATTAACGCTTAAACATATTTCAAAAAATGTACTTTATAGTTAACGTGTAGCATTCAACAGAAAAAAATTAATGCCAGAGTTGCTTTTTTTTTTTTTTTTTTTTTTTTTTTTTAATGGTTATTTTAATAACGTCCATTAAGACAACAATCGATAATATGAAAAAATATTTTGTACATTATGTATTACAAAAATATACATTTGGAATGTATATATTTTTGCATTGCATTTTTAACCTCCAAATAAAATATCGCCAAATACGACAGATATCTAATATAAGCCAAATAATCGCTAAAATGTATATTGTTTCTCGCCATTTATTTTCAGTTAAGTGACATTCACGTAATTTGGCACATTTGACCATTCACACATATGGTTAAACCAGTGAACATTTGGTGGCTGAGACCGCAATCCACATTGAATGTTTGAACCAGCGAGTTTTACTGATTAACCAGTAAATTAAAAATGGCTGACAAGATCACTGTTTGAAATACTGGTGTTCCACTGTGGAATCAATGATACTTTACTTATTAAATTTTATTGCCGCTTCGCTCCGCTATTTCAATGATTTAACTGAATAATTGAAAGTTTAAATTTACTTAGAGAACATTATCAGCAATTAACACTTATGGCAAGTAGCGCAATATACAGCCGCTAAGGAAATGCAAATGACATTTGATTATTCGAGTTTCATTATACTGATTAGAAACATGGTTCATTTAAAATGAATTAAATATGTATTCCCGTTGGAAATCTGCTTTTGTATAGGACTTCCTTGGCGATATTTTAAATTTGGCACCGTGATAGCTGGGATGTATCCCGTCAAAGTCTTTACGCTATTTCGATAACCTTCTACATTCATCGCCAAAATCACAAAAAATATTAATGATCGCTATGGAGAACCATTACTAAAACAATAAACATATTGCTTTGCGGACGTTAAATTTAAGAAAATAAAAAACACATAAGCTATTTATTTGATAAAAATTTATATTTTAAGAACAAATAAATAATAATAACAACAATAATAATAATTAAAGCTATTATGACGTCAGTTTTATACTTTAAAAAATAATAAAAAATTAGGTTTAATTTTTCAATACATTTTATTCACATGAGTAAAAAAATGTTTCTTTTTATGTAAAAAATAAATGAATAAATAGATAAACAGTAAGTAAAAATTGTCAACGTTTAATTTTATTATCATCAGCTTGAAAATTTAATTTAAATATATAATATCTAAAAAAAAAAAAAAAAAAAAAAAAAAAATGAGAAAAATTGCATGAAAAGTAATTTTTTGAAAGTTCTATTAGGAATCCGCGATTGTAATGAAATGCTCGCCCTCTGGTGGGCTAAGGTGAAATTACAATAAACATGGTTTAATTCGAATTCCATACAGCCGCCATTGCTTGCCGATGTTTAGTTTCACATATATTTATTGAATAAAAATGAATAAATACGGTAAAAAAGATAACACATACTTTTGTGTGCCACAGTGTAACTCCAAAGGATCAAGAAATCCAGAATTGAGCTTCCATTTATTTCCAAATGACAAATTTAAAATTTCAGTTGCTTCGGCTAATGAAAGTAAAGAATTAATCAGATGATTTGAAATTAATATTTGTTCAACTTCAGTTAAAAATCTACTTCCGATCGAACTTTGAATAAACTGAAGTATTTTTTCCAAAAGCAATCAATTTTCTATAATGTAATGGCGGAGAAATTATAGTACGAATATTAAGTAGAAATTCAAAAAGAACACTAATGGAACACACGTGGCTATAATGTTTACTAACAACTGCAGTTCACAAAGCGCCGTCTATCGATCATTACAAACGCGGATAGCGAAAATATATGTTGCAAATATGCACGTAATTCTTTTTATAGAAAATAATTTCTAAACTTAACGTGCCATAGTTTATACTGTGCGTCAAACACAGACAGGCAAATTTTTTCTTCTATTAATATAGATATCGTTTCGAAATTTGAAATTTAGCACTGAAATAGCTCAAACGTTCCTCGACAATGGCTTTACTTACGAAATAGAGATAGTCATTTTAGTACATCGCAAAAATGAAAAAAAAAAAAAAATTATAATAAAATAAAAATTATACAGACACGACATTATTTCATTATTTAAAACATGAAAATCTGACATTGACAGATTTTAATTTAGTGCCAGAGGCCTACTGCTAAACTTGTTAATATAGACAAATTCTTCTTTAGTTAATTCGTGACGATCTAAATTCCATGATAAAGTTTTCATTAAATCAAACCAATGTGTTTCAGCTGCAGATATTGTAACAAATAACGTTGGAAGTCCAAACTGTCTTATAGCCGCAAAACAACGTTTTTACTCTTTTTCCCAATGAGGGGGAGGTGTGCCTTGGGGGGGACTCATGTCAAAGGTGTGCCTTGGGGGGGACTCATGTCAAAATTGGGCCTTGGGGGGACTCATGTCAAAGTTGGGCCTGGGGGGGACTCATGTCAAAGTTGTACCTTGGGGGGGGACTCATGTCAAAGTTGGGCCTGGGGGGGACTCATGTCAAAGTTGGGCCTGGGGGGACTCATGTCAAAGTTGTACCTTGGGGGGGGACTCATGTCAAAGTTGGGCCTGGGGGGGACTCATGTCAAAGTTGGGCCTGGGGGGGGACTCATGTCAAAGTTGTGCTTTGGGGGGACTTCATTCAATAAATCCCCATACAATAAACCGACTGAAATAGGCCCTTAGCACTATTAAGAGTGTGTTATAAAAATTCTACAACGCTGTACCGACTGAAATAGGGGTACCTTGGGGGGGACTCATGTCAAAGTTGGGCCTTGGGGGGACTTCATTCAATAAATCCCCATTCAATAAACCGACTGAAATAGGCCCTTAGCACTACTAAGAGTGTATTATAAAAATTCGACAACTGCACCGACTGAAATAGGCCTCTAGCACTAAAAAAAAAAAAAGATATAAATAGCAATAAAAATAAACTTAAAAATTAATATATAAATAAGTAAAATGTCGTCATGGAGGTCCTTTAGCAATACTGTATCTTATCTATTTACCTACACATTAATTTTTAATTCATATAATTTAAATTTTTCTACCTATCGAAATACCTTCTTTTTAAGAACTTTTCTTTGGAATATGCCTAAAAAAGTCACAATTTTATAAAAAGTTGTTAATATTGCCTCACAAACACATAAACTGATATATTTGTTGTTTTTTTCTATACCAATCCATTTTTAGCTAAAATTTTGTGATCCGTGCGAAGCCGGACGGGTTCGCTAGTAGCAAATAAAAGAAAATGTACTATGCGACATTTAAGATTTTAAGTTTTAAGTAATTATATCAATTTAATTTTTGAAAAGGAATATATTTGGAAAAGGAATCATTGGTAATGATACAATGCTTTCTTTCAAGTAGAAAAATTAACCTTCAAAAGTAACAGTGAGGTTACGTAATAATTTCCTGGTTGAACTTCCTTGCTTTTTTTTTTTTTTTTCGTTTTTTTTTTTTTTTTTAATTTACTTTTGCATCTTTAATAATTAATTTTCTATAACGGAATGTTGAAACAAAAGGTTTTTTATCCTTGATTTGTTTTCCAAAAACTTCTTGAAAGATCAAAGCAAGTTCATTACGACATTTAAATATTAATGATGTTTGGTAAGGAGAAATCACATCGTCCTTAATCTTCTTTACATGACTTTACTAAAGATAAAAAAAAACATATAATGACTATATCAGAGAAAAAAAAAATGTTGTGTTTTTAAACATTTGCGTAGGAAACGACGTCTCAATTCAAAGTTTGCATACAAAGCATGCAGTAAAGGGAAAAGCACACTTTGAAAAAGATGTAAACAATGTAAATAATGTCTGTAACCAAGTTAAGTAAAGAAAAGTCTTTTGCAATATAAAAGACGTTTAATATTAGATGTAATTTAAATTCTTCTTTTGATTTTCTTTTTTTCTGAATTAGTGATTCTTAAAGAAAAAGAAATCTTATGTACTTTAACTTCTCTTTTCTTTTCACAGTTGACATATAGCCATTTTAAAGCCCTCACTTCTCTTTAATACACAAGGAAAAGTAAAATTTTAAAGGATCTTAAACCAATATCACGTTGAATTGAAAAATCAAATTAAAGCATTAGAACAAAACAATATTTACATTGAAACATTCAGAATTTTAACAAAAATGTTCTTATATTTTTTTTTTTCAAAATTGATTTTGTCGTAGAAAATAAACCATCAGAAGATAAAAAAATTAAAACTTTACATAAAACTAATTACAAACGGTTTATATTCCTTCGCAAAAATATAGTAATATTTTTATTCTTTTGATTAGTTATGAATAAAGCTATTTAAAAATATAATCTAATAATCAAAAATGTAATATAACAATAAATCTCTACTTATTTCCCTAATATTGCAAAGTAAGGATGTTTTTGCCCAACAAACACGGAACTCTCGGTATCTGTATGATCCAGCGCTGGCAATCATCTCGGCATGCCGAACAACTCCAAAAAGAAATACGAAAATACTCGGTCCCTAATTGAAATACTGTAGGCAAATCGATGACTCTTTTGAAGTTAGAAATATCTTAGTGGATCATTTTATCCAACATTAAATTAAAATCGGCCAGGAATATACAGGTGGTTTGTTAACTACAAATTCATAAGGATCAATTCAGGTTGAATGAATTCAGGGAATCATATGTTGTTTGATGACGATACCATACTTTTAATATTTGGACGATATGCCTGATAATTCTGTGGATGCAATACCATGCAATTGCACTAGTTCAGACCCAAACATAATATGTTTCTTAAGGCAATGTTCAGATTAAAAAAAAAAAAAAAAAAAAAAAAAAAAAATCCATTAATCACCATTAAATTTTAATATAAGTAATTAATACTGTTATATTTCAATGCACTTGCACGTATATAACAGTTGATAACTCTTTAAACTCGATCCATAAAGTTGATCATCTTCCCAAGAAACTCACATTTGACTTAGCAGAAAATTTAACCAATTTGTTTTATAAGTTCGACAAAATAGTGAGGTATTTCTGTAAAAAAAAAAAAAAAAAAATCTGTAAATTGGTCACCCGACCACTGTAGGACAATTAAATAACGGTACCGGCATTAATGTCAACCGTACGGAATAAACGGTAGAGTATCCATAAGACAATAAATTATACAGGGTGTTCCATATGTCTGTGGACATTTTAAAAATTCATAACTATTGAATAAATTGATAGAATTAAACGCGGTTTGCGAAAAAACCCTTTTCGTGAAAGGGATTTATTTATTTTATTTTATTGGCAAAGAAAAAATAATAATTAAGCTACTTGTCGATAGAGGGCACTGTGCATGACCTGATCACACATTTTCATGAGAAACTATACCTATTCACATGCACATGTTTTCAGGTATATAAATCCTATTCTAAGTATTCGTCGTCACCACAAAATACAGTTTCCAAGCGAGTTACAACACTGCTAACTGCAACTTAAGTCGGCGGTTCTTACCTGAGGGAAAACATCTTCATCAATAACGCATTATCCATCGTCAGCATCGCAATTAAAACTTCGTGTATGCACAAGTAGGAGACAAAATAAACTGCTCTAATCGCAAGATTGTGCAATTTATACTACTTTCATTTGCATATTTTTCTTTCACATCCATGCGAAACATTTAACTATTTGTCTAACTATCATTGACAAAACATTTAACTTTATTTTTTTTCTTTACAAAAAAAAAAAAAAAATCGACCTTCACGAGAATTATTTTTTCATAAACCGCGTTTATTTCTATCAATTCATTCGACAGTTATGAATTTTTAAAATGTCTACAGACTTGTGGGACACCCTGTATTTCACCGATGCTGATCCAAATCTGTACCGATGCCATATGGCAGCGTTGAGACGAGAAGGACAAACTGTTTGTGGAATCCACAGAGAAGGTGGTAAGTGGCCCACAAGCACTGTAATCGGCATGCCGTCCGTCCTCCGAAACGGACCCGATTGTCATGTGTTGGGTGAATACGATCAATAAATTTACTTTAAATGTTCTTGAACCTACTACCTACTATAATATACACTGTTAAAAAAAATGAAACTTTGCTGTAAGAAATCCTCTGTAATTTGAGTAAATTGTCGTAAATTACGGAATTAAAAAAAAAAAAAAAAAATAAGTTGACAAAACGCATTTTTCTGCCATTACAAAGAATTTCTGGCAGCAAAGTTGCATGTTTTTTAAAAGTGTATAATACAAATTAATAAAATAAGACGACATTTGCGAGTATGGGCTCCAGTGCAATTCTGAATATATATGATATGCCCTATCACCTCTAAAAGTTTATCGCTGTAATTTTGGAACGCCTCACATGTATATATATATATATATATATACGTATATTTGCATGTATTATAATATGTTCTTATAAAAATAAAAAATGCCTTCTTTTATAAAATTATGCATATATTAATATTATTATTATTTTGAAAAGCACTTGTTAATTTTTATTTTATATTATTTTATTTGTATAAAAATATTTCTTCCCCCGTAAATTTGTTCAATTAAAAAATGATATTTTTCAAAGTTTGTTTTATAAGTATGATTTCCATATCAAAGGAGTGAATATGTATTTATTTTTAATTTAATAAAACAAATTTCGAAATATATCACCTTTTTAATTTGACAAATTTAAATGGGCATGAATATTTTTTTAAAAATTGAAGAAATAAAATAAAATAAAATATAATTTTTTAAGTATTCGTAAAAATAATTTATAATAATTTATTTCTTGATTTACAAAGTCGTACATAAAAGAGAGGATTCTGTTTAGTTTAATAATATATATATACAGATATTAGTGCTACATATAGAAATACTTTATACATTCGACACTGAAAGCAGGGCATAACATTTCTTTTCAAAATTACTTCATTTTAAAAGTTCACTTTCAGTTAATGTGTAATAATAACTTAATCTTATACTAAATATTTTATAATAAAGCGATGATAGAACAACACAAAATTAATTATTTACAAAATAAATGAATATATCAGTTTATTAAAGAAGCTTCATTTTTAACTTAAAACAAAAGAAAAGCAGTTTTATTTAACTATTTAATTTCGAAAAGCAGTTTCATTTAACTATAAGCTTTTTTAAATGGCACATTGTATATAACTAAAAAGTTCACACATTACAAGTAAATTATATTGATGCTTATTGCTTTTATAAAAGCCATATATAATATTTATCTTGAGACAAAATTGTTTTTTAAAAGCATCAAAGATTATTTTACTGCGGTATTTTGAACATCACTTTTAATAGTTGTTTTCAAATAATTATTGTTTTCACAATGTGCTAAACATGCAAATTCTTCTCTTCCTTTATAAAATGCTCTAAAGAGAAAAAATATATTTTTAAAAAGTTTGGGGGTAAGACTAGATGCATTAAAATGTGTTCATAAACTCAGTGAAAATTGTTTACAATGAACCGTAATTACTGCAGTTCAGTTTGGCTACAAAAAATAGTGTAGTTAGTGTGGAGTTTATAAATGTGGCGTATTTATACGATTTTTACTGTTCATGTTCCACATGCGAAATATCGTAATAGTTATATTATAAATAAATTTAAAATGTTTTAATGCAGTATGTTTTAGAATATTAGAATCATGTCACGAACCCCGTGATATGTATAATCTCTCAAAAGTAAAAAATAAATTTAAAAAAAAAAGGGGGGGGGGGGTTAAAACATGGAAGTAAAACGTTGCGGTTTTCACATCTTCCTTCTAGCATTTTTTTTTCTTTCTGATAAGTAATTCAACCTAAATTTTTGACTTTAAATTAATACTGCATGCTTTCTTTTTTTTTTCTAAGTTTTTATTATTTACCTTTCACTTCAAGTTCTTTTTAGGGGAAAGAAATACTGGATACTTCAATTTGGATAATTTTTGTGAAATTAAAATTCCTTAAAACGAAATCACCAAACTTTTTTTTTCTTTTTTAGATCTACAATTAAAATTTTCTGTCAGATATGCCGAAGAAGGCCAATGCTTACTTAACTTTACCTTATCCATCATTTTTCAAATCATCTCATGTCACATTCTCTTATTTCATGATTAATTCCTTTTGGATGTGATTTCTTTGAGGTGAATGTGATTTCTTAGAATGCCTTTTTTTCTTTGTTTCCGTATAGTTTTTGAGTTTGTGAACGTTTTAAGAAGAAAGCATTTGCATGTTTATTTATTTATTTATTTTAAGAGCAACCTTTAACAAACTTTCTTGAAACATGTTTATGAGTAATAAGAATATAGATACCCTCAGAAAAGAATACTCCGCCTTCTTCTAGAACGAATAACCTGGATATGCGAAACTATCAAGAATTTCTAGTCTATACTTTTCTAGATAGCGAAACAGTATTATGAGTATTATGATTCATTTGTATTGCAAGAAAGTCTCACTTGATTTCCGATAATTTGGTTGTAAAAATATTATAGTTACTAAAACGCTCCTCTTATGTTCAATTTTTTTTCAGAGATTTTTAAATAATATTGAGTACTGTAATATAGGAAAACACTCTAGAATTCTAATAGGGGTTTTCAGAACTCGCAAGCAAAGGGAACTAAAATTTATAAGCATGATACGGAATTATTTTTCTATAGCCACAGTTTAGTTTCGAGATATCAGTCACAGAATATTTTCTCAGTATACATAGTTATTTAAATTCTTGGCCGAGAAAGAAAAATATGTATATATGTATACATTAGAAACACCGAGAAACAAAATATACTGCCTTCATCTAGAATGAATAAGTGGCCCTTTTCTAAATCCCTTAACTAGAAATATAGATTTCCGAGCTATGCGCATAAGGCTCGCCAATAAACTGAATAGACGAAACGATGGAGAATTTCTAGTCTACACATTTCTAGATGGTGAAACAATATTCTGCATATTCTGAATCTTTTTTATAACGAGAAATTCTCGCTTGATTATCTGGAATTGAGTTAAGATTATAGTCGCTGAATCCCGCCTCTTGTGTTCGCATTTATTTGGAGATACTTTCAAATAGTTTTGATCTCGATAACATAGACAAACTCTCTAGAATTCTAGTAGGGGTTTCTAGAACTCGCTTTCAAAGGGGACTAGAACTTATAAGGATGGCATGAAACTATTTTTTCTAGAGCCACAATTTAGATTCTAGATGTCAGTTGCAGAATTTTTTCTCAGTGTAATATACAAATGTTTATCGTTTGACATATTTCATTAGCAACATCATTAACGCAATATTTAGCAATACCACAATTCAATTTTGTTAATATTATGCTAAGCAATTATTTTACAGTGAATTTGAAATTAGTAATACTAGAGCAGAAATGAGGAATTTGCACATATGGAGGATTTGAACAAAATCCTATTTTTCTGGTAGTTTTAGGCCCATAAATTTCAAATAGTTTATTAAAAATGCAAAAAATGTCTCATTAATTTAAAAAATAACTTTAAAATTAACCAAAAATCAGGTGACTTCAAAATGCTGCATGACGTCACACTTTATAATGCTTCAATGTTTACATTTTGTTAGCCTGGTTAGTAAGCAGCAATTCATTTTAACTTTCGAAATTATTAATCGTTTATGTGATTTCTGAGCATTTCTTTTTCATCTTATAATCACTTAATATCATTATCACCATTTTCCATTATCATTATTTCCAACTGTTTTCTTTTGAAAACAAAAAACTAGAAAAAATGAATGAGGAATTTGCACACATAGGGGATTTGAACAATATCCTATTTTTCTGGTAGTTTTAGACCCACAAATTTCAAAAAGGTTAAATAATTGGCGGTTGTTCAATGTTTTCGTTAATAGGATCCTGTGGAACGCTAAAGAATAACTTTCGAGAAGCATTAGCCGTTGTATTAGTGCAAAATGGTACAATACAATATTTATACTACGATTTTTTAATATCCGTCATTATTATAACATAAAAAACCTATTTCACTGATTCAAGAAGCAAAGGAAAGCACGAAATCGAATGTAAATAACGATTACTTCCGTTTGTTTTCATAAAGAGTGACGTCACGATATATTATACTGCGTTTTCTCGATAGAGTAAATAGTGCGATGTTAAAATTGTTATAAATCAGTCATTAGGTTTAAATAAAGAAAATGCAAATTTTGTATTACAATCATTTTCACCCATTTCAATTAAACAGTTTTGATATAATTATTATTTTTTAAATAAAGTGTCAGTTTGAAGCACAAACATAACATGTAATCAGGAGGACATTTAAACTATAATACGCTAAATCTATAATCACAACTCTATATAGACAAATTATTAAATGTGATTGTTTGAGAGATTTTGTGATTCAATTATTATGTCTAAAATAATACTAATAGTTTAACCCTTTAAAGTTTACTACTTAATTATTTTAGAAATTGCTAAATTAAATTTAAAAAAAAAAATGATTATTAGACACATATTTGATCATAAATATTCGTAAAAAAGAAAAATATAGGATTTTTTAATTTTGGAGAAATTTTTGATTTGAATTATCTGTAAATTAATCTTATTAATTTCAAATAATATTTAATTTAATCAGTAAAATCTTTGAAAAGTAAACATTATGATCTCGAAAAAGTTGTTTTATAAAAGCCACATCTTGTTTAAGGGGAGTATCTACTTATCGTCTCCAAAAGCCGAAGCCAATGTTATTCTATGGGAAATTTTGTTCCGTTATAACTTCTTAACTAATATGTATTTTTAAATTCAGTTTTCACGTTTAGAAAATTCCCAACTATTAAACAGATTATTGTTTTCTAAATATTTATTTATTTATTTGTTTTTTATTTATTTTTTATTTTTAAGATTCCATTTTTAACTTCAAAATTGCAAAATTTCACATTTGTATTTTACAATTTCAAATAAAATAATAATAATAATAATAATAATTTTAGAAAGCAATAACTTGTTTCATAGTTTTGAATTTTTTGAATGTGAAAACAGAATTTAAAAATATGCATTAGTTAATTAATTATAATTGGGCGAAATTCTCCATAGAATAATAACATAGGCTGTCGCTTCTGGGTACGAGAGTCCTCTATAAATAGAGAGTCCTCTCAAGTGAAAAAAATAGACATGGGTGCATTCCCAAGCAAGCATGATGCATTTCAGTCCACTAAGAAATTTCAAGTGAAATATGCATTTAGCTTCCTCTATAACATCACTTTTTAAATTTTGGAGCAGTGAGCTAGCGAACAGAAAACAGACAAACGTTTTAAAATCCATGAAAACAAGGAAAATATATTAAAAAACTGTTGCATAAAAAAAAAAAAAAAGTTTATTAATATCACTTATTCACTGAGAAATGAATGAAGAATTAATTAGCAAAATATTGTTATGGTCTACATCGCGGTAAATAGTTTTTACAAAATCATAACTCTAATTTTCCAATTTTTAACGATAAGTGGGTAACCAAATCGATATAAGGGCAATCATTCTAACCAAAGTCCATGAAAACTTAAGTTTCTTAGGAAGATATTCAATCCTGACTTCCAGTTATAGCAACATCCATTCAAACATGTGAAATTATAACAAAAATGAACTTGATTCTCTCTTTCCCTAGAACTAGAATTAATCATTTTTTGTATGTTAGTTCTTACTTATTTAATCATTCTTAAAATAAGGTTTTCTTCAAAAATACAGACTGGGACAAAACTTTGCTTAAATTTATATTATGAGGAATAGTTTTGTTCCAAATACTTCAGACCAGCTTTAAATTATTATTTATGATATCGAAATCATTAACTATGAACATTCTACTTTGAAAACATTCGAAGTTATTCGAATTTCGCGATCTTCTTAACATGGAGGAATAGGACAAATTTTCGCATAGAAGTCTATTTTAAGGACTACTTTTATCGTAAAGATTATAATTAAAATACCATTTATAGTTAATTCTGGCATGAGCATCATCGACTATAAGGTTTCTGTTTTGAATACATCGCAAATCATTTAAAATTTAAGATTTTTCTATTATGGGGAAATTCACATAAGCTTGCATATTATTGAATCGGAAAGATTATAATGTTGCAGGAAAATTCTGTACTGATAAGTATAAAGGATTTAAGTCAAAAAATGTCGATTTTGAGTTAAGTACATACTGAGACTCAGAAAAAAATTCTCTATCTATTGGTATAAAAGATTTAAATCCATGTCATTTAGTCTTTGAGAAAATCCATTGTTAAAAAAAAGATTCAAGTCACAAATTTAGTCTTAATCCTTGGTATAAAATATTTAATTCAATTTTTTCCCTTTATTAAATGAAGGTTGACAATTACAGAATGGTATAAAGGGTATAAACCAACATAATGCCTTTTTCCTTATCAATTCTTCTGATTAGTTTTTAGTTAGTTTAACTTTATTTTTCGTCTCCTGAAAAATCAAGAATATAGATTTAAATCCTTTATACTTATCAGAACAGAATTAGAATATGAAACTGATCCTTAAAAATTTATCAACAAATCAGGATAAGGAAAATGTATCAATTAAATTTGAGGGTAGACTAGTGGATGGGACATTTAAGCCTGCCACCATGCTGGGTGAGTGATAGTCAAAATTTGTTTCCCTTAACATGGATATAATATGTACCAGGAACGTAAGAAAGGGAGGGGCCTCAGGGAGCTCAAGCCCCCTCTATTGATTATTACGAAATTTCTTTTTGATGCCAAATAAAAGAACCACCAATTTAAATCCAAAATGAATGTCTTATAAATGTTCACAAATGGTGATAATTTATAATTAATACTAATAATTTGTGAATATTAATTAACATCTAATTAGTAATTGATTTTCTTAAGAGTAATTTTGAGTCATTTTAAAAGGAAACTCTTTAAGCCCTCCCATGATTTTTGAATTGTTACACCCCTGGTATGTCCTGTAGTAGAAATTTAGGAGAACGAATATATGATATGGAACGGAAAAAATTTCACCTATGGCAACTTCAACTTCAGAAGATTAAATTTGGAAATGTGATTGCAGGTGTTTCCTAAAAGACTTGAAAAAGTCTGTCTTTTCTGAACTGAAAAAATTCTTCTGCTGAGTAAAATGATCTCATATTCATAGAAACACAAAAATTCATGCACTCTAGCATACCAACAGGAATATATATATATAATACTATGATTTCAGTAAAATGATATCAAATTATAATGATGAAAATAAAGTTTTTATTAAAAGCAACTTAATTTGTTAGAATATTTATATAATAAATAATTTGGTGTGTTACTCACACTACTTATGAGGGTTGAGGGGGTTGAGGGTTGAGGGTTGATGGGGTTAAGGGGGGGATACCCCCCCCTCAACCCCTTGTTTCATTAATGCACCTATATATAATTTAATTCTGTTATTAAAATTAAAAGTTTACTTAAATATACAGACAATTTTCACACGCAACATTCACTGAAGCTTATCAATCTTGATCAAACTTTTCCAGCAACAAACTTACATTAACTTCAAAATACAACATTTGGATCTCCTAAAATTATTCGTTTTTAAGTTACTCTAAGAGACACAGACAAAGGCTAAACTTTAAAAATCTTAACTACGGTAATCAGGAAGCCTCAAAACGTGTAAATATACAAAAAACAAGCGACGAATATTTAGCTTAAAACATACATTATTTACATTTCTCTATAAGGAATTTATTTCAATTCCTGAACAGCTTTCCTGGAAATGGTAAAAGATTATTAGTAAAGCACATCCACTAGCAACAAATAACTAGTGTGTTGTGGCCCCCACACGATTTTCTTCAATATTTTCCTATACAAATTCACTCAGTAAAAATAGTTTATTTATATTATTATTTAAAAAATTTATCTTCCATTATAATGCAGACGATTTCCATATTAGAGAAGCAGTATAACAATAAATATCCAAAAAAAAAAAAAAAAAAAGTTGAATTTATTCTCAATATTACATAAAAAAAAAAAAAAAAATCGATAAAGTTATTTTAAATTATCGTAAATCGATGGTTCAACCATTCGTTTTAAACATATTGGTGAGCTCTTTTGAAAGATAACCATCATGAAAGTTACTCCCCTCGAGGGGGGAGGCGAGGCTCCTAAATACACATTTTTTTTTCCTAGTTGACTATCTCTATTGCAAAAAATTTATATTCGTTTCATTTGGTTTAGTGCAGTCTATAGATGTTAAACTCTACTTACCTGCAATTTCCCCCATACACGTAATGTATTTGAATACTTTTGAGTGTCCCTGAACACGAACCATTTGCTTCATCTCAACGAAAAGCTTAGTGTAGCATCCCTATATGATACACATTTAGCATACCGAGTTTGGAATTTCTGCTACTATTTGATCTTGAGATATGCTGATAACACTCACACACAGACCTTTCGCTAAAAACATGATTTTCGTATTCAGGGGACCTCAGAACATGTAAATATGGCGAAAACTCACGTTCGAAAATTTGACCCTAAAACAATACTTTCTCGACCCTATGGTAAGAGAAAGTAAAAAATGAGTTTCAGATGCAAGAAAATAAGTCTGTCAGTAAATTTAATACTTTAGCATTTAGCACAAGTCTTTGAAAAAAATTCAATTTATTTTATACAAAATTAATTAAGATATGTTATATAGCTTGAAATATGTACAATTTTTATTTAAATAAAAATTTCAAAATACTTCAGAAAGGTAATGCAAAGACGTTTTCTCTTCTACTTTATATACCTTTCAACTCCTTGTTCTTACAAACAATATATATGTAAAATTTTCAACCAAGGTTTAACTGATGATTTTAAGAAAGAAGAGTAAAAGTTTAAACCCATGCATCATAATCATTCATTTTCCCCTTCACTTGACAGGGTTGAACCAAAACAGCCGAAGCACAAATCTTGTTAGACTTAATCTTTTCTATACCTGATACGCCCTATACGCCCTTATTCTACTACCGGGAGGTAAATTAATACTGTGGTATTTTGTTATCAGCAGAATTTTTCTTCTTTTTTCAACGTGCCTTATTTTATTAGTCATCAACTTATTAAACATGGAATTTTAGATGAATGATTAGCGCTTAGAAATTGACTTTTTGTCTACAGGATTATTTAGTAGATTATTTTCTATATCAAAAAACATAAATAATAAGTTTAAAGAGGGTATCATGTTTGATTCATTTATTTGTACACCCCGCGACAAAAAGACAGGTACAAACGGTTTCTTCTTTGATTTTTCATAAAATAACATTATCTAAATTGTGCTTGTCATTTATTGTTATCATAAAATAACACTATTCCCGGACTAATTTTTGTTTTAAGACTAATTTAGGAAAGTTTTAAGACAGAAATTTTTCTAATTTAAGACTACACTCCGCGACAAAAAGATAGGAACAAAGGTTTTTTTTTTTTTCTTTTTTTTTTTAATTTTTCCTAAAATAACATTATCTAAATTGTGCTGATCATTTATTATCATAACAAAATATTATCATATCAAAAACATATTTAAATATTTGAATCATATTCAAAATAATCATATTCAAAAAAAAAAAAAAAAAAACCTTTGTTCCTATCTTTTTGTCGCAGTGTGTACTCTTAAATTAGAAAAATGTTAGTCTCAAAAATTTTCTAAATTAGTCTTAAAGCAAAAATTACTCCGGAAATAGTGTTATTTTATGATAATAATAAATGATAAGCACAATTTAGATAATGTTATTTTATGAAAAAACAAAGAAAATACCCTTTGTACCTATCTTTTTGTCGCGGAGTGTATGTGACTGGGAGGTTCTGCTCACGAATCTAGTAGATGGAAAATACCGGGTCCGATCCCAGGTCGTGCTCGTCGCCAATCCGTTTGGACTTTTCCGTGTTTTTCTCCGAAACTTGCGTAAATATCGGCTAAGACCTCTTAGAAAGGCCTCATAAAGGTTACTTCACTCAGGTGTAGGATCCTCATATTGTCAATCGACCTTAACTCCTACACTAATTATCTTTATTTCTAAACTCTCTTTTTTGTGTAAAATAATTCGTATTTGGTTCTTATTTTATAGAAGCGAACTTTTCAAAATACCTATAAAAGCATTATTACAAAATATTTTCCTTTTAGTATTTTCCGTAATTGTATATTTTTAAAAATATACTTAGTTCATCTATGATTTATTGATAAATTTATAATAATTTTATACACACTGCCTCAAAAAGTCTAAGTTTTTGGAAAATCTCTGTCATTTATTTATAACAAATGCTGAATAAAAATAATACAGATCTGCAAGAAATCTTTTCTTTCGGTTACATAAATTGTTTTGGTAAATTTTATGTTTTTGAGGATGCTGATCCAAAAATGATTTCCGTTTTTATCTATCACATACGGATTTATTTTGCACACTAATGAAGTTTGCAAAAAAACCCTTTAATTTTTTACATTAAACTAAACGTATTCTTTGTCATAATTAAGCAAACAGTCTTTTATGGTATAACTAAAATTATGCGTTCAATATATTTACGCGTGAAATCTTTTTTTTTTTTTTTTTTTTCACCACACCATCCTCTAATAAGAACACGTTTTCACTTTCATCCCTAATACTTCCCCACCCCATCCCTCCTATTCTCAATTTTGTATTTTTCAGTTTTACTTTCGTAATACTGTTTTATCGTTTAAATATATATATATATATATATATATATATATATATATATATATATATATTAAGTAAGTGCACCAGTGATTGACACTTTTAGAGCAATCTCTGATGTTTTTAATGTTCTATATAGTCATAAGAAAATATTTTTAGAAATCATAAGTTAGTACATATGGCATGAAAGACATTCAGAACCACATATATGTTAAAATATATACATTTGATAACCATTATTTTTTTTATGAATTTTTATTTGACACCCACTCAATGTTTCAGTAATTGACACTGCCAGTTTTTCATTTTGTCAGTAATTGGCCTCCTATGTTCCAGTGTTTGACACTGGTAGTTATTCATTTTACCAGTTATTAGCACCCTATGCTTCAGCGTTTGACATAAAATGTTAAAATTCTTATATGTAAAATATATGATTTTAATATTTTTCTTATGTATTAATTATTTCGGGGTAGATGTCAATTACTGGAGCATACCAATCACTGGAGCCCCTACCCTATATATATATATATATATATATATATATATATATATATATATATATATATATATATATATTAAACACGTTTGTATAATGATTTATAGGATACCAATTCTTATGATTCCATGCAAAATTTAACTAAAAATTTACTCTTTGCAACTAAACTGGATGTGTCAAAACATTTTACTTTATTTTTTGGTTTCATCGTGTAAAAATCTATAAGAAACAGTCAAAAAATCGTATGCAGTTTTTTGTCTTCAGATTTGTGTAATATATCTGTTATAGAGATTCATTGTTGTGCTTTACCAATTACTGATGATCATTAGTATTTTTCAATAAATAACTAAATAAATATTGACAGATCACGATTTAAATATCGATATTTGTACAAAGGTTTTAAAATGAATCTTCTTTCGCTCAAGGCAAGCAAGCTTTTCCAGGGTCAGGGAGCATGTGGTAAATTATTTTAGGATTGATTCGTTCCGGAAAAAAATAAAGACCTTCACCATCTTCAACAATTTTATTTTCCGCTTGATTAACATTTTAATAGTTGATCGTGAACGACATAGTTATTTTCCTTTTTTTTTTTTTTTTTTTCCCCTCTCTCTCTGAAGGAAACTATCTTTATTACGACGAAGGTTTTCCAGTGCTACTAAGAAACAGTAAATAAAGTGTCATCGTATAACGGTAAATTACATAACTATTACACTATAATTATACGTCAAGAAAATGTCGTATAAAAATACATTAAAAGATGCCTTATTTACTGCAAGCAGGAGCATTAAACAAATGTATTCTTGGGACCATTAGATAAATGTATTCTTTATACAGAAAAATAATATTTTGTAGCACTCACACTACTTTTTGCATTTTAATGGAAGATATTTTTTGTTCATTGCAGGTGAAAGCTACTCTAATAGCACATCTCTCTATAAATAAATGGCTAAGACAGTTTTTTTCCCTGTTTGTCCGTGGCTGGACGCAAGTTGATTGGCTAAGAGAGATTTTCTTCTCTTTGTCTGTGTGTTGTTGCCACCAGCTTTACATACTTTAGTTAATTAAAAAAAATTGTCACAGCTTTTCATACTTTAGTTAACTTAAAACAATACTTTCTCTACCTTATGGGTAAGAGAAAGTAAAAAATCTAATTGTCCGATCGATAAGTTAATTAAACCGACGGAATCGGAAAAAATGCTCCTTTCATTTGGTATCTTATTTGTAACGAAATTTTGATTAGATTTTTTAAATCTAATTAAAATGTGAAAATAATATCCTGGAAAAACTTTAAAAATGGATATTTAAATTTTTAATTGTTGAAAAAAAAAAAAAAAAAAAAAAAATTCTTCCAACATAAAATAAAATATGCTTCATGCGGGAAAATAAAAATAAAAAAATAAAATAAATATTAAATTTGCTCCTGCACGTGAAAAAATGAAAATATGAAAATTGAGTAAAGAAAAAATAAATAAATAAATAAAAACAAATTAAATAATATACCTCAATTTTGATTTCCCCCCCCCCCCTTTTGTTTAAATAGTATGATAAATAGATGAATCGCACTTGGCATGAAAGCTAATTCAGCATTACATTGAAGAGCTTTACTTATTGATAATCCTGGGTAATTAAAAAAATTTTGTTGCTGAAATAGATCGGACATTTTTCGCCAAGGACTCCACTTTCGTAAAAGCCACTTTAAGCCAAGTAGCGCATAAAAAATATAAATAAATTATAAAATGTTGAAAAACAGAAAAGAAAGAAAAGGAAAGGAAAACGAAAAGAAAGAAACAAAACAAAATAATAACATAAATTATGTATTTTTGTCTATAGTGACGATAAAAATTCAAAAGTCGCCAAATGGAGCTACATTAAGGCTGTACCATGATCAGGTTTACATATTTCAGTATTTCGTTATTTATTTTTCTATATACCAGCTACTATTAACTAACTCAACTGCTATTATAACCATAAAAATTAATTGTCTCATGCGACAGATGTAGCCGATCATAGCACATTGTAATATTATATTTGGTGTGAAATTGTTATCATTTTATGGTTGATCGAATAAATCAAATAAATACAGAAAATAACGTGAAAGAAAATATTATGTACACCACGTATAGTGTTGTTCATATGTAACTGGGATTCAAATATAAAATGGCTACTTCAATTTTTTCAATACTGTACGTTTCGAAACTGTCATCTGATAAGCACTCAAATGGAAGCCCACTGGTAAGCTGCTATCATAGGCAATAGGGACAGACACCCGAGAGCCTGCGAATGAGTGGGTCGCTGCCGAAGGCGGCGGGTAACCAAAGCGTGCTTTAAAACAATTTCATGATTTCTTTAAACTTTATTTTTGTTTGTAAAGCGATATAGAAAAGAGTTTCCTTTAAATATAGTGACCAGCGAAGCGAGAAAAACTTTCGTTGATTCACTACCTTCATTGATTTCATGAATTAAAAAATGTTTTCGTTAACAAACTTTGATCTATTTGCACGCAGCATCAGGCCGAGTTTTGTACATTTCGAGTTTGATTTTGAAATGTTTCCCGCATTCGGAATTTGGTTCATTCCCGAACCGGGGCTTTGTTGGTATTCTCTAAATGACATCCTCAGGATGTTCTATGGATTAAAAGGCATCCTATGTACATCTTCAGCATGTATTATGGGCAATTGTGTTGTTAGGGTATTGTATAGATAGTTTTCTTGGCTGTAGTATACAAGTTTGTAAAGCACTTCCATCAATAACATGGAATTAAAACAGAATATAT
Organism: Salticus scenicus; assembly: GCA_963930645.1. Taxonomy (NCBI): domain Eukaryota; kingdom Metazoa; phylum Arthropoda; class Arachnida; order Araneae; family Salticidae; genus Salticus; species Salticus scenicus. The sequence goes on from OZ005648.1 coordinate 27,545,367, forward strand.
TCACTTATTTTAGGTAATCATGTATATTTTCTGGAAATTGCATTCGCAAGGCACGATGTATTTTTATTTAATATAAAAAAAAATGTAAATTGGAATGTATTTCGATTAATTTCTAACCATAGCCTCTAATTTATATAAAATTTTTAGGCAGTTTGTAAAAAAATGACGAATGCTTTTCATGCCATATGCAATGGGAAGTATATTTTAGTACGTATAAAGATGCGTGTTAATTTCATTATGCTTAATGCAGTCCAAATACATTCAAATACCTAAACGAGAAATTCTGCTCGTAGATCGTAACGTATTTTAATTATTTTGTATGTCCCTGTATACGAACCATCTGTCCGATGTAGATAAAATTTTCAAATAATGTCACATTTAGAATTTGAAATTGGATTTCTTTTTCTTTTATTTATATATTTTTGAGTTTTGCTTAGAAACACATAATTAGACTTACGCAGATAGGTAATCACATAAACCAACTTCTAAAAATTTTATTTTCAAATTCAGAGAACTATAAAACGGGCACTTATAGCAAATATTCCTTTACAATGAGCAGTGACATGCTGATGCATTGAGTACATAAATTAAAATTAATATTTTGCTTAAAATGTAAACAGATTTTGTTCATAGTAAAAAATACACAAAATTGTAAAATACGTTTAGTTATGTTTTCTCTGGATGTTGCATAAAAAAAATTGTGAAAAAGTTTAAAGAAGCAATGTTACAAATTTATTAAAAAAAAAAAAAAAAAAAACTTACCTTTACAATGCCTACAATTTAGTTAGAAAGAAATGTGCTTTTAGATAAGTCGAGGAATGTACAAATATTTTATCTTTTCTTGATATTTGTATTTCTGCTCAAAATAATCATTTATGTTTATTATATTAAAGGAAATTTCATTTAGAAGTAATTTATTAAAATGTGCGTACCAAAACACTCTTGTATTACCTAACTTAACGTTTAATTAGCTTTTATATACTAAATTTTCCCTAAGACAAATTTAATTTGGGTCATTTATCTTTTCTTTTTTTTCCCCTTTAAATATTGTTATTTTCTGTTTAATTTTGATAGCTTAAAAATACTACATTATTATTATTATTATTATTATTTAAAAAAAGGCTAACTTCTTTTTTATGAAATAGCAAAATGCCCTTGTGCTATATATATATGTATTTCTTTTAATGATGTTATCTCAGAGTTTAGCAAAGAAAATTTTAATCTTACTTATATATATATTACTTAGATTATATCGCTTCTCTTTTAAATACAATGTAATTAAAAAAAAGAAAAAGTGATAAATTTTGAAAACAACTGTCGTTAATTTTATTCTCATTTAGCTACTTTTGATTTATGGTTTAAATTGTAAATTTCTGTATAATTACTTTAAGGCGACTGGATCACCTTGACGGCACCAGATTTCATATAGAAGCTTATATTTCCATTTTATATATAAATAGAACTATATTAGGTTTATTCAATAAAATATATATTCAGGAAACGATTAATACATTTTTTAATACTTTTTTTTTTTTTTTTTTTTTTTTTACATTTTTGTAATATTTATTGTGTCTTCTTAACCCTTTATTATTATTATTATTTAATGAATTCCTAATCCTTGAATTGCAGAAACTTCTGCAGTTACTTAAAAATAGACCTTTTTATCGTTATTGTTTTATAGAACTTACTTCAAAGAATTGAAAAAACAAAAACGTAAAAAAATACATGTTTATCTAAAAACGTTCACACACACACACACACACACACAAAAAAAAAAGTGATTCTTTATATATTTTTATTTTTAATATTTTTTATTTTAAATATATTGAACAAGACATTTATAAATATTTAAAATGGGTTCTTTTAACACTAAAAAAAAAAAAGTCTTTTCTGAATTATTTGTTGAAAATTTAGCACTTTGAAGATTATAAATTCATACAAAGAATGCAAACTAAGAAAACACAATTTAAAGATTTCAAATCTGTAAAAAGTACAACAAAAAACATAAAAATTACTGCCTGAATATACATTATACTGAACAAACATAATTTAGTTAAGTTTATAAATATTAAAGAGCTTTTATATTAAACTGTTAGTGGCGCCAAGTCTTCTTAAGTTTTTTAGTAATTAGATAAGTGGCGTTATACACTTAATAAAAATGCGAAAGTTTTTTTTTCTTTTTATACACACAGCATATTTATATACATGGAATATTATGCAACTTATGTACAGGATTAATGACTTCTTGAGTCGACTAGACAAATTTCTGAGGTGTGCAGTGCATTTTGCAATAAATTTTTTAATTAATTGCAACTATGTAGCATAAGTAAAGTCACTGGAACAAAGATAAACCTTTTCTACTTTGAGGTATAATTTTCATTGAAATCACGTAACAATCTCGTGAAATACGAGGATGAGCGTACCTAAAACAACACTATTTTTCAGGAATCTGGGTTGCCATGATGATGAGGGGAATGGAAATGCTGGCCGCCTTGACCCTAGTTGCCAGGGGTTGTGACCAGCCCAGGTCGAAGATTATCGCCAACAAATCTTTTTTAGATTCGTTTCAGTAAGAGCATATTTAAAACATAGCATACTCATTTTAGGTATTTAACAATTTTTTGGCTGTATGTATAACAAAGTTTTAGAAATAAACAGATGCAGCAGCTATACACACTGAGAAAAAATTTTGTAACTGACATCTAGATTATAAATTGTGGCTCTAGAAAAAATAGATCCATGTCATCCTTATAAATTCTAGTCCCCTTGGTAAGCGAGTTATAGAAGCCCCTAGTAGAATTCTAGAGCGTTTGCCTATGTTCTCGAGGGCAAAGTTATGTAAAAATCTCTGCAAATAAATGAGACTACAAGAGGCGGGTTTCTGCAACTATAATCTTGGTTTATGACAAATTCTAGAAAATCCAGAGAGACTATCTCGCAATATAAATCATTCAGAATATTTAGAGTATTCAGAATATTGTTTCACCCTCTAGAAATGTGTAGACTAGAAATTCTCGACCATTTCGTCTATTCAGTTTATTGGCGTGCCTTATGCGCATTGCTCGGAAATCTATATTTCTAGTTAAGGTATTTAGAAAATGGCCACTTATTCATTCTAGAGGAAGGCGGTATATATTTTTTTCTCAGTGCAATTGACAGCAAAATTATGCGAGTACTGGTAAATATTCCTATGTAAAAAAATTACACTTAATACCATTTTGTTAAATAAATTCTTATCGAATGTGCTTAGACTGACTAAGAACATGGGCTCGAGAAGAATTTATTTAACAAAATAATATTAAGTGCAAATTTTTTATAACGGAATTATTGCTAGTACTCGAATGCTTTTTCAGCCGACTGTATAACTGCATCTGTTTATTATTATACAGCAATTAGAATTTCTTTCTTTTTCTTCTTAAGAAGCATTTGTACAAATTTTAAACAAATTTTAATTCATCTGTAAAATTTTTAAACAAATTTCAACTAGAAAATTTACAAATGTATTAAATACTTAAAGTTTGTGTATGTCGTTGTCGCAATCACGTTAAACTGTATTCCGTTTAAATTATATATACATAAGTTATACAGTAAATACATTTTTTTTCGAATAGGAACATCAACTCAAAAATTTAAAATGGGAAGTTTACGAATGAATTAAATTCTTAATATAATTACAAAAACGTATTACTGCATTTACAGTTTGAGTTTATACCGTTTAAATTTATTGTATATATATATTTTAGGTTTTTATTAAGTTTTTTCGAGAGACATAAATCCTTATTTCTTGTTTTGAAGATGAATTAAGAGGTATTAGTGTTTTGAATACTTGTAGTAGAATAATTTGGAGAAACATATAATTTTAATTTTTTAATTGAATAAAAATATATCGAACATATATTGTTGCATTTATATTACAAATGACTTCCTTTAAGTTTTCTGATTTTATTTCGCCTACCAAATGCAAGTGTTATTACTTTACAATGCACATAAAGGTTTAGTATTACTTTGAAAACATTTTATTTGAAAAATTCATTTAAAATACTTATTAAAAGTGATCTCACATATCAATATACAAATTGTAATAAATCTTTGAATAATGTTTAAATATTTACAAATGAATAAAATAAGATAATTATCTGATATCTAAGTAACATGATAAAAATCTACTAAATTTAAAATTATAGATCATGATGTAAATAAAAAAAATAAAAAAATAAAAAAAAAACATTGACTGAATAAAGACGTTACTTTTGTAATTTTAATTTAAGAGAATTTTATTCCCATGATGCTCTTATGATTAATGACTTACACCATGTATATTAGGGACTCAGAAATGAACTTTAAATTTCATAGTTTGTTTAGTTACTAAAACTTATTAATTTGGTATAAAAACATAAAATTTTTCAAAATATCTTCAATTTCACTGGGTAAATGCAAATAACCATTGGATTCATACCTGGACTTTATTCATAATTTAGGTCATTATTAGTCTTATATCATCACTGAAAATATTACTGAAAGGTTTAATATTGATAATTGTATTTTACCACTTAAAGAATTTGGATACGTTTAGAAATCCGCCCTGAGAAAAAAATATATATACCGTTTTCATCCAGAATGAATAAATATTCATTTTCTGAACCCTTAAACTGGAAATACCGATTTTCGAGTTAGGCGTATAAGGTAAACAAATAGCCTGGATAGACGAAATGATCGAGAATTTCCCTTCTACTATTTTTTAGATGGTGAAATAATATTATGTATATTATGAATAGTATGAATCCTTTATATTGTGAAAGACTCTCTTTTGAATTCTTAGATCTGGGTAATAAATCAAAATTATGGTTACTGAAACTCGTATCTTGTGTTCATATTTATTTGGAGAGGGTTTTTAAAATGAGATTGACCACGGTAATACAGGAAAACGCTTTAGAATTGTAAGAGAAGTTTTTAGAACTCGTTAGCGAAGGGAACTACAATTTAAAAGTATGACAAGAATTATTTTTACTAGAGCTGCAATTCAGTTTCTAAATAAATGCCAGTTACAGATTTTTTTTTTTTTCAGTGCGGTGTATTGATTTCACACATATTGCCGGAACGGAACAAACTGGATTGTGTTTCCAAAAATTCTGTCCTTGCTTATCAGAAAAACAGATCTTTAGTGAACACAATAAAAACTTCATCGTTTTGAACGCCAAAAGGAGTAACAGACAGCTGTTCGGTAGCATTTTGCGTACCGTGTTCTGTAAGTAATGATGGTACGCTAAATATGCTACCGAAACAGCTGTCTGCTTTACCATTATTTCTATTTGATGACCACAACGTTAAAGTTTATTGCTGTGTTTTATTAATTACTGCCAAGTTTCTGACAAGTCCAAAACGAATCTTTCTTGAATTATGTCATGATTGGATATGAAATATAAATTTGGCATAACAACAGAAAAAACGAGTTAAAAAAATGGAAGAACAAAATTGACAGCAAAAAATGGAATTGCAAACAAAAAATGTGTGTCTACAAGTATCACATATAAGTTGATTTCGAAGCTTATTCAAGTTCTTTAAATTTCCAAAAGTAATACAATTATCGATACAGGGTCGACTATTTTTTTTTAATTTATTATTATCATGATTATTATTGCTTCACGCAACTATTTTTCCATAACATAAAATTTATAATAAACTTATTCTGTCAAACTGCAGTTTTAACTGCATAAATATACATTAAATTTTAATTTTTTTTCTAAATAATGTTACGAAAATAATAATAATAATAATAACAATAAAAGTTATCCTGTTGCATACCTGTCGCTATTTAGTCTCTCCGTGATCTATAGAGTATAATTAATTAAATTAGAGAAGATAATCATTTGTGAAATCCGATCCCTGATACTTTTATTGAGTCTAAACAACCTGCACAATTTTATTCTTTGAATAATTTTACGTTAATAAATATACACGACCATATTCCCGATTAAAATTAATTTAAACTTAACTTTCGTTTTTCTCTGTAAGCTCAGAATTTCAGTTATCTTTATTTGTTTTGGCTTTTTAAAGTGAACCACAAATAAATTTATATTAAAAAAAAAATATGTTTAAAAAAAATTATAATCCCTCTATATTTTATCAAATTGTTTAAAATTCCTTGCCTCGATAATAACATTAACTTCTGTCAAATACAGTTTTCAACATCTAAACAGAAATGCTGTAAAACATTTAAATTATATTACGATGTAGGTCACAGGTGTTAGTAAAAATGTTTAAAATATAACTAAGTACTTAGTTATATAACTACGGAAAAAATATCATTTTATCTTTATTGTAATACAGAAAAAAAAAAAAAAAAGTAAAACTCTAAACACCAAAAACCCTTTTCACAATTTTTCTTCCCCGAAAATATTTCTTAATCACTGTAAATTTAAATAAAAGTCTTTCTTTTGAAGAATTTTTATTTATTTATTTATTTATTTATTTTTAAATATATCTGTGGGGAAAAAAATGTTTGCATTATTCTGAATTAGTTGTATTAAAAATGATGACGAAAAAATTAATACAGTTTCACAAAATAGTGAATAATTTTAATAGCAATTTATTTACTATATCAAATATAACTTATTTCATATTCACAAAAATTTCTAGCTTTTTATTTTTAGTTAATTAATTAAATTTTGGTTCAAGTAAATCTACATTCGCTTTTCATACAAACTTTCAATAATTTGTTTTTAATATCTTCTTTAAATTCTTTATAAGTATCGTTTTTCACAAAGCGATCAATTTCATTGACATGATTGATCAATTTCCTCCTTGATTACACTGATTGACATCTTTAACTCCATCGAAATAAATTCCCTTAAATAAATAAAAATAAAAATAATAATAATAATAAAACTCTAAAAAACGTTTTAAATTATGATATAAAACTGAAAACTTTATACTAAAAAGAAGAAGGGTCTTAAGTGATAACATTTGTTTATTCTAAAATCACACACACACACGCAATATATATATATATATAATAATAATAATAATAAAATAAAAAAATAAATAAACAAATAAATAGATAAATAAATAAATAAATAAATAAATAAATAAAGGACAAAATTATCATGAGTTTTACGCATATGGTTTATATACTAGACTAAAATATTACTTATTTCATTATTTTAGTCTAGTTTGTTGAAGTCTTCATTGAAGATTAAACTTATGATTATTCTATAGCATCTTATCAATTAAAAATAAGCTAAAAATATTTAAGCTTCCTTTTTAATTGTACTTCTGGAAATACATAAGTTTTGAGAATGGATATGTCCAACAGTGGCGATCAGAAGGTTAATAAAAAAATAATATTTAAGTTGAAACTATCCATAAGCGTAATTGAAGGTTTAATGGCATTTATATTTTTATTTTACCATGTTTTTATTAACTTCGATTCTTGTTTGTTTATTTGTCCACTACAAATCTTGCAATCGATTTTTCACTAATTTCCTGACTAGCAAGACATTTGAAACCTTCCAGGACAGCTCAGAACACGGTGACAATACATTTTTTTAATACTTTTAGTCAACTGTTTTAGATCCCTACTGCCTTCGGCAGCGTTTATATGATTCCACAGGAAATTTATTTAACTAACTTTCCAAATAGCTAGACATTTGAAACTTTCAGAATAGTTCAGAACACAGTGAAAATGCATTTTTTAAATAATTTAACTAATTGTTTCGTGTTCCTGCTGATGCCTTTGGCAGTGTTACCAGTACAAAGCTTGCAATCGATTTTTCACTAACTTCTAGACTAGATAGCCATTTGAAACTTTTATAATAGCTCAAAACACAATTGCAATGAATCTTTTTAATACTTTTCGCCAATTGTACCGGGTTCCCGCTGCCTTCGGTAGCGTTTATATGATTCAACAGAAAATTTAAAAACATGGTATATAAAAAGTTCTTTTTATCTTGTAATTATTCAATACATTTTTTTTTTTTCAAAATGACAGTAGGTATATAAAATGTTAACCAATTTAGTGTTTAAAAAATATCTATATTTTGTAATTTTGGTTATTCTCTTTCTAATTTTAAAATCATACACTTTAATTTATTGCGATTGGATACAATGCAAAGCTCATATGATTGTTTAGGTTTATTTTCAAGTATCATTACATAGTTGCAAACATTACAAACTTTTAAATCACAATTTTTCACCAGTATTATTAAAATGTAATCCGCAACATGTATTTTCGATGAGTAATTAGAATTAAATAAACTGAAAACATTAAAAAAAAAAAAAAAAAAAAAAACTTTCTGGTATGGTTTAAATAAATTATGGAATAGTTTATTATTTATTTAGTTTATAAATGTGGAATTACAGGAACTAGAAACATTTTTTAAAAACTTTCTGGTAAACTTTCTGCGTTAAAAATAACAAAGAATTGGCTCGTATGTCATTAACATTTTACTGAAAATAAGAATTTTTCTGAATTTAGTAAACATATCGAAATTCCATTTTAAGATAACTTGAAGCATTAAATGTAGTTTTCGGTGGTCTTTTTCATTAAGCCATTTTGCTTTTTCTATTTAAAAAATTAATTTATTACAGATAATGCACCTTGATATTGAATGTTTACCGAAGCCCGTTAATCAACTTTTTTTGTGGTAAAACCCATCAACTTGTAGGGTTTTGTCTTTGTCTATAAAACTCATAAATGTCGATAGGAATTTCAAATACTAACGGGAAAAGTTTCGTCCGGGGTCGAAATGTCAATACCTTGGCCTCATTTCAACCTATAACATATACGGAAAAGCTTGATGACGAATGTAGCCCCTTTGGCCATATTAGAAGGGGAAAAAGAACTGAAAAATTCATAAGATGATACTTATTGCATCATTTTGGTTTTGGGAATATGCATCATCTGTTGATCTCTTACACTGGTTTTTAGTATTTTATTAAAAAAAAAAAAAAAAAAAAAAAAAGAGGATCAACATACGATTTCATAATAAAGTGGCAGGTGATATTCAACAAGAATACCCAGAGATAAATACTTTTTTAATTTCATAAAACAACATGCTTATAATGTGATATTATATATAGGGTAGGTGCTCCAGTGATTGGCAAGCTCCAGTAATTGACATCTATCCCGAAATAATTAATAAATAAGAAAAATAATAATATCATATATTTTACACAGGGCTTGAAAAATCTCAAATTTTTTGCATGCCTAATTGGGCATGTTAGTCTGAAGAATACATGCCCGAATTAAATTTTTACATGCCTAAATATTTTAATCAAATGCATATTAATAAAAATATTTACATATTCAGTGAAAAGAATTTAACAACATTATACTTACATTGGTATTTTTTATTTCAATTTAATTTATGTAAAAGTTTTAGACAAGATATGCTATATCCTAAAATTACTTTTGATTAAATATTTGCATGCCCAGCTGGGCATGTAAGGAGAAAATAGTACATGCCCAATCTGAATTTTTACATGCTCCGGGCAATATAATTTTCGAGCTCTGATTTTACATATAAGAATTTTAACATTTTATGTTAAATATTGGAGCATAGGGTGCTAACAACTGGTAAAATGAATAACTAGCAGTGTCAAACACTGGAACATAGGGGGCCAATTACTGATAAAATGAAAAACTGGCAGTGTCAATGACTGGAACATTGAGTGGGTGTGAAATAAAAATTCATAAAAAAATAATAATTGTTATCAAATGTATATATTTTAACATATATGTGGTTCTGAATGTCTTTCATACCATATGTACTAACTTAAGATTTCTAAAAATATTTTTTTGATGACTAGAACATTAAAAACATCAGAGATTGCTCTAAAAGTGTCAATCACTGGTGTACTTACCCTATATATATATATATATATAGAGAGAGAGAGAGAGAGAGAGAGAGATTGTACCCCCCCTCCCTGCCAAAGAAAAAAAGAAGAAGAAGAAAATTAAAGAGATTTTTTATTCAAGAATCATTTACTATGTGATAGAGTAAAGTTATTTTGCATTCAAAGTGATTTAATCATACTACGTTTAAATATTTTATGTATAAAAAAAAAACACGAACTTTCAACTTTCTATTTATTTGGTCAGTAGATATAAATATTTCAATTTAATCTTCATAATTCACGTTTCTTATTAATTATATTTATTTATAAGTTGCACTTTATAATTCTTTTGTTAAAATTCTCATTTTTTTTATTGCAGTTTAGTTAAGCATATCTTTTTTTTTTTTTTTTTTTTCATGGCTCATGTTTTTATACCATAGAGGAAAAAGGTAGGAGTCATAAGTTTGAAGACTTTACCAGTGGGTGTGCAATTAGTCTGTGGTATCGGAATCAGAGCCTGTTCAATTTAACAGGCTTTGAAGGCTGGGGTAGAAATCCTTATTTTTCGGGCGTGCCGCAATAATAAAGCACAGTAAAGCACCATTTTTACGCCTTTCAATAGACTGACGTAAAATGACGTATAAATGAAGAGACGTATAATTGAAATTTAAGAGTTAATACTTCTATTGCTACAATTTTAATGACACCGAGGCAAAAATTACGTGAAAATGCTAATTAATAAAGTTTTTTAAGAGGGTACAGATGGGTGGGGTAAAGTAGTTATACTTAAAAAATATTGTTACACGTTTAAAATACTACAGTATTTTTAATTTCTTTTTCTTTTCTATTTATTAGAGGGCAATTTATAACCCCCCCCCCCCTCAAAAAAAAAAAAAAAAAAAAAAAAAAAAAAAAAAATGTAGCACAATTAAAACGGCCATGTTAAACCAAAACATGTTCTTCGTAGATGTGTCATATTATGTTTCTCTTGAAAACTTAATTTCTCTTCTTTTAAAAGGTGAAATTGTAAAATATTACAGATAAGGGGAAAATCTTGATCTGCGTTCTTTAAAGGTTAGCAATTTTTACACAGAGTACATTGAGAAAAAATTCTGTAACTGACATCTAGAATCTAAATTGTGGCTCCAGAAAAAATAGTTCCATGTCATCCTTATAAATTCTAGTCCCCTTTGAAAGCGAGCTCTAGAAACCCTTATTAGAATTCCAGAGCGTTTGCCTATATTATCGAGGGCAAAGTTATTTAAAAATCTCTGCAAATAAATGAAACTACAAGAAGCGGGTTTCAGCAACTATAATCTTGGTTTATGACCCAATTCTAGAAAATCAAGCGAGAATTTATCGCAATACAAAAGATTCAGAATATTGTTTCACCATCTAGAAATGTGTACACTAGAAATTCTCGAACATTTCGTCTATTCTTTTATTGACGGGCCTTTTTCGCATAGCTCGGAAATCTATATTTCTAGTTAAGAGATTTAGAAAATGGCCACTTATTCATTCTAGAGGAAGGCGGTATATTTTTCCCTCAGTGAATCTTTCCCATATTCCTCCATTTAAGAAGCTTTTTAGAAAAAGTCTCGTCTATTTAGAATGGAAAAATAATAATATAATGGGACTGGATAATGACCGGTCGAGAAATTTCGTAAAATTTAGAAAAGTCAAAAAGACGTATAAATGATACTGAGGACGTATAAACGAAGTATTTTTGTGTTAAATTGAATAAGAATGAATAGGAACTTCACTAAAAAGAAGTATACATGTAAAAGACGTATAAACGAGAGGCGTATAAGCGCTGCTTTACGATATATGTGTATAATAATATATTGCAGTATCATATATATGCGCAATTTAATTTAATTAGAAAGGTGTTAAAATAAAAGATTCTAACACAACACAGCTTCTGTTAAAAACTACGATAGCAGTCTATGTATTTATTTTCCACTCAGAAAAGTCAGAAAGGATTTATTATTTTTAATGCATTAACAGACAATATCGATTTATAAATTTGGTGGAAACATTAGGAAAAAATACTTAAAACATAGACTGTTAGACGAATAAATGAAATTTCTATATAGGGTAAGTGCACCAGTGATTGACACTTTAGAGCAAGCAATCTCTGATGTTTTTAATGTTTTAGTTATCAGAAAATATTTTTAGAAATCTTAAGTTAATACATATGGCATGAAAGACATTCAGAACCACATATATGTTACAATATATGCATTTGATAACAATTATTTTTTTTGGGAATTTTTATTTGACACCTACTCAATGTTCCAGCAATTGACACTGCAAGTTTTCCCTTTTATTAGCAATTGGCACCCTATGTTCCAGTGCTTGACACTGATAGTTATTCATTTTACCAGTTATTAGCACCCTATGCTCCAGTGTTTGACATAAAATGTTAAAATTCTTATATGTAAAATGTATGATTTTATTATTTTTTTTATTTATTAATTATTTCTGGTCAATTACTGGAGCATGCCAATCACTGGAGCACCTACCCTATAATGGTACTTAATACAATTATGTGTAAAAACATTTTATTTTTATTTTTATTTTTAAATGTTGTGTAGCTAAACAAGGCACATACAGACAATTTCAACAAAAATTGACTAATGAAAACAAGTGCGAAGACTGAAGTTTAAGAGAAAATAATTCATGAAGCATAAGCTTTTAGTCGAAAAAGTGTGATTTATAGTTATAATTGTAACTTAAAATGTAAATATTGAGGTAACATATTCTTCTCTTCTTTTTTCAGAATTGTGTGAACAGTCGGTAACAAAAGTGTCCGAATACTAGCAAAAATTCCTATGTAAAAAAAGCAGGCTTCATACGGTTTCGTTAAATAAATCCTTGGCTAATCCTGTTCTTAGTCAGTCTAAGAACATCAGTCGATAAGGATTTATTTAACAAAACCGTATGAATTGTACTTTTTTTACATAGGAATTTTTGCTAGTGTTCGGACACTTTTGTTACCGACTGTATATACAAAACAAATATTGATAATTTCAACAAAAAAAGACTAATGAAAATAAACTGTAAACTGAAATTCGTGAAAAAATTACACATAAAGCATGATCTTTTAGTCAAAGAAATAACATTTTTATTTACAGTGGTAACTTATTACAAAAGAAAAAAATGAAAAAAAATTTTTTTTTTTTTTTTTTTTTTTGATATTTTGCAGGTAAATGAAAAAAATCTGTAAAATCAATGAGATTTATATTTACAATAGTAACTTATTATATGAATATTGAGATAACAATTTTTTAAGTACTGCATTGGGAAAGTGTCTGCTCAATTCTTTAAAAAAATATTCTCATTGTTAAACATTAACCCACACCTTTTAATAAAGTAATTATAAAAATGAATAAAAATAAATAAACTTCAAATTTTAAAAATTCTATGAAAAGGCTATATATAAATATTTGTTAATAAATTTGGCGTCATAGATGGTATTTACCATCATCTTGTTATTTTCATCGTGTCTCAGCTGTCGTCTTAGTCTTTAATACATTTTGAATTCAAATCTTAAACTAATATCTAATTTAGAGACCTAGTGAAATACATATTTCTTACTTAGTTATTTAAAGTTATTATCTAAAGTTATTTTATTTAAAGTTATTTTCATCGTGTCCGAGCTCTCGACTGAGTTTTCTGCGAGTTATCGCGGAATGGCCGGTGGGATGGTTAATATGTAAGTATTAAGATTTTTTTTTTTTTTTTTTTTTTTCAATATTCTGCACTCTAATACATTTTGAATTCAGATCTTAAACTAATTTCTTATTTAAAGACCAAGTGAAATATCACATTCCTTACTTAGTTATTTATTATTATAAAATAAATTTGTTTTCAATCAGATTATTATTATTATTATTATTTTAATAATCTGTAATTTTATTTTACAGCTACGTATTTCCGTTTTCAAAGTTTGAAAATGTTTCCCAATAACATCTCTATTAACTATTACACAATCATCATCATTAGACATTTATTCATAACTTTTATTTCCAGTTGGCAATTAGAAGAATCGAGTGTGAGAAATTTCTCTCACTGCTCAAAAATTTCGTGCCCAACGGGTTCATTTTATACAGTTTTTTGAATTAAAAATGATGGGTGGAGAAACTGCACGCTTTTCGTTAAAGGGCCTCGAGTCAAAATTCGGTAACTACCTTGATAATTCCTGTAACTTTCAGTATACTTTCACACCTTAATTTAAGGCGTTATTTCTATTCTTGTGCTCGTCATTTTGAAAAAGAAGGTCATGTTCAGTTATAAGTTTGAATCATTTCTTGGAAGTTTCACTTCGCTTCTTTTTTTTTTTTTTTTTTTTCAGTATTAAAAAAAAAAAAAAAAAAGAAAAAAAGAAAAAGAAAGAAAAAGAAAGAAAGAAAGAAAGAAAATAATAAAAAAGAATAAAAAAGAGTTAATTTTGATTCAAAAATTTTTGCGGATGTGGATGGTGTTTTTTCTTTCCTTTGCTTCTTTTCTCTTATCTTTTCTTTCTTTCTTTCTTTTTTTTTTCTATAAGAACATTCTAGTAAATAAGTATGAATGATCGAAAAAAAAAATAAAAAGAATAAAAAAGAGTTAATTTTGATTCAGAAATTTTTTGCGGATGTGGATGGTGTTTTTTCTTTCCCTTTCTTCTTTTCTCCTTCCTTTTTTTTTTCTTTTTTTTCTGTAAGAACTTTCTAGTAAATAAATATGAATGATTGAAATTTGCTCCAATGAGGAAATAATAATAATAAAAAAATGGAATGTAAATTTTAAACTGCATAATTTTTATGTTACAAATTTGGCTTTAAGCATATCTCAGTACTAAAAATAATTTAGCTATTAATTTAAAGTCACATTTAAAAGACTTTTATAAGATAAGAGTTTAAAAATAAAAAATCTCGCTTTTTTGTAGTAAAACTTAAAAAAAGAAAAAGAAAAAAAGAAAAAGAAAAAATGTAAAAGAAAAATATATATATATATATTTATATATATAACAAAAACAAATAAATGAGTTGGGTAGTGTTGTAAAAGATGAATCCGATATACACACATATTTATATATACACAGAGAAAGAGAGAGAGAGAGAGAAATAAAGAAACTCTCTGCATCTGGAATATATTAAATTCTCTTTTGCTGTTCTATAAATTTCTTCTTCTTCTTTTTCTTTTAATTTTCTGTTGTACTATAACACAAGTTCATTGTATATTACCATTAAAATAAAGTACTGTATGTATAAAAAGAACTTTGGACTCTTCATAAATAAAATGTAAATTTTTAATGTATAACTAGTCTTCCAATAATTTATTCATCCATTTTACGCATAATGTATCGATATGAAGGAAAATATTATGCATATTAGGTCGTTGCAAAAGTTCGTGCGGACGCGGATCATTCTATTGCCTCCAAATACGAGAGCTTCTATCGCCGTGGTATACATTTGTTACCCGAAAAATGGGCAAAGGTTGTAGAGAGTAATGGAGAGTATTTTGATTAAAAATTGTCATTTGATTTGATGTATTTTTATGAAATGAAGCAGAAAAAGAAAAAAAAAAAAAAAAAAAACGCATGAAATTTTTTAACGACCTAATAATTTAAATCATCAAAATAATTCAAAATTATTTTAATAACGAAAAATATAGTAGGAAAAATTCCATTACACACACTACAGAGAAGAAATATTCCAAGATTGATCGTTCTAACTTTATTTTTCTTTTTATTAAGTAAGCCTAAACTAAACAAAAATAATTACTTACCTCTCTCTCTCTCTCTCTATATATATATATATATATATATATATATATATATATAATAGCATACAAAAATTTTGCTGGCTGTAGAAATCAGTATACATTTTGATATCCTATAATAAAATTAAATAAACAGCTTAGAGTTTACCTAAATCATCTGAGAAGAAAATGTAATAAATGAATGCAATTTAACCCAAAAGCGTTTATTTTGTTGAACTGCCTGCGGCTTTTATCACAGCAGTCCATCTTTTAGGCATGGAATCAACAAAGATGGGTCTATATTTACATCAATATTCAAACAAATTCAGAATACGCTTTTTACAATTTGAATTTGAAATTTTCAAGTGGTCTACACTTGAAAACAAAATGGCGGAACAACTTGGTTAATAAACTCATGTAAGATATTTATAAGATAAATAAAGACACTGTCTAAATTTGGTTCGATTTGGAGTATTATTTCGGAAGTTATAGTGATTTTAAATTTTCAAGTGGTAGCCTGATTTCAAGTGGCCCTGCTTAATATAAAATATCTGCCACTTTATTAAAAATGGCTTATAAACTTCATTATTAAACTTCATTGAGACCCTTATGTGGCCTTTATTTACATCAAAGTTCAAGCAAATCTTCCTTTAAATATGCTTTTTACAATGTCGGTTTAAAATTTTCAAGTGGCTGCCACTTGAAAACAAAAAGTCGGAGCAACTTGGTTATCAAACTCATCCAAGATATTTACAAGATCAGTTCACTGTCCAAATTTGGTTCAATTTCGAGTATTATTTCGGGAGTTATCGTGATGACAAAATTTTCATTAAATATATATACATTTTGAAAAGGTTTTCAATATATATACAAGTCCTTCCGGCTTATTCGGAAGGGTAGGTTGATTTCTCTTTCCTTATCAAGTAGCCGTCATTTTGTTTCAAAATGGCGGCTACAAATTATTAATGCACTTGGTAGAAATATTGTTGTAGGCTATGCACATATGGATTTTTAAGCAAATCGGTTCATAAATACCTTTTTATGTGAATTTAAAAATTTCAAGTGGCCGGCGCTTGGAAACAAAATGGTGAGTTAAGTTGACAAATATATGAAATGTATTTGAGATAAGTCTACTGTACACATATAGTTCGAATTAATTCAAAATCTCAAAAGTCATCGTGTTGAAAAATTAAGTGGCTGGCACTTCGATCAATATGGCAGAGAAAGTTCCTCATCTAAAATATCGTTTCAAATTTGAAAATAATTTTTTATGTAGAAATTCTTTCAATTAGTAAGTTGATAAAATGTTAGTTTTCTGCATTTCTAGCTTGTTTTAGCATTAAAATAGCCTAAATTTTCCTTAAAAACGCATTAAAAAAAAACCAGCAACACAGGTAATGGATTCGGCGCCAAATTTGGCGACTTTTCCCCTATGGCGAATTTTTTGGCGACTTTTGGTGAGAAATTACTTATAATCGATATACTAAAGATGGACGCAATAACGTGATTGGTTCACGAGCAGCGTGAATTTTCTAGATTTTTGTTGTTTGAATGATAAATCCATTTTTCAACTTTGATTTGAATTGATTAAATATTTCTAAAGTTACCGTGATAACAAATTTTCCAGTGGGCGCCAGATGGAAACAATACTGTGGAACAAGTTGCCCAGCAAACACATCCAAGATATTTGAAGCATAGGTTCACTGTCCAACTGTGGTTTAAATCAGTGCCGTGTTTCAAAAGTGTTCCAGTTCTAGTTCATATTAAATCAGTATTTCAAAAGTTATCGTCATAAGAAATTTTCAGGTGGCGCCACTTGGAAAAAAAAGCGGAGTGAGATGCCCACCGAACTTATCTGAGATAGTTGAAGGATAAATCCACTACCCAAATTTGATGCGAAATGATTCTGTATACTAAAGTTACTATATTGACAAATTTTCAAGTGGCTTCCACTTGGACATAAAATTTCGGATCAAGTCATCAAGTGAACTTATCCTAGATATTTGAACCATAAGTTCACTATCCAACTTTTCTTTGAATCAGTTTAGTATTTTAAAAGTTATCGTGATGGCATATTTTCAAGTGGCAGTGTGATTTAAAGTGGCTGGGACATAGAAACAAGATGTCGGAACAAGTTGCCCAGTAAAAACGTTCAAGATAATTATATGATAATATCACTGTCCAAATTTGGTTCGATTTGGAGTATTATTTCAGACGTTATCGTGATTTTAAATTTTCAAGTGGGAGCCTGATTTCAAATGGTCCCGCTTAACTTAAGATATCTGCCACTTTATTAAAAATGGCGAATATAGTTTACTAATAAACTTCATTGAGATCCTTATGTGGTCTGTATTTACATCAAAATTCAAACAATTTCGGAATACGCTTTTTACAATTTAAATTTGAAATTTTCAAGTGGTCTGCACTTGAATACAAAATGGCGGAGCAACTTGGTTAACAAACTCATCTAAGATATTTATAAGATAAGTTAAGACACTGTTTAAATTTGGTTCCATTTGGAGTATTATTTCGGAAGTTATCATAGTTTTAAATCTTCAAGTGGTAGCCTGATTTCAAGTGGTCCTGCTTAACTTAAGATATCCGCCACTTGATTAAAGATGGCGAATAAAGTTCATTAATAAAGTTATTTGAGACACTTGTATGATCTATGTATGCATCAAAATTAAAAAAAATACGGAATATGCTTTTTACAATTTGAATTTGAAATTTTCAAGTGTTCTCCACTTGAAAACAAAATGACGGAGCAACTTGGTTAACAAATTCATCTGAGTTATTTATAAGGTAAGTTAAGACACTATCCAAATTTGGTTCGATTTGGAGTATTATTTCAGAAGTTATAGTCATTTAAAATTTTCAAGTGGTAGAGTGATTTCAAGTGGCCCCGCTTAAATTAAGATATCTACCACTTTATTAAAAATGACGGATAAATTTCATTAATGAACTTCATTGAGACCCTTATGTGGTCTATATTTACATCAAATTTCAAATAAATTCGGAATACGGTTTTTACAATTCGAATTTGAAATTTTCAAGTGGTCTCCACTTGAAAACAAAATGGAGGAGCAACTTGGTTAATAAACTCATCTAAGATATTTATAAGATAAGACACTGTCTAAATTTGGATCGATTTGGAGTATTATTTCGGAAGTTATAGTGATTTTAAATTTTCAAGTGGTAGCCTGTTTTCAAGTGGTCCCACTTAACTTAAAATATCTGCCACTTTATTAAAAATGGCGGATAAACTTCATTAATAAACTTCATTGAGACCCTTATGTGGCCTGTATTTACAACAAAATTCAAGCAAAACTTGCTTTAAATATGCTTTTTACGATGTCCGTTTGAAATTTTCAAGTGGCTGCCACTTGAAAACAAAAAGTCGGAGCAACTTGGTTAACGAACTTATTCAAGATATTTATAAGATCAGTTCACTGTCCAAATTTGGTTCCATTTCGAGTATTATTTCGGGAATTATCGTGATGACAAAATTTTCATTATAGATAGATAGATATATAGATATATATATATAGATAGATAGATAGATAAACGAAGTGATTGCAATAGGTCGATTTCTAAAGAAATCAACCTAATATATATATATATATATATATATATATATATATAGAGAGAGAGAGAGAGAGAGAGAGAGTAACAAAAAAGAAATGCATATGGACTGCATAAAAAATTTCTGTGATTTAACTTGTGTGCGCCATTCTCTTTGATAAATTTGGCATTTTCTTTATGCAAAGCGCTACTTAAGGATGCTATATATACCAGATGACGCTTCAGACATCTTGTTGTCTTAGGTTTGCCATATGTACACAGCGCTTTCCACAGTTGAACAAACGACAGCCAATGCTTCTTTTAGGTTGATTTCATTAGAAATCGACCTATTGCAATCACTTCGTTTATCTCTCTCTCTCTCTCTCTCTCTCTCTATATATATATATAATGAAAATTTGTCATCACGATAACTCCCGAAATAATACTCGAAATGGAACCAAATTTGTACAGTGAATTGATCTTAGAAATATCTTGGATGAGTTCGCTAACCAAGTTGCTCCGATTTTTTGTTTTCAAGTGGCAGCCACTTGAAAATTTCAAACCGACATTGTAAAAAGCATATTTAAAGCAAAATTTGCTTGAATTTTGTTGTAAATACAGGCCTCATAAGGGTCTCAATGAAGTTTATTAATGAAGTTTATCCGCCATTTTTAATAACGTGGCAGATATTCTAAGTTAAGTGGGACCACTTGAAATCAGGCTACCACTTGAAAATTTAAAATCACTATAACTTCCGAAATAATACACCAAATCGAACCAAATTTAGATAGTGTCTTAACTTATCTTATAAATATCTTACATGAGTTTATTAACCAAGTTGCTCCGCCATTTTGTTTTTAAGTGGAGACCACTTGTAAATTTCAAATTCAAATTGTAAAAAGCGTATTCCGAATTTGTTTGAAATTTGATGTAAACATAGACCACATAAGGGTCTCAATGAAGTTTATTAAGGAAATTTATCCGTCATTTTTAATAAAGTGGTAGATATCTTAAGTTAAGCGGGGCCACTTGAAATCATTCTGCCACTTGAAAATTTAAAATCACAATAACTTCTGAAATAATACTCCAAATCGAACCAAATTTGGATAGTGTCTTAACTTATCTTATAAATAACTTAGATGAATTTGTTAACCAAGTTGCTCCACCATTTTGTTTTCAAGTGGAGAACACTTGAAAATTTCAAATTCAAATTATAAAAAGCATATTCCGTATTTTTTTAAATTTTGATGCATACATAGATCATACAAGTGTCTCAAATAACTTTATTAATGAACTTTATTCGCCATCTTTAATAAAGTGGCGGATATCTTAAGTTAAGCAGGACCACTTGAAATCAGGCTACCACTTGAAGATTTAAAACCATGATAACTTCCGAAATATAATACTCCAAATGGAACCAAATTTAAACAGTGTCTTAACTTATCTTATAAATATTTTAGATGAGTTTGTTAACCAAGTTGCTCCGCCATTTTGTTTTCAAGTGGAGACCACTTGTAAATTTCAAATTCAAATTGTAAAAAGCGTATTCCGAATTTGTTTGAAATTTGATGTAAACATAGACCACATAAGGGTCTCAATGAAGTTTATTAAGGAAATTTATCCGTCATTTTTAATAAAGTGGTAGATATCTTAAGTTAAGCGGGGCCACTTGAAATCACTCTGCCACTTGAAAATTTAAAATCACAATAACTTCTGAAATAATACTCCAAATCGAACCAAATTTGGATAGTGTCTTAACTTATCTTATAAATAACTTAGATGAATTTGTTAACCAAGTTGCTCCACCATTTTGTTTTCAAGTGGAGACCACTTGAAAATTTCAAATTCAAATTGTAAAAAGCATATTCCGAATTTGTTTTTAAATTTTGATGCATACATAGATTATACAAGTGTCTCAAATAACTTTATTAATGAACTTTATCCGCCATTTTTAATAAAGTGGCGGATATCTTAAGTTAAGCGGGACCACTTGAAATCAGGCTACCACTTGAAAATTTAAAACCATGATAACTTCCGAAATAATACTCCAAATGGAACCAAATTTGAACAGTGTCTTAACTTATCTTATAAATATCTTAGATGAGTTTGTTAACCAAGTTGCTCCACCATTTTGTTTTCAAGTGGAGACCACTTGAAAATTTCAAATTTAAATTGTAAAAAGCGTATTCCGAAATTGTTTGAATTTTGATGTAAATACAGACCACATAAGGATCTCAAAGAAGTTTATTAGTAAACTATATCCGCCATTTTTAATAAAGTGGCAGATATCTTAAGTTAAGCGGGACCACTTGAAATCAGGCTCCCACTTGAAAATTTAAATTCACGATAACTTCTGAATTAATACTTCAAATCGAACCAAATTTGGACACTGATATTATAATATAATTATCTTGAATGTTTTCACTGGGCAACTTGTCCCGACATCTTATTTCTAAGTTCCAGCCACTTGAAATCACACTGCCACTTGAAAATATGCCATCACGATAACTTTTTAAATACTAAACTGATTCAAATAAAAGTTGGGTAGTGAACTTATGGTTGAAATACCTAGGATAAGTTCACTTGGTGACTTGATCCGCAATTTTATGTCCAAGTGGCTGCCACTTGAAAATTTGTCAATATGGTAACTTTAGTAATACAGAATCCATTCGCATCAAATTTGGGTAGCGGATTTATTCTTCAAATATCTCAGATAAGTTCGCTGGGCATCTCACTCCGCTTTTTTTTCCAGGTGGTGCCATCTGAAAATTTCTTATGAGGATAATTTTCGAAATACTGATTTAATTTAACTAGAACTGGAGAAGGAACTTATACAAGAAGTATACTTGATGATTTCGCTGGGCAAATTGTTTTGCCATTTTGTTTCCAATTTGCAACCACTTGAAAATTTGCCATAAAATTAACTTTTGAAACACGGCACTGATTTAAACCACATTTGGACAGTAAACCTATGCTTCAAATATCTTGGATATGTTTGCTGGGCAACTTGTTCCACTGCATTGTTTCCAGCTGGCGGCCACTGGAAAATTTGTTATCACGGTAACTTTAGAAATACTTAATCAATTCAAATCAAAGTTGAAAAATGGATTTATCATTCAAACAACAAAAATCTAGAAAATTCACGTAACTCGTGAACCAATCACGTTATTGCGTCCATTTTTGGTATAACGATAAGTATTTTCTCGCCAAAAGTCGCCAAAAAAGTCGCCATAGGGGAAAAGTCGCCAAATTTGGCGCCAAATCCATTACCTGCGTTGCTGGATCTTTTTAATGCGTTTTTAAGGAAAAATTAGGCTATTTTAATGCTAAAACAAGCTAGAAATGCAGAAAACTAACATTTTATCAACTTACTAAGCCTCTTTGAAAGAATTTCTACAAAAAAATTATTTTCAAATTTGAAACGATATTTTAGATGAAGAACTTTCTCTGCCATTTTGATCGAAGTGCCAGCCACTTCATTTTTAGCACGATGACTTTTGTGATTTTGAATTAATTCGAACTATATGTGTACAGTAGACTTAACTCACAAATACATTTCATATATTTGTCAACTTAACTCACCATTTTGTTTACAAGCGCTAGCCACTTGAAAATTTTAAATTCACATAAAAAGGTATTTATGAACCGATTTGCTTAAAAATCCATATGTGCATAGCCTACATGAATATTTCTACCAAGTTCATTAATAATTTGAGCCGCCATTTTGAAACAAAATGACGGCTACTTGATAGGGAAATGAAATCAACCTACCCTTCCGAAGAAGCCGGAAGGACTTTTTTTTCCCCTAATATGTAAAAATCTAAAAAAAAAAAAAAAAATTAAAATCTTAATATTTATATTAATACCATAATTTTGTTTAAGAAATTTTTTATTTCGGTGTGTTTGTAGAGTTTTGGGACTTGTTATGCGATCCCCGTAGTTGTTTATTTCAGTTTCGTCTGATTATTGTTATTATTCACTTATTTACTTCACAGAGTAATATATATATATATATATGTATATATATATATATATATAATATATATATTCAGCCAAATTTGGTGTCAATCCACTCACTCGTTTTAGCAGCAGGATGCTATTTATAAATAAAGTTTAATTATAACCGCGATGTATTTTCAAATTCAATGTGTCAATTATTCCCCAAAAAAATCTTTAGGAACAATAAAACAAAATTAATAAAGTAAAAGTTCTGGAAAACTAAAACAATTAATGTTAAATAAAAATAATTATAAGATAAAAAAAAAAAAAAAAAAAAAAAAAAAACTTTTTATATACTATGTTTTTAAATTTTCTGATGAATCCTTAATAAAATACGCGAGGATAAAAAATAATATTTACGCAACGTTTAAGCACGCAGACTCAGTTCTGTAAAATAATAATAATAGTGAAAAAAAAGGGTGGTTTTAAAAATAAAATATTTCTCCTTTTAGAACAACGTATATTAGCATCGTGACAAATGCGACGTTAGCACTTATCAATGTGTATAAAATTTTTAAATTATAATCACGTCAATTTTTGTGCGATGCATAATTTAACTTTTTATAATTTTTTAACGTTTACGTTGAATTAAATGTGTCTATTTTTATGTCGAAAGAAAATGAACTCGTATTTATTATTATTATTATTATTATTATTATTATTATTATTATTATTATTTTGGCAACAATTAAATTATAGCTAATATTTAATGGCTATATTTTATTGATATTTAGAGCTTATTATTTTCATATTTTAATTAATTAAAAGAAAACTATTCGAAAATTCGAAAATCTGATTTCGAAGTATTGTGTTGTCACCGGGTTCTGAGCTACTGTGAAAGTTTAAAATGTCTAGCTAGTAGGGAAGTTAGTTAAAAATAGAATGCAAGATTTGTACCGGACAAACAAAGAAGAATCGAAGTTAATAAAAACATGATAAAATAACCACATTTAAAATGCAGACATTATAAAAATTATATTTTTAATGGAAAAGCAGCTTCAGATTTAGATAACAGGTGGTCTGGACCGGTCATTCCATTAAAGTGTCAAAGTTCTACCCACAGAGTTTACTCGGTCAAGATCTGACAAGCAGTTCTCGTTCTCTGAAAAGTGGAAATTATTCACCTATTAATTAAATAACAACGAAGTTCTTTGATAGTTTTATGAATATTTATTCATCTTTAATTATATTATTAAAATTCCTTTGCTGTTGTTGTTAGCGAAGTATGTTTTTTTGCTCGTGTTAAATTTAAATAAGTCTTTCAAGCTATGGCCCTACCAGTGGACGAGGAGCTCTGGTTCCACGTCTGGACGACAGGAGGTGCTGGGTACGATCATAGGTTGTGCTTGTGGGCCTAGCCTAGCCATTCTGAACATTTCGTAATATTTTCAAAACTTCGAATAAATACGGACCTTTTAGAGAGGACTCCCAAACTGGCCTAAATACCTAATGCAGACAATCGGCATTCATTTCACTACCACCATAACACTTTCGGTCTAAATTATGTTATTTTAATTCGGACAAAATTATAATTTTTTACAACGATAATTCATCTGCTTCATTACTTTTTCTGTTTACATGACTATTGTGAGGACTGGTTTAAAGCAGCCTCACTTCTTTGATGCATAACTACTTGTAAAATGCCTAAAATTCAAATAATTACAAACTTGAATAAAATTTATCTTATTTATTAAAACTTCAAATAAAGTGCAAAGGTTGACTTTCACATCACTAGCTTAACTTTGAGTGAAATGCCGCCCAGACGGTGTAATGGTTAGCGTCACTGACACCTGCACGGTTTGGCCTGGGTTCGAATCCCGGAGAAGGCATGGATGTGTTGTCCCTGTTATGGGTGGCCCATTGTGTTATGTGTTATGACCGCCCATTGTGTGCCCCTTCACAAATGGTCATCAATTCGGTTACCCCCTGGCGAATGCTTAAATTGCAAGTGCCGCGCCATTGATTTAAGAAAAAAAAATACTTTAGCTTAAATGTAACTTAGAACATCTTTTAACATCAAAGTGATTGTAAATTAAAGGACTTTGACTTTAATTTATAGCATTTCATTAAATCGCTCAGGTTGCAATTACCACTCTGAAAATTCATACGTTCTACCACAGCTATATAATTTAAAATGTTAGAGTGTTTAAATATATTCGTTTCCGATAATCAAATGAATGTTGGTGTTTTGTTTTAATCTATATCATCTATATATTAATAGGCAAGCATAAAATTTGTAGTCCCTTTTTAACATATTAATTATGGGAGTACAGGGTTGAAAATGGTATCATTCGAAAGGTATGGTTAGCCGGATCGTGCGAATACAAATATTAATTTCTTACGATGTCAAGAAGGTATTTAAAAATACATTTATTTTTTATGCATTTTCCCCCATTTTTCCCTTTTATATACGTATTCCTTTACATTAAAAAATACCTAAAAGTAGAAAGTTGTTAAATCTGGCAAATTCATAAAGCTCAAGTAAAACCATAGACACAGTAATTTGTATAATGTAGCATCACTATACGCAAGCGAAGTGATTACGTCACTGTCTGTCCATGGAGCCATGAATCCGAATCCGATTCCGATGAATTTAATTCCGATATTTGGGTATAGTTATATATAAGTTACTGTCTACATGTGTTTGATTGAGTTATTTTTTCTGTAAAATTGATAAAATTTTAATTTAAAATCACAAAACTCCAGAAAAAAATAATGGCAAGCATCCAGTTTCGAATGTAAACATAAACATTTCATTTCAAAGGGTGATATTTAAACAATAAATATTCAACTAATATACTAAATAAAGGGAAAATGGATTTGTTACTAACTGTTGCATGTATAAGTAGATGATACGGAAAAAATTTCGATTTCCGTTTTTTGCTGAATTTACATGTTTTGAGCTTTCTTTACGTTTCAATTAACTGAAATTGGCTACTTACTCGTATTTTTTTAAAAAATGTCTTTATTGCTAGCTTTTGTGGGTAGAAGAAGCAAGTAGAAGATACATAAAAACTTTTGATTTCCGGTTTTCGATGAATTTACACGTTTTGAGATTTCCTTGCATTTTAATTAAGTGAAATTGACTACTTATTTTTATTTTTTAAAAAGTGGATTTATTATTCTTTCCTCTGTTTATATAAGTAGAAAATATAAGATTCAGAAAAGTTTTAGATTTTCGGTTTTCGGTTTTCGATAAAGTTACACGTTTTGAAATTTCCCGAACTCAATTCGACCATTTTTGAAAAATATCTTTTTTTTTTTTTTTTTTTTTTGTTCAAACACTGTACTTTATGAACCAATCGAATTAATTTAACAGAATTTGATGCTTGGTTGGGCCTTGGTTTGACATGGTACCTATTAGCTTCTGGGCTGTATCACACAACAAGGGGCGTTTTCACGTTGCGATTTTCTCTCATTTCAGGAAAGGCTGAGAGAAATAGTTACAGTGAGAAATAGTTATATTAAGTAAAATTCTGCTGATTCAGTTAGAGTGAATATCGGCAAACAATTGCCGCAGCTGTGTTGCAATTGCATTCCGTTTAGGACAAGGCAATAACTTTGCTTTGCCTCGCTTTGCAAGAAAAATGGTCGAGTTTCGACCACTGGGCGATACTAGTTCCTGTTAATATACAACTTCGAATATGAACCCAAGTACGGACTGAAAATTGGTTTATTAATATAGGAAATTGGATATATTAAGCATTTTTAAAAGCAGAAACAAAGTAAAAAGAAAATGCTTCAGATATAATCACAACAAGCATATTTTTACTTTCTTTTACCCATATTCAAGGAAGAGAAAGTATTGGTTTCAGGTCACATTTTCGAAAGTGCGTTTTTGTTATATTTACGTGTTTTGAAGTCCCCTGAATCTGAAAATCATGTTTTTAGCGGTTGGTCTGTATGTCTGCCTGTTATCAGCACATCTCAAGAACAAATGGCAGCAGTAAGTCCAAACTCGGTGTCATATAGGGATGCTACACTAAACTTTTCGTTGAGATCAAGCAAATGGTTCATGTACAGAGCCTCCCAGGAGAATTCAAATGCATTACGTCTATGGGGGAAATTGCAGGTAATGAACAATTTAACATCTATCAGCCTTAAACAAAACGTAATGAACATCTTTTAAATATATGCATAAAAGTGTGTTTTGTGTAGATTGTGATATGGAAATCATTCATCATTTGTTTACAGGGCTACCCAAAGTATTTACATATATATTGGGGCTTATACTTAGAAATTACTGGAATTGTAATTCACTTTGTGTTAGATACTTTTCATGTAAGACTAAATTTAAGTACAAAGATAAATTTTTAAGTGCTTCTTGTTTACAGACAATGTACAGGGTACTCAAAATTGACCCAAACTTTCTTTTTTACTGAATGTAATCAGTCGAAGAGCTTTTCTGTATATTACTATGTTGACAAACACTGCTCAGGAATGAAAATTACTTTTTTATACCCATATACTACAAACAGTTTTTTGAATTTTCAAATTTGGTTTCTGTATAAAATCACGTTTTGAGTAGTCCTGATTAAGAAAGTCCATTTCTCAGCAGTCGATCTGTTTGTATATCTGTTATCAACATAGCTTAAAAAAAAATAGGTGCAGAAAATTAAAATTTGCTATTTTGAAGTGTCCGTATTAGGTGTCTACTTAAGTCTGAAGGAAATAAAATAAAAGCTGTAATTACACAGGTCGACATGTAAAATTTTGATTTTACAATTTTGACTGATCTTTATGTTATTTGGTGTGCTGAAACCGAAAATGAAACCAGTTTTTCTCTATCACGTATAGATTTTTGTCAATACAGGGTGCCTGTCTATACAATTTCTTCCATTACTCTTCCACCAATATAATTATACGGTTAGTCTTATAGTATGTTTCCACGATTAATTTATCATAGATACCTATTGTTGTAATTCTGAGGCACTAGTGCGACTTAAAACCATATCAACAAACCAACCAACCTATTGTTATGATGGTATATGTAAGAAATTGTGTCGGTAAGCTGTATTGACAAAAATCTATCGTGATAGAGCAAAATGGGCTGTATTTTCGGTTTCAGCATACCGATAAACATATAGACCATCTAAAATCATCAAATCAAATTTTGTCAACTTCATTTTTGTAGGACTGTGTTATTATTATTTTTAAAATAATTGTATGCACTATAATTGAACAGGGATTGAGGGGGGCGGTAGCCCCCTCACACATAATTACATGTCAAATTAAACTGTACCTAAATCTATTTTAGATTACTTTAAAAGTACATTGAAATTTATTATCTTACGCTGTTGTTCTTCAGACTTAATATGCAATCTATATTTATAGTACTGAAATGCAGGTAATAGAAAGTCGTGAGATTGACACACCGGATTATTATTATTATTATTTTAACTAGATATTTTATGTGGATTTTTTAAAACAAGGTCAAAAATTAAGCAGGTCAACGAAGTGGTTTAACATACATTTTTTAATTAAATTGATTAATTAAATTTATTTTATTTTGTTTGCAAATGCTAAATTTATTTTAGCAAAAGTGAAAAAATGCCAAACGAGGACTGGAACCTAGTACCTACACTGTTAAAAAAAAGTCCTGTTTGCTGCAGTTTACTGCCAGAAATTTTCTGTAATTCAGAAAAATACGCTCTATCAACGGAAAAATTACGTTGATAAAACGTATTTTTCTGAAGTACAGAAAATTTCTGGCAGCAAACAGGACTTTTTTTGACAGTATACAGTCGGTAACAAAGTGTCCGAACATTAGCAAAAATTCATATATATAAAAAAGTACACTTAATACTGTTTTGTTAAATAAATCCTTGTCGAATCCTGTTTTTAGTCAGTCTAAGTACAGGATTCGACAAGGATTAATTTAACAAAACTGTATTAAGCGTACTTTTTTTATATAGAAATTTTTTCTAGTGTACAACACATTTGTTACCGACTGTATGATATAACCTTCAAGTGCTCTATCAATGGAAGTGATTGATTGAATTCAGCAAGAGCTGTTTGCAAGCTGGCCAAAGCACCGGTACATTATTTCAGAGGTCAGATTCCAGGCCAATTTCCACATTTTCTAAGGTCAGTTAAGCCTTTTCAAATAGATAAATAAATAAATAAAAATGTGTGATATACGGTCGGTAACAAAAGTATCCGAACACTAGCAAAAATTCCTATATAAAAAAAGTAGAGTTAATACTGTTTTGTTAAATAAATCCTTGTCGAATCATGTTCTTAGATTGACTAAGAAGTATTCAACAAAGATTTATTTAACAAAACTGTGTTAAGTGTACTTTTTTTATATAGGAATTTTTGCTAGTGTTTGGAGACTTTTGTTACCGACTGTACATAACAGTTATGTGTCATATTTTAAATACAGTGGTTAAAATGTTACGGCATCAGTTGCGTAAAATTAAATTTATTATAGAACCGTTACAACAACTATTTTTAAAGTGTGAAAGAAACTTTGGACAGGTAAAATCTTTTGATACAAAGTGAATTTAATGTATGGTTTAAAATGAATATAATTGAATGTTTCTTTATATGTCCAAAATCAGAAAATGGTGCACAACAACAACAACAAAAGTAATAATAATAATGAGCAATTACATATAAGGAACACAGAACGTGGAAAAATATAAGCGTGCATGCTTATTGTACAGTTTAATACAGTTTACATGAATATTAAAATTAAAATCATGCAGATATATGAATGTATTTTAAGGTATCCATTTAAGATTCAAAATAATCCTAGTCTTGCTTCAGAATGTATTTTTAAAATATTTTTAAAGTACAACAGTAGTCATTATAATGTATTTTTTTTTTTTTTTTTTTTTTTTTTTGTTATGCAAGAGATTTTTATGATAAATATTATTATTGTTACTATATTATAATACATGAGTTTCAATTTTTAAATTACTTTTCATGTATTTATTTATTTTTATTTTTTTCGAATGCTTTTAAAAAAATTAATTCAATTAACTTAAAATAAATAAACAAATAACTGTCTAGCAAAACTTCTTTTTTTTTTCTTTGTATAAACCTCTTAAATATTTTATACAACACCTAAAAGCAAAAAGTTAAAACCATACCCCCAACGTATTTTCATTTTCATAAAATGATTTGACTTTTTAATATAAATTCCAAGTCATAAAACGAAGCTAAACAAAATTTTCTCTTTTGGTGTTTAAGTTTTTTTTTTTTTACTCATCTTATTCAAATTGATTGTTTTTAACCTTGAAAGATCTTCATAATATAAATAACCATATATACCTTAAATATAATTATGGTACATTTGAAAAATACTAGTAAAATAAAAATCACGTAGCATTTGTTTTTATCTTAAAATACTACATTTCAATGAAATCAGGGTACTTTATTTAAATTTTATGTATAATTTTAAGATAAAGTGATAATAAAAGAAGTGCTCATTTTATCCAATCTAAGAAGTATTTTTCTGACCAATTTGTGAAATTTTCTACTTTTTATTCTACTCAACTGAAGCATTTTCATAAGATACAAGAAATATACTTTAATAATAATTACCTTTGGTACAGATAACTCAACGGATCAAAATAGTCTATGATGTGAAATCTAACATATCTAAATTACTAACCAATTTTCGATCATTAGTTTGAATACTGATTCATATATCATCTTTATCTCAATATATATCTACTCACGATATACCAATTTCTCAGAGTGATGTTCCGCCGATGATATTCAAGATATAGTCATGAAAGCCTTGGAATATTTAATTTTTCTTATTTATCGTTAAATATTAGCATCCTGGCCATGTTATTAAAAAGAAATATTTCAAAAATTATTATCACTTTTTCATGCAGGTGAGATAACTATTTACTTTTATGTTACGAAATAGGTCATGGAAATGAAGTTAAGTTTGTTTAGGTTTAGAAGTTATTACCACGTATTTCTTTCGCTATGTATGATGATAAATTTGTTAAAGATATTAATTTTTACATCAATAGAAAATAATTAATAATCCATTGGCTTCTAATGCTGCTGTGCCGCTGCTTCACTGAGAAAAAATTCTGTAACTGACATCTAGAATATAGATTGTGGCTCTAGTAAAAATAGTTCAATGTCATCCTTATAAATTCAAGTCCGCTTTGAAAGCGAGTTCTAGAAATCCCTATTAGAATTCTAGAGCGTTTATCTATATTATAAAGATCAAACTTATTTAAAAATCTCAGCAAATAAATATGAATACAAGAGGCATGATACAGCAACTATATAATCTTGGTTTATGACCCAATTCTAGAAAATCAAGTGAGAATTTTTCGCAATACAAAGGATTCAGAATATTCAAAATACTGTTTCGCTATCTAGAAATGTATAGACTAGAAACTCTCGATCATTTCGTCTATTCGGCTTATACGCATAGCTCGGAAATCTATATTTCTAGTTTAGGATTTAGAAAATGACAACTTATCTGTTCTAGATGAAGGCGGTATATTTTTTTTTCTCAGTATTCAGAATGAAAAATCTCACTTTATTTAAATTATTATTAAAGCTGCTTCAAACGTTACTGTTTAGGAATTGTAACGAATTTAATATATACCAGAGTTATAGTAACTGTTAGTCAGTGAAACCAGCATTCCATGTTCTTAATCTACTGAATCATACCATTCAACATCTCTTTTACTTTATAAATATTTAAAATCTTTATCCCTTCCTACATTGAAAACATCTATATGAGCACACAATTCCGTATATTTAAATCCTGACGAACCAAAATCATTGAAAATACAAAGTAAATCCTGATAACTACTAAATTTTATCAAACTTTAACATTGG
This sequence comes from Salticus scenicus, assembly GCA_963930645.1. NCBI lineage: Eukaryota > Metazoa > Arthropoda > Arachnida > Araneae > Salticidae > Salticus > Salticus scenicus. Next base: position 27,577,332 of record OZ005648.1, read on the forward strand.
ACGTTGTTAATTTTATATTATTAACTTCAAAAGATTTGAATTTTAGGAAATTTATAATTTTTTTTTTTCACAAAATTTTAATCATATATAAATAAAAAAAAAAAAAAAAAAAAAATCAGTCAGAAACAAATATGTTAGAACTAAGAACGACTAAGGAATGTGCAGTTATAGACAAAATGAATAATAATTTTATTTATTCGCATAATGATTTTTAATTTGATAAAGGAAATCAAGCCATGTATACTCTGAGAAAAAATTCTGTAACTGACATCAAAAATCTAAATTGTGGCTCTAGAAAAAATAGCTCCATGCAATCATTATAAATTCTAATCCCCTTTGAAAGCAAGTTCTAGAAACCCCTATTAGAATTCTAGAGAGTTTGTCTGTATTATCGAGATCAAACCTATTTGAAATATCTGCAACTTAATGAGAACACAAGAGTCTGGTTCCAGCAACTATAATCTCGGTTTATGACCCAATTCTAGATAATCAAGCGAGAATTTCTCGCAATACAAAAGATTCAGAATATTCAGAATATACAGAATATTGTTTCACCATCTAGAAATATGTAGACTAGAAATTCTCGATCATTTCGTCTATTCAGTTTACTGGTGTGCCTTATGCGCATAGCTCGGAACTCTATATTTCTAGTTAAGGGATTTAGAAAATGGCCACTTATTCATTCTAGATGAAGGCGGTATATATTTTTTTTTCTCAGTGTAGACCAAATATCAACTGAAGGTTACCTTGTGGTGTATAATATGATTATATATATATATATATATATATGTATGTATATATTCAAAAATAATAAATGCAAATAAAAGAACACAAGACTCTGATAGTTAAAGTCTTCTAGTGTTAATTTTTTTACCACTTCCTTCGTACGTTTTTGACGTTTATCCCATAGCCTATAATATAAGAAAAACTAAAAATTAATTTTTTTTCCAATAGCGATTCTGTTATTACTTTGGTCTGTCTGTTTGCAACCGAAACCAAAAGCTCTTGAAAAAATAAAACAAAAATATTTTTGTTATTTTTTGTTTAATTTACTCTTATTTAAAAAAGAAAAAAGAAAAATACATTACTAAATACCGTTAAATTGTCGTCTAGTAGATTAAAATGTTAGTTTTCAGAACAAAAGGGATCATAAATGCATCATTTATAAAACCACGCTTTAAAATTGCCAAATCGTGATATAAACGTATGTTTCAACGAAACCTTTTAAAACTTGAACTAAATAAGGTAATTGAAATTTGTCATTATACCGGGTACCATGAATCTTAACTAACAAACTAATGAAATAAAATAAAAATAAAATAAAATAAAGTAAAATAAAACTGAGTCTCAAAATGCACAAAATAAAAAATCAGAATTTACCTCTATTTCGTACAATAAAAATACCTCAAATAATCAAATAAGTTTAAGTCCGGATTTGCTAAAATAGGAATAAATATATTAATCAAACCAATTAAAAATAATTTTTAAAGATTCGGTAACAAAAAAGACTTAATTGACTCTGTCGTAACTGCAGGAATTTACCAGATCAATTAATAAAACAAAGAATATAATACAGGCGTATACATAAGAATGACGAAACGTACGGTTTTCCTTTTATGTCCCGAGGACGACACATTTTATATTTTTTATGATTAACGGTAGTTAAACTGTTACTATATCAGGCATAAGAAAGGAAATAATATTTAAATAAATACTTTAAAAATAGATTGATGCGAGTAATGCCAGGAAAATATCCTTTTCAGTGCAAACGCGAAGGTTTGTTTAGATTCACTACTAAAAGATTATTTTTAAACAAAATAAATAAATGTCTTTTTTATGATTTATCCATGAAAAAAAATATTATCGAATGTTTGAAAAATAAACTATATTGAAGTTTATTATATAACTTTGCGTCCTTGTAATAATTTAACTTTGAACTAAAACTCTCAAGAGTGTCTATATTCAATTACTTTATTTTCTCTGAACTAAAAACAACTAAAATTTCAATTTCAGGAAAATAAGCCGCACAAGTAATATCCGTCAATATAATTTCTTTTATAATTTTTATTTTAAATTGATAACTTTAATTATTTCAAGAATTTCTGGTTGTTTTAATTATCGCGAAAGTAAAAATAATGTTCCATAATTTCCTGCCTACAACCCGCGTATTATATTATATGTTTTGAATATTATTATTATTTTGTCATGCGGCTAATACCCCGCTTCGTTATCAATAGCAGTTACTTATTTTTTTTTTAACACCAGTTTGGAAATGATAAAAATTTTTCGCAGTGAAAATAACATTGGTTGTATATAGAATTATATTACTGATATAAACTAGAATGGCACTGCATTTTCGATATTTTAGTTTAATAGATTTCCGCCATCACTACAAATAATAGAAGCTTAGCAGAGTTCATAAAAGCCAAACCATATGAAAACGAAGGGGAAAGAAATCTTGTAGTTTCTAAAAAATTCTGAATTTCAATATACTTTATCTCAGCTTATTAAAATATTTTTTTTTTTCCTATCTTATTTAGTTTAATGTATTTTTAGTTTTTCATAAGTTCAAAATTTATTCCTGTTATTGCGTAATTAAATGTCTTGGCTCTCAAATTTCAGTATTTTATATTTGTAATTCTTTTCTTTTCTTTCTTTTTTTTTTAATAAGTGTAATAATTATAACAGGAATTATTATTATAAAATAAAAATAGAAATTATTAAAACTTGTTTATTTATTTTCTACAATAGCTCATTTTTGTACATTATCAGGATATATTACTTCTTTGTGCAAAGACGATGAGAGAAAAAAAAAAATGTTCCTCCAATTTCCTTGCTGATCATTTAATATCTGTTTAAAAAAAAAGTTCACTTGCGGATTAAACGCTGCTGCGGATTATGAGATATATTTCTTTATAAACAGCGTAAAAATTCAATAAGTGGAATATACGTTGAAGAAAATCATGGACCTGAAATTTGAGTATATATATATATATATATATATATATATATATATATTCAAGAAACCCTAAAGTTAGTCATTCTCTCTAAACAATGCAAACAGTTGCAAATTTTACCATAATTAGCCCATTCCAATAAAATAATTTAAACAATTATTTCAAGCTGACAGCATAATACTTTACAACTATAAAAACAAACTCAGCAGATTTTATTAAAAAAACGTGACGTGCTACCTTGTACATCCTGCAGTGCGCATTCATGTTAAAAAAAAAAAAAAAAAAAAAAAAGTCTACTGATACCATGTAAAATTAAAGTGACAACGTACTACATGCTCCATAATGAGAATAAATCGACATGGAAACTTTGTAAGTTCAAAAGACTACAGGTAGTAGAAAAGAGGAAGCTTGTACTTCCTCAAATGTGCACGATATTTCTATTAATGCATTAATAAAAGTCATACACATTATTTAAAAAACAGTTTCTCAAATGTTATTTTCGATTAACCAGAAAATATAAAAATCTCTTAAGAAGTAAAATAGTAATTTATCTATTTAAATCGAATTGGAGTGTACAGGTTGATATTTTTTATTTATTACCAACTATGTGAAAAATACCAGAGCCGGGAATCGAACCCGGGCCCTCCGCTTAACGCACGGATGCTCTACCACTGAGCTACCCTGGCCGATAACCAGCTAGGCATTTCTCACATAATATACGTTTGCAAAGTCACCGAGTCTGCAAACGCAGATATATCAGGTGAGACAATAATAATCGTAGCACAACTCCATAGACCACGAAATTTCAATTTAGAAATTTTTTATTCATGAATTCATCAACCGTGAATATTTATTTAAATCAAATTGGAGTGTACAGGTTGATATTTTTTTATTTATTACCAACTATGTGAAAAATACCAGAGCCGGGAATCAAACCCGGGCCCTCCGCTTAACGCACGGATGCTCTACCACTGAGCTACCCTGGCCGATAACCAGCTAGGCATTTCTCACATAATATACGTTGGCAAAGTCACCGAGTCTGCAAACGCAGATATATCAGGTAAGACAATAATAATCGTAGCACAACTCCATAGACCACGAAATTTCAATTTAGAAATTTTTTATTCATGAATTCATCAACCGTGAATATTTATTTAAATCAAATTGGAGTGTACAGGTTTATATTTTTTATTTATTACCAACTATGTGAAAAATACCAGAGCCGGGAATCGAACCCGGGCCCTCCGCTTAACGCACGGATGCTCTACCACTGAGCTACCCTGGCCGATAACCAGCTAGGCATTTCTCACATAATATACGTTGGCAAAGTCACCGAGTCTGCAAACGCAGATATATCAGGTGAGACAATAATAATCGTAGCACAACTCCATAGACCACGAAATTTCAATTTAGAAATTTTTTATTCATGAATTCATCAACCGTGAATATTTATTTAAATCAAATTGGAGTGTACAGGTTGATATTTTTTATTTATTACCAACTATGTGAAAAATACCAGAGCCGGGAATCGAACCCGTGCCCTCCGCTTAACGCACGGATGCTCTATCACTGAGCTACCCTGGCCGATAACCAGCTAGGCATTTCTCACATAATATACGTTGGCAAAGTCACCGAGTCTGCAAACGCAGATATATCAGGTGAGACAATAATAATCGTAGCACAACTCCATAGACCACGAAATTTCAATTTAGAAATTTTTTATTCATGAATTCATCAACCGTGAATATTTATTTAAATCAAATTGGAGTGTACAGGTTGATATTTTTTATTTATTACCAACTATGTGAAAAATACCAGAGCCGGGAATCGAACCCGGGCCCTCCGCTTAACGCACGGATGCTCTACCACTGAGCTACCCTGGCCGATAACCAGCTAGGCATTTCTCACATAATATACATTGGCAAAGTCACCGAGTCTGCAAACGCAGATATATCAGGTGAGACAATAATAATCGTAGCACAACTCCATAGACCACGAAATTTCAATTTAGAAATTTTTTATTCATGAATTCATCAACCGTGAATATTTATTTAAATCAAATTGGAGTGTACAGGTTGATATTTTTTATTTATTACCAACTATGTGAAAAATACCAGAGCCGGGAATCGAACCCGTGCCCTCCGCTTAACGCACGGATGCTCTATCACTGAGCTACCCTGGCCGATAACCAGCTAGGCATTTCTCACATAATATACGTTGGCAAAGTCACCGAGTCTGCAAACGCAGATATATCAGGTGAGACAATAATAATCGTAGCACAACTCCATAGACCACGAAATTTCAATTTAGAAATTTTTTATTCATGAATTCATCAACCGTGAATATTTTTTTAAATCAAATTGGAGTGTACAGGTTGCTATTTTTTATTTATTACCAACTATGTGAAAAATTCCAGAGCCGGGAATCGAACCCGTGCCCTCCGCTTAACGCACGGATGCTCTATCACTGAGCTACCCTGGCCGATAACCAGCTAGGCATTTCTCACATAATATACGTTGGCAAAGTCACCGAGTCTGAAAACGCAGATATATCAGGTGAGACAATAATAATCGTAGCACAACTCCATAGACCACGAAATTTCAATTTAGAAATTTTTTATTCATGAATTCATCAACCGTGAATATTTTTTTAAATCAAATTGGAGTGTACAGGTTGCTATTTTTTATTTATTACCAACTATGTGAAAAATACCAGAGCCGGGAATCGAACCCGTGCCCTCCGCTTAACGCACGGATGCTCTACCACTGAGCTACCCTGGACGCGTATCTCCGAAATGTTGGCGCATACAGGTCAACCTGGCGAATTTTTGTAGCTCGCGCCAAAACCCTCTCTGTCGCAAAGCAACCCTTCTTTCCACTTCATTCATGATTCGTTAAGGATTCGAGCAATCTTTTTTTTTTTTTTTTTTCCCAAGAGAATAAACTATTAAAAATGTGTCAGTGGAGTTTTAGTATCGTAATTCTTAAATAATATATTTAATGCAAAAATTTATTAGAAATCCTCCACCCTTTAAATTTAATTTAGCAAGATTAATGAAGAAATAAAATTGTAATATTCTAATTTTAAAGCTTTTAAAATTGTTCTTGAAATACATTTATTTATTTATTTATTTATTTTACTTTCTCTTACCAACATATATGGTAGAGAAAGTATTGTTTTGGGGTCAAATTTTCGAAATTGAATTTTTGTTATATATACACGTTTTGAGGCTCCCTGAATCATAATTGTTAAAAATGTGTCAATGGAGTCTTTGTATCGTTATTTTTAGATAATATAATTTAATGCCAAAATTTATTAGAAATCCCTTTAAATTTATTTTATCAAGATTATTGAAGAAGTATATTTGTAATATTATGATTTTAAAGCTTTTAAAATTATCCTTGAAATACATTTATTTTATTTTATTTTATTCTGTTTTATTATTATTTTTATTATTATTATTATTTACTTTCTCTTCGTCAAATAAAATTGTTTCTAAACCTATTTTAGATTATTTGAAAAGTACATTAAACTTTACATTCTTACGCTATTGATCTTAAGCTTTAATGTGCATGAAATGCAGGGTGAAAAAGAAAGTCGTGTGAGTGACACACCAGATTATCATTATTACGCATCATTATTTAGTTTATTTTACCCATATATTGTAAGAAAATTTTTATTTTTGATTCAGATTTTCGAAATTGAGTTTTTGCTACATTTGCTTAAATATCATGAAACAAAAAATTAGGTTTTTAGCGGTTGCCTGAATGTGTGTGTCTGTGTGTTTGTTATCACCATACCTCAAGAATAGATATTGGGACTCGGATGAAATATTAAGTAATTCGTGTGCAGTGACTAAGAAAAGAATTCAAATTCATTAAGTCTATGTGTGAAATTTCTGGTAACTACAATTTAATATTTTTGGATGAAAAAAAAAAAAAAAAAAAAAATTGAACATTTATTTTATGTGCATGAAAGAATGTTTCGTATACAATGTAGAATGTATATACTTTATTAGAAGTTTACACAGAACCCCACAAAAGAATTCAGATATATTCATACAATGGAATTGCTGAAAGGTCATTTCATGTCGTGCTATGTGTTTTAAATTCTGTGCTAAATTAGTACACTATATTGTGTTTGTAAAATATATAGTAAATATACAGGTCTACCCCAAATTAAATAAAAGCATTTCTTTTTATAAATAAAAATCAATGTAATAAATGCAATTAAAGTTTAATTAATTTAAAATTATTCTCTTATTCTAATTTACTTTATCTTATCCGTAAAAGATCGCGAAAGTATTGTTTTCGGATCACGTTTTCGAAATTGAATTTTTGTTACATTTATATGTTTTGAGGTTTCCTGAATCCAAAAATTATGTTTTTAGTGGTTGGTTTATGTGACTTGTCTGTGTGTATTACAGATATTGAGTTTGTAAAATGGATGCATCAGTTTTTAAATATCACTTATGTCATTGATAAGGACAATATTGCTTTGGAACAATGTAAGTTGTAAACATCACATGTTATTCAAAATTTACGTTTTCTTTTTAACATGGCAAAATAGAGCAAAATTTCGTTTAAACGTCCATTATGCCAATATTTTGTCGTAAACATGTCAGACTAATATTTTAAAATATATTTTTCAATACACTTCATTAAATATGAACATTTTAATTTGAAACTTTAGTAATTAAATATTGTGTTTCCTTCATTTGACAAATTAGGCCAATACTTCCCACGAACTTGCAATATGGGGATCAGTTGTGTTGGAAATTAATGTACGAAAACAATCCTAATAAAATTAGTCATTTAATTACGATAAATCAAATTTATCGAATCGGATAGAGGGTAGCCTATGAGGTGCGGCATTTCAGTCTGCGACTGTGTTGAGTGTTCTATCATACTCATTCCTTTTAATATGAATACATTTCGCTCTCAATAGAAATTAGTAACAATAAATATAGGATGAAAATGGTTATGCGCATCATTATTACTTTGATTTGTATAACATATTAAGTTAGATTGTTTATGATTACTGAAAAACAAATAGAATAGCATTAATAAAATATTTAACGTTTTATTTTATAACTTTGTATGTTGGGGTTGGGGGGGGGGGGTAAAGAATGAGAAATGGACATGTCCGAGGAGGAAATTATACTTAGAAAATTTTATGAATTTCAACCATAAAATTTAACACGAAATATCTATTTTATTATGATTAAGATGCTCTTTAAAAATACATAATAGATAAATATAAGGTGATTTATGAAAATTCAAGCACTGCATCGTAAGAGAGATATTTTATAAAGTCATACATTTTAAAAATTTAAATACAAAATGACAATAAAAATAGTTGAAATGTAAAATGGCGTACTACTGATTTGGACTTATGAACATTTTTCATGCCTTTTACTAAGAATTTGTAATTTGTTTGAACAATTTTTACAAACTTTTTGGCCTTATACATGAAATCGGATCTCAATGCTAATATATTACCATTATTATTATCTACTTCTCTATTCGGATAACTATTTCTCAATTTCAAGATATGTTTCGTTTTACGATTTAAATCTTACATTAATAATCAGAAGAAAAAAAATTAATAACAAAAAAAGAAAGAAAGAAAAACGCCGGATGTTTATTTATACAGGTTAAGCGGCGTGAAGTTTCTCTTTGCACTTCCAGATTTGGCGAAAATCGCATTCTCTGGCGAAAAATTGTGAATTTGTTCTGCGTGCGCCAACAGTTCGGAGATACGCACCCTGGACCGGTAGAGCATCCGTGCGTTAAGCGGAGGGCCCGGGTTCGATTCCCGGCTCTGGTATTTTTCACATAGTTGGTAATAAATAAAAAATAGCAACCTGTACACTCCAATTTGATTTAAATAAATATTCACGGTTGATGAATTCATGAATAAAAAATTTCTAAATTGAAATTTCCTGGTCTATGGAGTTGTGCTACGATTATTATTGTCTCACCTGATATATCTGCGTTTGCAGACTCGGTGACTTTGCCAACGTATATTATGTGAGAAATGCCTAGCTGGTTATCGGCCAGGGTAGCTCAGTGGTACAGCTCATATTCACGGTTGATGAATTCATGAATAAAAAATTTCTAAATTGAAATTTCCTGGTCTATGGAGTTGTGCTACGATTATTATTGTCTCACCTGATATATCTGCGTTTGCAGACTCGGTGACTTTGCCAACGTATATTATGTGAGAAATGCCTAGCTGGTTATCGGCCAGGGTAGCTCAGTGGTACAGCATCCGTGCGTTAAGCGGAGGGCCCGGGTTCGATTCCCGGCTCTGGTATTTTTCACATAGTTGGTAATAAATAAAAAATATCAACCTGTACACTCCAATTTGATTTAAATAAATATTCACAGTTGATGAATTCATGAATAAAAAATTTCTAAATTGAAATTTCGTGGTCTATGGAGTTGTGCTATGATTATTATTGTCTCACCTGATATATCTGCGTTTGCAGACTCGGTGACTTTGCCAACGTATATTATGTGAGAAATGCCTAGCTGGTTATCGGCCAGGGTAAGGCTCCTATATATACGAGCTGGCGCATCTGACATTTTTTTGCCTTAGGGTTGCCGCATGTACCCAGCATGATAAACAAACGGCAGCTATTGTTTCTACCGTCTTGCTCGTAATTTTAGTGAAATAAACTGCAATATGGGAGGTTGTTCAGCGATAAACTGCTGTAAACACCCCAGAAAAGGATACAAAATGTTTAGGTTTCCTTCGGATAATGCAAGAAGGAGAAAGTGGGCAGCGAATTGTCGTCCAGATTCTTGGATCCCGGGTCCTAATGCACAGCTTTGCATAGTAAGTTTTATTGTTATTCACTTATACTTTTGTTTGCATTTCTGACATTTATAAAGTAAAAAATTAAAAAAAAAAGTATTATTTAAATCTAAATATGTATTTTAATAACCATAAATTATTTCAAGAAACGCTTTTTTACTGTGTGTTTGTAGAAACTTGGCGACGTTTTTTTGGTTCGCCAAAGTTGTCTTGTTTCCGTGTCCTGATAGTATTAGGTCGTTGGAAAAGTTCGTGCGTACGCGGATCATTTTATTGCCTCCAAAGACGAGAGCTTCTATCGCCGTAATATACATTTGTTACCCGAAAAATGGGAAGGTTGTAGAAAGTAATCGAGAGTATTTTGATTAAAAATTGTCATTTGATTTGATGTATTTTTATGAAATGAAGCAATAAAAAACCGCACGAATTTATGCAAACACCTAATATATATATTTTTTTAATTGAACTTTTGATTAATTAATTAATTATTTTGTTCTATTTTTAGATTTCTTTTTCTTGAGATATTTATTTCATATTACAATTTATGTCTACTTTCAGGGGGAAAAAAAATAAAAAAATCATACTTTTTCTTTTTTTTTTTTTTTTTAACTTAAAAAAATGCATTAAATTGAAATAAACGTCTCTATATTAATATTACATATACATCACGTAACTGTACATAAATTCATATTAATAATGACTGCTAACTTAATTCCTTTAAAACTGAAACATATATATATATTTTTTTTTTTTAAGTTTGTTATGAAAGCAATATAAAACAGTAGTATGAAAAAAAAAGTTGTACCTGATGGGACTAATGTGCAAGTTACACCAAAGGAACAAACTATTTCTTCCAACGAAAATGCCGACAACAGTTAGAAGTCGCTGAACCACTTTAGAATGCAAAAAATCGTCTGTGTATGAGTAGGCATTTATTAGAACATAGTTTTTTTTTTTTTTTTTTTTTTTATAAGTTACTATATCAATGGCATCCTTAAATTACTAACTCAAATATAAACTTAATTATGTTGTTTCTTTCTTTCTTTTTTCATGCGCACTTTTTATTTCCTTATTCAAAATTATTTTTTAAAAAAATAAAAAAGAAAGAAAAAGAAAGAAAAAAACCTTTTCCAATATCGTTTGTTTCGATAGTGATTATTATTTATTTTATTTTCTTTCCTTTCCTTTTCAAAATAAATAAATAAAATATAAATGATTTTGATGAATTCTGGCAAAAGCAGAATTTAGTTTAGAACGGAGGACTATTAGTTATTTTTCCCCCTTTCAAATGTTATGAATTATTTAAGAAACAGAAACAGATTACTTGTGTTGCTTATCATTTTTGGCCGATTTTATTTTTAGATGAAAATTTCTTAAAACCGCCAGTGAAGCGATAAAATCGCCAAGCGGAAATGCTGTCCTCTTACGAGGCAAAAAAATGGCGGTGATGCGCCGGCCCATTATTTATTTAAGGGGCTCTAGGCCAGGGTAGCTCAGTGGTAGAGCATCCGTGCGTTAAGCGGAGGGCCCGGGTTCGATTCCGGGCTCTGGTATTTTTCACATAGTTGGTAATAAATAAAAAATATCAACCTGTACACTCCAATTTGATTTAAATAAATATTCACGGTTGATGAATTCATGAATAAAAAATTTCTATATAGTAATTTATCTTTGAATTATAATTGTGTCAACTTGAATCATTTAAATTTCTCTTGTGAATTCAGTTTGGGAATTATAAACTGATAAAAAATTCTGTTATTGACATTAAGAATCTAAATTGTGGCTCTAAAAAAAATAGTTCCATGTCATCCTTATAAATTCTAGTCCCCTTTCAAAGCGAGTTCTAGAAACCTGTATTAGAATTCTAGAGCGTTTGCCTATATTCTCGAGGGCAAAGATAGGTAAAAATCTCTGCAAAATGCGAATACAAGTGGCGGGTTTCAGCAACTAGAATCTTGGTTTATGACCCAATTCTAGAAAATCAAGCGAGATATTTCTCGCAATACAAAAGATTCAGAATATTTAGAGTATTCAGAATATTGTTTCACCATCTATAAATGTGTAGACTAGAAATTCTCGATCATTTCGTCTATTTAGTTTATTGGCGTGCCTTATGTGCATAGCTCGGAAATCTATATTTCTAGTTAAGGGATTTAGAAAATGACCTTTTCATTTTAGATGAAGGTGGTATATTTTTTTTTTCTCAGTGTAATGCTTATATGTATTATCATATAAATTTCAAATTTAGCCAGATTTTGGTATTTTTCTCTGAATTATTACCTATATGAAACCTTTTCAAACATTTAACGTGAATAAACGTAAAATATTACAGGAAGAAATTGAACATCTTATTTAAAAGAAAAAGAAAAAAAAAAAAAAAAAAAAACGATAACCGAAATCTGAAAAATAAATAATATAACGTCAATACAGGGCATTGGAAACGTCAAAGTTACTGATCGAATAGTGTATCTAAAAATATTTGTATTTTTGTAAATCTAAAAGCATATAGCCCCCCCCCCGAAAAAAAAAAAAAAAAAAAAAAAAAAAAAGATTCCTAAGCTAAATATACCTAAACAAGACGACATTAATTGAACAAGAATGCAAGATATTTAATACAAAAAATTTAGGAAGGTAAAATAAAACTTAGAAGATATATTATTTACAAACTGGAAAAAGAAACATCATTTGCATACAAAAATAATAAGAAGGTAAATGGTAAACTAAGATCCGTTAGCATGACAAATTTATAATATTACTTCAGTGTAAGTAGAATTTAAACTTGTTTCTAGTCGTGCCCACTATTTAGTTGATAGAGATTTAAATATTAAATTAAATAAAAATGTAAAGAATAAAAATAGTTAGTTTTATAATTGAGTCAGTGCAATAATAAATCAAATGTTAAAATAAAGATTATTAATATCTAATACATTTTTGGTTAATTAATAATTAAAAATATCAAATATCCTTTCAAATATGTACGCATACATGTATATATATATATATATATGTGTGTGTGTGTGTGTGTGTGTGTGTGTGTGTGTGTGTGCGCAACTTTCATTGTATTATTGTTAATGCTAAAATTATTATCTTCATGTTGATTTGATTTACCTTTTCTTGCATTGTTTTTTACATCATAAAACTTTTAGCATTTAAATAAAATTTTTTAATTTTTTTCCTTTTCGTCACCTTTATTTAAGTTTTTTATAGTTCTTCAAGTGATACTTGGTTTCATATAATGAAATATTTGAAAAGGTTTCCAATATATTTCCATTCTGAATTATTACGAAACTATTGGGCGAATCTTTTGGAATAATTTTATTCCTCTTTCTCTATGCAAAATTTCGCATCTTCTGTTATTTTTGTGTACCTGTTTGGCAATTTCTAATTAATTAATTTAGTTAACTAATACTTGATTTGCTATGCGGCATTTTGTACAACATTCATTGTATTATTGTTAATCCTAAAATTATTATCTTCATGTTGATTTGATTTACCTCTTCTTGCATTGTTTTTTACATCATAAAACTTTTAGCATTTCAATAAAATTTAATATTTTTTTTCCTTTTCGCCATCTTTATTTATGTCTTTTATAGTTATTCAAGTGATACTTGGTTTCATATAATGAAATATTTGAAAAGGTATTTAATATATTTCCATTCTGAATGGTTACGCAGCTATTGTGCGAATCCTTTGGAATAATTTTATTCCTTTATCTCTAAGCAAAATTTCGCATCTTCTGTTATTTTTGTGTGCCCTTGTTTGTCAATCTCTAACTAATTAATTTAGTTAACTAATACTTGATTTGTTATGCGGCATTTTGTGCAACATTCATTGTATTATTGTTAATTCTAAAATTATTATCTTCATGTTAATTTGATTTTCCTTTTCTTGCATTGTTTTTCACATCATGAAACTTTTAGCGTTGCAATAAAATTTATTTTATTTTTTTTTCTTTTCGTCATTTTTATTCATATTTTTTTATAGTTCTTCATGTGATACTAGGTTTCATATAATGCAATATTTGAAAAAGTATTCAATATATACGCACGTATATATATACACTCTATAAAAAAAAAAAAAAAAAAAAAAAAAAAAAGACGCACCAAGAAGAAGTGGGGACAAAAATTGGTAGATGGGGGTGGAATGGGTGATCCGAATTGGACAAAAATTGGTAGATGTGATGTACATGTGCAGAAAAAACAATTGATTATAGTTTCAGAAAATTTGAATGATTTAATCAAGAGAAAAGGCCTCACAAAGTAAACAAGTCAGCAATGCGTTGGTCCACTTCTGGCCTTTATGTACGCAGTTATTCGGCTTGGTATTAATTGATAGAGTTGGCAGATGTGCTGCTGTGAAGTATCGTGCTAAATTCTGTCCAATTGTTGCATTAGATTGGTAAAATCCCGAGCTGGTTGTAGGACCCTTTTTATGATGCTCCAAACGTCCTCAGTCGAAAAGAGATCCCGGGACTGAGCTCAACCCCACTGAGCCGCCTATTAAGGGTATTTGAAGTCACTGAAGTACCAGTTGCATGTAGAATCGACGATATATGATGAATTGGTGCTTGATTCCATCAAAACCTGTATGTATGTCAATTTGTGTCCAGTTTGCATTACTCATTCTTGGATCGTCACGTTTTTCGTTATAGAGTATATATATATATATATATATAGTGATTGAGTAAAATAAAATATAGACTCATTAGAAATATATAAGTTGTAGTGCATATGCTAAGAAATGATTTTACTGTTCTTGTTTCAATATTAGGCTTCGAATGTATTATTTCTTTATGTATTAAATAACTTGTGAGAAAGGTATTTTAATAAATATAATAAAATTTTGGAATTGTTACTAATAATCGATGTTCTATCACCATTTTTTTTTCAGAAATACTGTTCAAGCTTGACTGAAAAGTTAAATTTCCTGATAAAGAACTAACATTCTACAATATAATGTACAGTGACGCATATGGAAACAAAGCAATACAAAGATTATTTGCTCATATATGCATCGAGAAACTAAATTAAATTTAAATTGCAAAACAAGTATTAATTATCTTGATTCTAAGTAAGTATTTTTATTTTTGCTGTTTCCTTTCATACTTTAGATAATAAAATATGCATTTATCTAACAATGTCTGAATATGTGTGCATTTTTATATTAAGTTACAATACTATGCATTTGAATAAAGTTGAGATAATTAGTATAATGCTTATTTAATGTTGAACAGTATCACAAAGATGATATCGAATCTCTAAAACACAATTCCGAACTAAAAGAATATTATCTCTCTCAAGCATTGTTTCTTTAGTAAATTATCATCACCATCTTCATTAACAAAAGGCAATGTGTTTACTGAAACAATATCAAAAACTTTAACTCATTTAAATCTTTGTGCTAAAAATTTATCTATCTACACAATTTTAACTGGATTTCTTTGTGAGAGCTTATCTAAATTTTGCGAGTTATTTTCTTTCTTATAAACAATACTTTATTGAAAGGCTATTAAAAACTTTACAAATAATACATGCGATATGATTCACTCAAAGCAAAATTCAATAGTAAACGAAACTTATTATACCAGACTTTAATAAATGTTGTCATTTGTTCCTATTTCCTAAACTTGATGTTAAAAGAAAAAGTCAACGAATCCGTAAACTATAGGTTTGTAAACTCAAACACTCAATCTCACATTTAAACTGCAAGCAACTCAAATCAAATAAATATAAAAATAACATAAAATTAATAATAAATGATAAATATTTAATTAAATGAATTAATTATTTGTTTCTCTGTGTAAAACAAAAGTATATTAAGAATAATATAATTGCCTTTAAATGTAATAACAGCAATTGTTTGATATTATTTAACAAGTAAACAGAAAACTAACCAATGTTTATTTATTTTTTTAATGTAATGAGTTTTCAAAATGTATTACACTTGTATGATACATCATGCAAAATGTATCAAATGGATAATTTATATGATGAACAATTGTTTTCTTTCGATATACAGATTTATCAAAATGAGTTATTTTTGTTTAATGCATTATGTAAAATAAATAAATAAATAAATAAATAAATAAATAAAATAGACTATTATTTTCAATCTGTAAAATTTTTATCTTTATTTTTTAATTTTTGATTAATTTTTTTTCTCAATTTTTGACCGTAAATCCACGTATTTTTTAAAACGACTGAAATGAATTAAAATGAGGTGTTGCCACCTAAATTTTATACCTTAGTTAATATTAAAAAATCTAACTGTCGTGCCAAAAAATTGTTTGCACTCCTGGATTCAGAAAAAATCGCCCCTTTCATTGGGCACTGAATTTGTAACGAATCCTGTACTTTTTAAAAGAGTTAAAATGAACTAAAATGAAGTGTTACCACCTAAATTTAATACTTTAGATAATTTTAAAAAATCTATCTGTTGTGTCGGAAAAATATTTGCACCTCTGGATTCATAAAAAGCGCTCCTTTCATTTGGTACCGAATTTGTAACGATAGGACTGATATTTCTAATTTATTCTGGTGTTGCACAAAACTATTCATAGTCCTCTGTCCTCCCCCCCCCCCCCCAAAAAAAAAGCTATTTATTCTATTATTTTGTTTGATTTATAATAGCATCTAAAATTTTGAAGAGTTGCAATGTAACTGATAATTTGCAATATGAATAAAATTACGGAACATATGGTTATAAACTAACAGCTAATTCATTGCTTTTTTGCATACCGTTTTTGGTAGTCTAGAAATACATTCGTACAACTTTTTTAAAGTTAAGAAACAGATTAATTTTAACCACTTTTATTTTATGCCATTAATTTTCCGTTGAATGTTATACTAATGAAAAATAAAAAAGATCTTTTGCGTATCAAAATATTAAATTTCAAGAATAAAATAAAAGTTTTATTTTTGCTTACTGATTTATATTTACTCGTAAAAATCCGTCTAGTTCCCTTTCCTTTGAATTCAATTTATTTATTGCAAGATATATGGTGTCATCATTTCTGTAGGCTAAAAATAAAAACACAGCTAGAAATTTTTATTTGCTGTTTCTTTTTTATACTCTTGCTTTTTTTAAGCTCACTACTCTAACTAAGAAAAAAAAAAGGATTAACCGCAGTGTTTGAGCTAAGATACTTTATTTAATCTAAATTCTGTATAACTTGTTACCCAATGTATTATCAGGAAGTGGAAGTTTTGAAAAATCTTTGTAACAGACCGCATGTGTTCCACCTCACGGTGTTTTTATTGTTTTTAATGACAAAACATTAGAAATGTCTTTCATTTTATCAATCGGATGCCCATTTTAACAAAACATTCTTTTTTAATGCTAATACTTTACGACCCCTGTTCGACCTTCCTTGCAACAGTCCCCTCCAGCTGTTAACTCTTTTGAAGTAGGTTGCATGACGATAACAAGTAAAAGGGACAGTTAATTTATTTTTTTCCTTTCTCTGGTTACCAGTGAATCCCAGGTTAATAGGACGAGCAAATAAAAGTATATTACAGAATATTTTGTCTTAACAGATGTGGCAAACATTTGGTATTTGTCATTTCTAGTAATGAGAAGAATACGTAATACAAGTTTTCACTTTTATTTTCATAGAAATTAATGGAATCAGGATATGGATTTAATCGTATTAAAAATAAGACTATAGAGAATTTTTATTATTATGATTATTATGTTTTTCAGGTTGTTTAGAAACTATTATATTCATATATGAAATCTAAAATGGAAAATATTAAGGCTACTTTTAAAATAAATAAACCGAGTAATCAAAAACAAGTATATCAATTTCTAATTAACTTTATATTTTTATGCAAAGTTATTTTATTTATTTTATTTTTTATCTATTTATTTTTTAATATATATATATATAATATTATATTTCTTCTGTACGTTCTGATTATCTCTCTCTCTCTTTCTCTCTCTCTCTCTCTCTCTCTCTCTCTCTCTCTATATATATATATATATATATATATGTATATATAGGAATAGATTATCAATGAATAAAATGAAATAAACCCCCAAAATACACCGAAATCTTCACCAGGGATGCCCCTCAGTGTAGGGGTGAAAGAGAAGTTTCTGAAAGGACAGTAGCAATTATCTAATAACTGTCCTTAGCCCCAACTTCTCACCAAACAGAAAACCACCATATTGTAATACTTTGGTAATTTTGGTAATTTTGGTAATTTTATAATTGTTTTTGGAATTTTTAAATTATATGTATGTCAGATTTCTTCTCAGTTAATGGTAGTTTTCTGCTTGGTGAGAAGTTGGGGGCTAAGTACAGTTATTAGCTAATTGCTACTGTCCTTTCAGAAACTTCTCTTTCACCCCTACACTGAGGGGCCTTTCTGATGAAGATCTCAGTGTATTTTGGGGGTTTATTTCATTTTTGTCATTGATAATTAATTTCATTCATTGATAATCTATTCCTATATTTAAGTTTTGCATTTCCTTTTGCAGCAATTTTGCGCATTGGTTTGCAATTCTCCTTTTTTGTTTTTCTTATCATTAAACTCATAAAATCGTTACAATAGTTACCTATATACACTGCATAAAAAAAGTGGACGGACACTTACTTGTAATACTTTAAAGCCGTTTATTTCTTTAATTAGAGATTTGAGGTTCATTTATCTAATATAATTATATTCTTGAGACATCATATATTATTATATTTTGGATAAAGGTTCAATCCTTTTGAATTATGTAGTGGAAAAATTCAGGAAACAAGAATGGTGCATATTTGCACTGTAATTTTTCCTTAAAAAAGTAGACGGACACATCTTGTATTTCAAAAATAAAACGTTTTTAGTAAGGGTTTCGTCTCCCATTTGCTTTAATAAGTTCGTATACTCTGTTAGGCATCGAATCAATGAGATTCTGAACCTTTTTTTGACAGAAAATTTCCCAAATGTTTGTAAGAGCTTCTTTGAGCTGGTGAATTGATTCATACTGGCGTCAACCCTCATATATTTTATGAACAAGTATAGCTCAAATGTTTTCTACAGGATTCATATCCGGACTCTTGGCTGTCAAGGGTAAAACAATGAAGTTGTTGTCATGAAACCATTTTTTAACGTTGTTAGCGGTGTGTATTGGCGCTCCATCTTGTTTGAAAATCCAGTTAGATCACACGGAAATGGCAAAAGCTCACTACTTAGTGTTTCAATATAATCTTTGTGAGTCTGCTTCTTACTTAGGAGCACTAAATTTGTCCTTCGACCATACCCAACAGCTAGCCACACCATCACGCCACCAACAACAACTTGCCGAGTAGAGTACACTTCTTCTTCTTTCTCCAAACTGTACCAATAATATTGATATCCATCTGGGCCGTTTAAATTAAATTTTTTCTCATCTGAAAAAAACTACAGATATCCATTCTGTAGTCCAAGACATATGGTTTTGAGCCCACTGTAGGCGTTCTGTCACGTGGTAATCCTTCCAGCATGGATGATGTTTTCTTTTCTTATATTGAAAGAGCTCTGAGTGCTTAATGTAGTTATACATTCTCTGAGAAGTTACGTTAGTAATTCCTGTGCTTATTCAAACTCTGGGAATTGATGGTCCAGTTTTTTTCAGATCAGTAAAAATTCTTCTTTGGTCTCTAAGTGAAAGTTTCTTGGCCGGCTACTCTTTTTCTTTACGCCATGGGCTTCAGGAGCACGTCGAAAATCGCTGATGCTACTTTTGCTTATTAGAAGTAACCTACTAATTTCTCAGACTCCTTTATTAACATTTTTCAGCGCTAATATCTGTCCTTTCTGGTAATCGGTTAGAGGAATTCCTCGTGGCATGGCGCATTCATCTCCAAGAAATTTAACTACGTAAAACCATCTTGTCAAGCACGTTATCAAAAATGCCAAATGTACATGTCCATGCAAAACTGGTATTCTACAAGAAACACACACTTAGATAATTGCAGTTTTTGACCAGTGTCCATCTACTTTAAAAAATATATAAATATTGTGCAAATGTATATCGTTTCTCTTTTCTGCATTTTCCTACATTAAAATTATAAATAATTGAATATTTTTATTTGTCTGTCAAAAATATGAAGATTGATAAGTATAAACATGTTAAAGAATTTTAATTGACATTTCCTATTAAACAAAGACAGGGTTTCAAAAAATTGTAAAGAAGTGTCCGTCTACTTTTTTTATGCAGTGTATATATGTTACCGCTAAAGTGCAGAAATCAATTAATCTACAGATTAGCTAGGTAATCTGCACATTAACTAGGGCGATCGGTTAAAGTGAGGAAAATTGTTTCCTTTCTCAAATTACCTAAGTAATCTGCGAATTACCTAGATAATCTGCACATTACTTACTAGGCACTCGTTTAAGTGAAAATAAGATCGCTGGTGTTGTAATTTTACAGCACGCTGTGTTGTATTTGTTTTTTTCATTCGGGGAAAAAAAGTTTTATTTCCTTTACTTTCTTTCTTTACTTATTTTAATCTGTATGTGTTTTAATTTTTATGTCTTTTAAAGTTATATTTGTCTTAATTTTTTTACTTATTTCATCTTTTTTATTCTGTCAATATAAGTTTGAAGATGGTATGCATTTTTAATATGAAATATAATAACTTTAATAGCTTTCAATAACTTCTATTTTATAAATGAATGTTAGAATTGTAATACAGTAATGATTTTTTTTCAAAATAAAAATATTTAACCATTTAAATAAAAAAAAAAGTTTTATTAACAACTTACATTGCTATTACTATTTTTTTTTTTTTTTTTTTTTTTAAGTTATGCACCAATTTTTAATTCGATAAAGAAATATTAAATTAGACAATTCAGAAGCATTATTTAAGAAGTACTTCAAATAATTAAAACTGCTTTAATAATTTTTAGACCGCAGGAAAATTAAAATGACTGTTTTCCAAAGCTTTATTAAACTATATTTTGCAGCATACATATTACAGCAACAAGTACAAGTTTAGCAAATATATTAATTTTACAAAAAAAAAAAACAAACTTTATTAACACATTTTATTTGATAAACTACAACGAAATTATCTGAAAAAGCGAACAAAATAAAAATAAAAATGTAATCATGATATATAAAATATATAAAGGAAACTTGAAATTGAAAGAAATAACAACAAAATGTAATAAAATGCATAACAATTTCATATTAAGTATTTATTAAAGAAAGCCATAATATTGAATGTCATATTTTTCAGAGTTAAAAATTAAAACTTTTCTTTTCAGTAAGTAATAGTAATTTAAATCAATTTTTAAATAAATTAGTTTTAAAAAGTTGTGGTTTAATAGTTTTATTTCGGGAGGAAATCATTACTGTGTTGTAAATTTTAGTATTCATAATTCAAAATAAAGTTTCAGGAGATAGAGCGTTTAGATTAAGATTAGATTTCAATAAAAAATGCAGTGCAGACCCTTATCAAACTTATATTGACAGAATTAAAAAAACAGAAGAAATAAAATCAAAATTAAAACAATTATAACTTACTTGTTACTTTAAGTTTTGTGATGGTCATGATAAGAAACCTATAATAACCATGTCTTCGATGCTCCAAGTTTTGCGGTTTTGCGTTTACCAATTATCATAGCGGAAGCGGAGCGGAAAGGATGAATGTTTTGGTTTGTGTTTGAAGGTCATTCGCGTATCTGTATCACATGACTGTTTGACGTCATAGTGAATGTAAAAAAACTAATGCTCGAAAGAAACATTTGAACTTTAACGACACAGAAGCCGCTAATCTGCAGATTACCTAGCTAAAATGCGGAAAACTCTTGATTTCACACTTTAACGGGTCGTTTTAGTTAATCTGCAGATTAGCTAGATAATCTGCACATTAACGGATTTCGAGCTTTAACGGTAACATATATATATACAGTCGAATCTCGTTAACGTGAACATTGTTAACATGAATTACTTTTAACATGAACTGTTCCACAATCCCCGTCAAAATAAAGATTAGTTTAGTTAAACGAAGATTAGTTACTGATAACATGAGCTACTGATAGCATGAAAAAAATTTTCATCTCCCTTGAGATTCACGTTAATGATGTTCGACTCTATTAAGAAAATAATAATCTCGTGTGTCACACAACGTTTCCTTACTCTGCATTTGAATACTATAAAGACAGATCTTAGACTAAGGGGTAATAATAAAATATTAAAAAAAAAACAATTAAAGACTTTTTCTATTAGCTTGATTCACCCTAAAAACTATGAAAAGTTTAAAATGAAGTGTTGCCAGCTAATTTTCATACTTTAGTTAATTAAAAAAAAAAAATCTAAATGTCGTGTGGAAAAACTGTTTGCTCCCCTGGATTCAGAAATATCGCCCCTTTAATTTGGCACCGAATTTGTAACGAGCCACATACTTTTTAAACTGACTGAAAGGAATTAAAATGAAGTGTTTCCACCTAAATTTTATACTTCAGTTAATTAAAAGAAATCTAATTGTAGTGTGAAAAAACTGTTTGCACTCCTGGATTTAGAAAAATCAGCCTTTTCATTTGGTACTGAATTTGTAACGATAGGTCTTATAGTATTTTGTAGGCAGGAGAAGATTTACAAGCCATAACTAGGATATGACGAGGCGTTTCATTTTAAACACATAAAATTTAATAGACGACTATGACAATTACAGATGAAAAATACAAGTAACATGAACGACTACATTTTTAAGACTGCGATCTGTTCTAGCAGAGATAAACGTAAAAAGGAATGAACAGATCATTGATTGGACGTGACGTCACTTACCAACAGTCCAATAGATTAAATCAGGAATACAATGACGAAATACACCACAGGTCTCGGGTTCGGCAGAAGGTTTATGACAGAGAATGTAAGCTAAAAAACAGTCTTTAAAAAAAACAAGACGTGTATATGAATATGCTTAAAAAGAATATGTTTAAAATAATTTTATAAATAGTTTGCTTTGACGTATATTTCTGCTTGAGTGAACTACACAACCCCTAAAACTATTGTTTCAATAAAGTTTTTTAAGCTATGCTGATTACAGATATATACACATATTAACCATTAAAAACTTGATTTTCATATTCAGGGAACCTCGAAACGGATAATTATCGAAAAAAAAATTATTAATTTGGAATTTAAACTTGTACTTAGTTTAACATAGAGTATACGGAAAATAATTATCATTCTTCAGCAACTTTCCTGAATTTGGTTAAATTTAGTAAAGCCCTTCTATACACAATAGAAAAGAATATTTTTGTTTAATTATAGGTAGCCATGTGCATTTTCTAAAAATTGCATATACATCACATAGTGCGCTTATATTTAGCCTTGTTTGGAGAAAAAAAAAGCACACAACTTGAAACAATATTGCAGTATTTTCCAAATATAGTTTTAATAAACCATAATTCATTTGTGTGGCCTTGCAACTGATTACCGAATGAATTTCTTACCACATTTAATACGAAATATGCTTTAATTAATGTAAAACATGAATATAAAATATGTTCATTTTATTTTGTTCAGTGTAGTCTAATAATGTAAAAGTGCATATAACCTAAAATTTTGTCTATACACGTAATGTATTTGGACCTTCTTTAATGTCCATGATTGAACCATTAGTTCAATGTTTCAAGTAGCATTTTCATATGGTACAGATTTGAAATACTGAGTTGGACTTCTTTCTGATATTTCTTTTTGAGATATACTGATAATAAACTCACAGGGCACGGATACATACGCAGACCAAATGCTAAAATTCTGATTATTGGAGTCAGTGGACTTCAAAACATGCAAAATATATCAAGATCTCAGAATAGAAAATTTGACTCAAAAGCAATACTTCCTTTAGCATATAAGGTTAAAGAAAGATAAAGTTAAACGTTCAAGAAATGATATATTAAAGCATATAAATTTTTTTAATGTTCATTTTATATTCACAGAATTAATGTTTCAGCAGTATATATAACTGTTTTTAAAGGTCTTGTTAAAAAAAAAATACTAGATGTAAATCTTTTTTCGGTAACTATTAAAAATGAATAAATAAAAATCATAAGTTTTACTTTCTGGATTTCGATACTTGATTGCAATTATACATGCATATACATTCTCAGAAATGGACACTCAAATTTCACGAAATTTTCACAAAACTGTTTTCAGGGAAATACTCCGAAAGAATATTTCGTCAAATTGAGAAAATTACTTTCGTCTCTTGTTTGAACATACGAATTTCGTCAAAAGTAAAGATACATTTTTTCATCCTAGTTCCGTGATACAGAATAAAATACAAATTATAGAATTATAAAATTACCTGCAAGTTCGTTGCTTTAGACATTAAATCCTAATTATATTTAATGAAAATATAAATAAAACAGAGCAAAGACATTTATTTGACAGCTTTCAGACCTATAGTTACAAAGACTTATGTCTCAATTGATCCATATTTTTACAGAGGTTCACAGAAACAAGCGCACACAATATTTTGTAGACATAGGACATCACAAACATCCATGCCCGCACCGGGATTCGAAACCGAGACTTGGGAATCCAGAGGGCAGCGCCCTACCGACCGAACTACCACATCCTTTTGTGAGTAAACAGTTTCGTCAAATATTTGAGAGCTCACGTTTCCTCAAAAATCACGCGACCGTTTGACAAAATGGTTGTCAAAAACGACGAAACTAAGCCCGAGGATGTCTGAATCGTCAAAATTGAGCATATTATTTCTGAGAGTGTAGAATAACTGAAAGCGAGTAAATTTCTCAAGTGAAATTTTTTTATTTTTCAATTCGTAAAGTTGTAGAACATTTATATATACAGGGTGTCACATATGCCTGTAGATATTTAAAAAATTCATAACTACTAAATGAATTGATAGAATTGAACGCGGTTTGCAAAAAAAATCATTCTTTTTTTCTTTTCTGGAAAGAAAAATTAATAATTAAGCTGTTTTTCGATAGAGGGCATCACATATTTCTATGAAAAACTGTACTTATTTGCATACAAATGTTTACAGGCACATAAATCCTACTCTATGTGTCCATCGTCACCACAAATTTCAGCTTGAAAACGAGTTATAACACTGCTCACTGCAGCTTCAGTCGGCACATCTTCAAAAACATCTTCATCAGCAACCAGGGGCCGACTTAGCCTAATTGGGGACCGGGGCAAAAATTTCTT
Organism: Salticus scenicus; assembly: GCA_963930645.1. Taxonomy (NCBI): domain Eukaryota; kingdom Metazoa; phylum Arthropoda; class Arachnida; order Araneae; family Salticidae; genus Salticus; species Salticus scenicus. The sequence goes on from OZ005648.1 coordinate 27,602,267, forward strand.
TGGGGCCCCCTCTGCTTCACTACTTCAGTAATGAAGAACTGAACTTTATGGAAGTATTTAAAATTTTCACCTCATTATAGATATATACTTGTAACAAGAAAATTGACTAGAACCTAAAATAGCTATAAAGTAACCCCCTCCTCCAATGGTCAGACGAGATATCGTTCTATCCATTTTATTTCTGATTGTTAACTTTGTCATCTAGTTGTGAAAAATTCACATCCTTGCTGATATTAGGGCGGAATTCAGCTATTTTTTTGCAATTACGATGGCTCAATTAAGCCGGATTTTGCACTATACTGATATTTCGTTTTAAAAAAGTTCATTAAAGAAGGAAACGTAAAATAAACTTTCTATTCGATTTGGGGGCCCTTCTGATGTGGGGGCCCGGGGCAACTGCCCCGTGTGACCCTGCCTTAGTTAGGCTCTGTCAGCAACTCTTTATCCACCATGTCAACATCGCAATTAAAACTTCACGTGTCCGCAAGTAGGAGGCAAAATAAGAAATAAGTTGTTCTAATTGCAAAATTGTGCAATTTATAAGACCTTCATTTCCATATTTATCTTTTACATCCGTGCGAAAAATTTAACTATTTGTCTAACTATCAACGACAAAAAATTTAACTACCTTTTTTTTTTTTTTTTTTTTTTTTTTATAATCAAAAAAAAAAAAAAAAAAAAAAATCCCCTTTACGAGAATGATTTTTTTCGCAAACCGCGTTCAATTATATCAATTCCTTCAATAGTTATGTATTTTTAAAATGTCTACAGACTTATGAGACACCTTGTAAATATATATATATATATATATATATATTTAGGGGGGTGGCGGAGGGTGGAGGGGAGAAGAGAAAAAGACATATACTTTCTACAAAAATTCCTTTATAGTCTTCAACAAATTATTATTACCTTTTTTTGCATTTACCTATTCTTGGAATTTATAGATTGGAATAAATAGTTGACTGACTAGAAAGTAGATATAGATGCTTCCAACATCACTGAATAGCAAGGAAGACGAGTGAAGTGCATTGCAGAATAAGTACGGGAAAGTAGGTAAATATGGAATACCATTTCTAGTTGAATACAGAACAACGAACTGAAGCATTTTACATAACTGATGTGGATTCGACTGTATTGCAAAATATTGATTGATGTTAATGCGTTTCGATAGTTTTATATTACAAATAATCTGGTGTGTCACTCACACGACTTTCTCTTACCCTGAAATTTAATACTATAAATACAGGTTGGAGATTAAGAGGTAAGATAACGAGTACTGTTATGTAAACCTATGTTAAAACAATTCAAATTAGGCTGCGGAAGAGTTTTATATGATAATTAGTTCTGTGTAGCCCCCTCAACCCCCCGTTTCATTAATGCACCTACATTTATGTGGAATTTAATTCGGTTATTAAAAAATAATTCTGTTTTTAAAAAATAATTTATTAAAATTATTATTTAAACAAATTATCTTTTATGATAATGCAGACGTTTTCCATATTAGAGAAGTAGTATAACACAAAATAACCAAAAAATGTTGAATTTATTCTCAATATTACATTAAAAAAAAAATTTTAAAAATGAAAAAAAAATCGATAACTTTATTTTAAAATATCGCAGATCGATGGTTCAACCATTCGTTTTAAAGGTATTGGCGAGCTCTTTTGAAAGATACCCATCATGAAATTTTATTCCCCTCGACGGTGGACTTCCCCACCAGGGGGAGGGGGAGGCGAGGATCCTACATACACACATTTTTTTCCCAGTTGACTTTCTCTATTACAAAAAATATATATTCGTTTCATTTGGTTTAGTGCAGTCTATAGATGTTAAACTCTACTTACCTGCAATTTCCCCCACAGACGTAATGTATTTGAATACTTTTGAGTGTCGCTGTACACGAACCATTTGCTTCATCTCAACGAAAAGCTTACTGTAGCATTACTATATGATACACATTTAGAATACCGAGTTTGGAATTTCTGGTACTATTTGTTCTTGAGATGTGCTGATAACAGACACATATACAGACAGACAGACCATTCACTAAAAACATGATTTTGGTATTCAGGGGACCTCAGAACATGTAAATATAACAAAAAACTCACGTTCGAAAATTTGATCCTAAAACAATACTTTCTCGACCCTATGGGCAAGACAAAGTAAAAATAGACTTTACATGTAAAAAGTTTTGATAAGAATAAAAAAAAGTTATTTTCAGGTAACATGGACCAAGCGGGTACTTATAAAGGGGATTATGGCACACACATTTTCTTAATGGATAATATGATATAGGGTAGTATTTTTACAGAAAATCATGAAAAGTTGCAAACGTTTCATTTTGAAATTCTTATTGAAAATAAACAGTATTGAAAAAATTATCAACATATAAGTTTTACAAAAATTGAAAAGATTATGGAGTTAATGACATTCCATATTATCAGAATCGCCATCTTGGAGAATAAATCAACCTTAACCATTTGTTGTCAGAAATAAGTTCATGGGAATGAAACTACTAATTAACTCAAGTCCCATATGAGAAATTACATCATTTTTTCACTTATTTTACTGCTTCGTAAATAAATTATAGAATTCGTAATACTAACCTCTAAAAAAGTGTTAATCTCGAAAAACTAATGAAGCTTTATGAAACAAAAACTACTCTTCTCTCACTGTCACAAGGTGAACTACGTTCATATTTCAAGCCCTGTGAAGACATCTGACATGATTCCGATAGGTTTTAGGTGAGATATAACGGTAATCCATTTTACCTAGCTATTCCATATTTTCCTTCGTACCCCTAAACGAAACGATGAATCCATCGTGAATGAGATTTGATGGTCAATGGTCATGAGATGATGGTCAACGTCAATGGTTAATGAGATTTTTTTCGTCATACAAAGAAAAAAAAATAATAAAAACAGTTGATTAAGATAATTTTGGAAGAAGCTCAAAGTTTCGAAGAATTACTTTAAATTTTGAACAATTGTGATTTTTGAGTTTCATTACGTTTGGCTTGATTTTGTTTAATATAACATTTACCTTTATTTCACTGGTGTATTTCCATTATTTCACGATATAGCTCATATCCCCTATTAGAGTTTTAAAATTTGCGTTTCGATCATGATTCCAAACGTAATTTATGTTTATCTGTTGCATACGTAATACCAGAATCTAACATAAAGTTTCATAAAGTTGACACTTTAATTATATCAATAAAACAGGATGTAAAGATTCTGCAAGGGGATCAAATAGAATGTTATAATGAAGATAATACAGTGCGTTAAAAAATTATAAGACCACAAGCGTATTGGTGCATATCTGAAGATGAGAGCATAATATGCAAATTTTTAGTTGCGTATTTAAAATTGATAAGAAAACTCATCCTATTACTAATTCCAACTTTTAAAATTAAATTAAATTTCATTAAAACTTAATCATTTTTCTAAAAAATAAAGACTGTGACTGTTAAGAAATTATAAGACCACCTGAGAAAATTAGCATATTATACATGACGTCAAACTCAATATAAAGCGCATGCGTCAGTATTTCGTAAAAGCATTACCTAAGAAGCAAAGGCTTGTGTTTTGAATTTGTTATCTACGATTAATTTGATGATGCCTCGAGGTAAAGAATTATCGGAGTGCGAAGTGAGAAAAATTTCATTTTATAAAGATTTTGGTAAATCTGAAAGAGATATTGCGAGGTTAATGAACCGTTCTAAAACTGCCATTCTTAATGCCATAATTAGAAAAGATTGTTCAAACAAAATAAAACGATCTGGTAGAAAAAATATTTTGACAGCACGTGGTAATAGACAAATTTTTCGACTGTCAACTAAAAAAGGTCTTTCAACTCGTGAAATTTCGAAACGTTTCAGCAAGAAAACTTCACATGTAACAGTCTGGAAGAGTCTTAAATTAAATAATAATACGAAATTTCTAAAATTGAAGAAAAAACCAAAGTTATTGAAATACCATCGAGAAGAAAGATTAAGATGGGCTAAAAATGTCATGCCATGGAACGATGAGTGGAAACAAATTATATTTTCTGATGGAAAGAAATTTAACCTTGATGGTCCCGATGGTTACAAAAACTATTGGCATGACTTGAGGAAGGAACCAAAAGAATGCTTCAGTCGACAAATTGGTGGAGGATCTGTAATGATTTGGGGAGCTTTCAGTTATGAGGGGTTGTGAGATTTACAGCGGATTTCGGGTCATATGAACTCTACACAATATCAGTCTATGCTATATGATCATATGATAGCGTTTGGACCTTTATTAGGTGGTGCTAACTAGATGTTTCAACAGGACAATGCTGCTTGCCATACATCTAAATCCACACAGGTGTGGTTTAAAAAAGAAAAAATTAAAGTTTTGCCATGGCCAAGTCGAAGTCCAGACTTGAACCCCATGGAAAACCTATGGGGTATATTATCTCGCAAAGTTTATGCTAATAATAAACAATTTTCATCTGCCAATGAACTAGAAGTAGCCATTGTAAAAGAATGGTACAATATTTCTATAACTGAACATAATCACCTGGTTACTTCAATGAAAAACAGAGTGTTTGAAGTCATCAGGAAAAATAGATGACCAATATCATATTAATTTTTTATACAATTTTGTTTTTTGACAAGTGGTCTTATATTTTCTTAACATGTTTTTTTTTTTTTTTTTTTCACTTATTTCTAATATATATTTTAATTAAACATTTATTGCATTATACCAAGTTATTGCAAACTAATTATAAAAAAATATAGAGCAATATGTTATTTTATGTATTTAAATTATGATTAGAATCTTTATTTTTCTTATAATTTATAAAATTAAGGTGGTCTTATAATTTCTTAACAGACTGTAATTACTTAACAACAGATTTAAACTTTCATGGAGTGCATTCGGAATAAATAGCTCTTTATTCAAAAGCGACCTCGCAATTTGTTTGAAAAGAAAAGTTTTGATCAGTGCATTCTGCCTGTCTCATGCTACAGTAATTAGCGCATTAAAGTGTAAAACTGTACAAAAACTTGAAACAACCCAGAGAAGGTACTATTACTCTGTCGACAAATAAACTATCGGTTGATTTTAATGAGTATGTACTGAATTTTTTTCATAAGTAATTAAATTTAAATTACATTTCCCTACTCGAATTCCATTATGATCCATTATGTTATAACATTCCATTTAATGTTAGGAGATAAGGTGGAAAAAAAACACATTTATTATTAACACATAAATTATTAAATAATTCACCACAGAATTTAAATTATATTCCAAAATACATAATAAACTTATAGGTAACAATTAGACATGTTCAATGAAGCTTAGTTAACAATGATTTACTTTAAAAAAGACTATAATTAAATCGATGTTCTAAGGGTCATATGTCCCCTTAAAACGTACAAAGAACGTTCGAAGAACGATTCAAAGAACGTTTTAAAACGTTCAAAGAACGATTTTAAAACGCTCAAACAACGTTCAGGACGTTGCAAAAACGTATATGAAGAACGTTCTCAGAACGTGTCTGTAGAAACAATGGTGATGTTTACACGTGGGCAGAACGTGTTTTGTACCGTACTATTCGACGTCTTCAAGATGGACAAATAGACGTCTATGAAACGTTCAAGCTGAACGTTCATAGAACGTGTTAGTAGAACTATTTTTAAACGTTCAGAGAACGTTTCCGTGCTGCTTGGATAGGTGCAAACTAGAAGCATTTATATCCCTTTCAGGATCTGACTTCATTTACCAGCTTGAAACATTATATAGCACATGCATTCAATCAGATAATAAATAAATCTCTTATTTATTATAAATTTATTATAAAATTTATTTATTAAAAAATCTTTTATTTATTTACTAAAATGCCAATTATAGCTTAACTACGATAAATTTATTATTATCGAATAACTCATAAAGTAATGAAAACAAAACAAAAGTGAAAATGAACTTTCAGTATAACAATAAAACTTATTTTAATGTAATATAGGCTATTGAAGGATAAATAAAAAAATATATATCTATATATATATGTAAATTTTTTTCTTTTCTTTTTTCAGGCTTTCACATAACATTCGCGTTTGAAGAAAGATTTTTTTTGTTTTTAATCAACTTTAAGGGAAGTCCAGGGAATATGCATTTACTGAATAAATTAAATAAAGAAATAACAATAATAATAATAATAATAACAAATTTACAAAACAAATTACTGTCAAGCAAAGTGCCGCAATGTTCTTTTTCTCCCCTCCCCCCGCCAATTATAGAAATGTTGTTGTTCTTTAACGGATTTTCTGCTTTTAAAGAAAGTTATTATATCCGTACTACAATACTTCTTTGATTAATTATTTAATTATTATGATAAAAATGTGAAAAAAAATCTGATAAAAAAAAAAGTAAAAGCCTAGAGATTTTAGAAAAAAGTCACTTAAAGTAATTAGAAAAGCTCTCTCTGATTACTTTATCTTACATATCTAGAAACAGAAACACCAGGTTACTACTCGCTTATCCAGAGAAAATCTCAGTACGGTTACAATTGTTACAATTTAATATTGCATGCCTGCCGCCAGCGATAAAAAGCTAAAGAAAAAAAAAAATATATATATATATAAAGAAAAAAGCTGTAAAATTCATGAACTTTTAAATAAAAATGAGTAACCTTTTTATTTATTTATTTATTTATTTATTTTAATTGCTTGTTGTAATTGTATCCATGAAGAGAAATGACAAAATAATGGTCTATGTTTTTGAATATGAAATATTCAGCAAATATTAAATACTAAATGTTGTCCATTTATATGAATATTACAAAATGAATACAAAATAAATATAAAATAAGAGCTAAGGACTTGCAGGTAGAACGAAAGCATTTATTAACTCTTTTCAGAATTGTCCTTTAACTGGCGATTGAACTTGAATACAATGAATATTCATAAAAAAAATTCTAATTATAAGGCTCTCGATTTATTTCTCTTTATTAAATTTACAAAAGAATAAAAAACGCTTAAAAGATTTTTTTTTTTTTTTAATCTTGTGAATTTGTGTTTTAATAATGCATTTTTCAAAACATTTTTTTTTTTTTTAAATAATTCATCCACCCCTTCTCCATTTTCTTTGTTTGTCTTATATGATCTTTTTCATCTAAATTAAGTTTTGTTACTATAGAATCACTGAATAATACTACTGTTTTAATCCGTGCTCTTTGTTGGAAAAAATGAAATTAAATAAATTCTCTTTCTAATAATAATCAGAGAAAATATTTAGTGCTGCCATCTATCGCCTTATTATAAAGAGACTATATTATTGAAATAAATTCCTTTAATGAATTACAAAATTTATTTAAAATAATTTAAATGTTTAAAATATTTTATTTATTTTGTTTGATGCCGATTAATTTTCTAATTCAATAAAATAAAATTAAATTCTATTAAAATTATTTTTTGAAAAAATATATAAATAATAAACTAATAAAAGTATGAAGATCCGTAATGAGGAAAGTATTTTTAATACTTACATAACGATTAATTTAAAGGTTATTTTCAGCATTTAAAAGTTCCATCAGAGGTTAAAAAGTTCTGTTGCAAATTCGTAGACGGAAGGTGCTGGGTTCAAACCCAGGTCCTACTAGCAGGAAAGAATTAGTACTTATATACGAAAATAATAAATAGATAGATACATTATTAGATAGATACATTATATTTGTATTTAGATATTATAATCTTAAATGCCCAAAGGCTTTTTCTTGTTGTTGTTGTGACGTACAAGCCACAAAATGACAATTGTGTATACATGCGATTTAATTATAGATAAAGAAGAAATAAGAAATCGAGGTCATTTTTAGAATATTGTCTGACGAAATAAGCATAATGACTGAAATTTTACTCTGCGAATGAAAAGAAATAGAAAGTTCTGGGGGAAAATGACTAAAAATATTTTAACGATTTGATGAAGATTTATTATTAATTTAGAAAACCCAAAATTTTATGAAATAAATAAATTAATTAAATAATAATAATAATAATTAAGACGTTATATAAGTTAATTTTTTAAGAGAACAAGAAAGTTTTATTTAAAATGGAACGTGACTTGGACATCCCAATATACCTTTAAAATAAATATTTCTTAAATATCATGATAACGATACCTTAAATTTTATTTCTTTGATATTTCCCTTTTCTCACGATATGTGTTTCTCGTATTGAAATTTCATAAAAATACACGGAATAAATAAATGAACCATTGAATAACCCTGAATTTCTTGAAAGCAAGCATCTTTCACTATCGCATTCGACCTACTCATTCATTCACTTACACTCTTATTATTATTATTTATTTATTTATTTTTATTTTCATTTATTTTTTATTTATTTATTGAAGTGAAAACTTCTTTAGGCGCGTTGAGCACTTTTGGGTGAACAAAAATCATGGAACTCGCGTCTCGTCATCGAACGCTTTCCATGAGCTATATGTATACTGTGTATATATGTACATAGATATACCTCCGTGCGTTATTAGTATACATCATATATATACAAAGAGTATATCTCTCTACATATATATCCATATATGTAGCGCACAGCGCGGCATGCCTCATATACACATAAATAAATAAATAAATATATATATATATATATATATATATATATATATAATGTATACTAATACGAGTAGTATACTGGCTACTGGCATGTGTCTCTTTCTAGTTCTATACTCTATGTATGTATGTACTTTTTCCACAGTATATACATAGTTCACAAAGTACAAGCACGTGTTTTTTATGCAGACTGTTATATTCTTCTTTTTGCTTTCAATATAATTTTAAAGTTTAAATGATTAAAGTTTAAATTGGTCATTAATACTTCTTTACAAACCAAAAATAATTCAAAAATAATAATCCAATAGCTCGAAGATACAATTCACAATTTACTTAGTTTTCATTTCTATCGGCAGTCCCCAAAGACTGCCCCGCATTTTTTATTTTTATTTTATTATTATTATTATTATTATTATTTTTTTTTTTTTACGAAGAACATCCTGAAAATTCATGCTTATAGCTTTGCACTGTAGAAGGAAAACCATGCAATAGATTGCTTTTCTGCAGACTAGGATATTGTTTAAAAAAAGTAAGAGTGCAAAAGTATAGTTTGTTTTTAAAATGGGAAAGGGCATATCTCGCAAAAGTATCTCTATAGCTTTATTTATGAGGGGAAATCGTTAAGGATTCTTTTATATAACCCTGTGCATTTTCTTACATCTAAAACTTATATATATTCTACAAAATAATAATAATAATAATAATAATAATGATAATAAATAATGATTATAATAATAATAATAATCCCCATCCTAAAAATAAAATTTATAGCCATAAAATCACCACAGAATGATAAAAATAGGGTGCCGTTCCTAAAAAAGGGTGAGTGATAGAGCAAAATGAGCGTCCTATTCGGATTCAGGAGGTCATTTTACATAAGAATATGCTGAAATTGTGCTAGAAGCAAATTTCATGCTGCGCAGTGTTGTTTCTAATTGCTCGAGGACTGCTGCAGGATCATGCACATAATGAGACTTATCTTATTATTTTCTAAATTTCAACATCGTATAGAATTAAAGAAAAAAAAATCAAAACAAAAATGTTGCTATATCAATGGCCTCCTTAAATTACCAACTCAAGTTCAAACTTAATTACATTGTTTCTTTCTTTCTTTTCTTTTTTTTTTTCTCATTTTGCACGCGCGCTTTTTATTTCCTAATTTAAAATTATTTAAAAAAAATCGATAGTGTTTGTTTCGATACTGATTATTATTAATTTTCTTTTCTTTTCTTTTTCTTTCAATAATAATAATAATAATGATAATAATAAATGGAAATAAATAAATAATGATTTTGATGAAATTCTGGCAAAAGCAGAATTTAGTTTAGGACGGAGAACTATTAGGTTTTTATTATTATTATTATTTGCTTTCAAATGCTTTCATTGCTTTCAAATTATTCAATTATATTTTCGAGAAATTTTAGATTTCGAGAAATGTCCAACTATCGTAAAACTTTGAGACTAATAGTCCTCAGTTGTCCTAAAAAAAAAAAAAAAAAAAAAAAAAAAAAAAGGAAGAAAAGTCCCTCAAAACACTGGAAAAACTGAGCAATTTTCATTTTTTTTTTCCATATTGTATACTTGAACAATTTAAAAACTTGAACAACGATAAATACAACATATTCAATTTTTATAATTCTTTATTTAAAAGCTCCAAATTAACATTCTTCAATATTGTATATTCTAAAGCAATTATTAACTGTTTAATGTTATTTTCTAATATTTTAGGTTGTCATTCTCACAAAAACTGAAGGAAAATCTCTTCAAAAAGAAAAAAGTAATACTAGTGTTTATGGATCATTTTCTCAAATGTACTCTTTAAGTTGCTTTAACATCTTGAGCATCGATATTCTGATATTTATGACATTTTTTTTTTTTTTTTTTTCCGAATGTGACTTTTATTTACTTGATACGTGACTTTGGTTTATTCCTGTTTAACATTGAATGATATGCCTTGAGCTTCTTCTTGCATGTTGATTATTTGACATCTCCTTCCTCGTCGACGATCATGAGCATCTTCTTCTCTAGCCTGTGCCTTCTTCTCCGCATTATGCCATCTAACCCATCAATAACCAGCTCAGTAGCTCCATTTTCAATAGTAGCTCCATATTACGTACTTAAGCCTTTTCAAATAAATATTTACACACGTGAACGAATAGTTTTTTTTTTTTTTCCTTCAAAAATACTTTAAATTCCTTCAATACATCGACTAAAATTTAAGTTTTTTTTTTTTTTTTTTTTTTTTTTTTTTTACCATGTTTTTATTAACTTTGCTTCTTGTTTGTTTGTTTGTGTGGTACAAATCTTGCAATCGATTTTTAACTAAATTCCCTACTAGCTAGACCTTTGAAACTTTCAGAATAGCTCAGAACCCAATGACAACACAATATTTCGAAGTCCGATTTTCTAATTTTTTGATTTTAATTAATTAAAATATGAAAATAATAACCTGCTAATAGCTTCAAAAGTAGCCATTAAAATAATATTTATAATTTAATTGTTGCCAAAAAAAAAAAAAAAAAAAATAGGAGTTCATTTTCTTTCGACATACAAATAAATACATTTAATTAAACGTGAACGTTAAAAAAACGTAAAAAGTTAAATTATGCATCGCACAAAAATGGACGTCGTTATCACTTTAAAAATTTTATACGCATTGATAAGGTGCTAATAGGTATGATTCAACAGAAAATTTAAAAACATGGTATATAAAAAGGTTTTTATCTTGTAATTATTATTATTGCAGTTGTAATTTAATATTTAAGAAATTTATAGTAATAAACTCACACAGTCATTTATATATCTATTATACATCTAAATCGCATCCAGTCATCCATAAAAAGTACAAAATATCTTTAAAATGTCCATAAAAAGTCCTGGATATCCTGTACTAATTAAAGATATCTATTAGATGTTTAAATGTAGACGAAATTTAGACTAGCCTATTTCAATGTTTAATAAATGTAACATGGGTTACATCAAAACAAGATTTAGATATTTTTTATATGTATTAGATGCATAGATATAGTAATATATATAGATCTATCATCCCCATGTTATCGAGCAAAAAATTTTGATGCCAAAAAAAAGTTCTAAAATCAGCCATTACAGAGTATTGAAAAAAAAAAAAAAAAAAAAAAAAAAAAAGAAAGAAAAATGAATTTGAAACTGTACCTGGAGTTTTTCATTCACCTTTAGTAAATAAATTATTCATAAATTTTATTTACTAAATTATCCGTGTTTATTTCTGTGTGTGATTTACTCGGGAAAAAGGCAGCCATTAGAGTGAATTTCCCGAAAAAAAAAGGTATCACTCTTTCCCTCTCGCTGATCAATCTATGTCTTATTACTATATCTATGATTAGATGTAACAAGTCCAATTATTGGATATTTGGAGATATATTGGATATTAACAGACATCTAAAAGATGTAAAACGGTGACACTTGTCGTGCTAATGGATATCTGTAAGATGTTTATGGAAGTTTAATGGACCATATTTTAAAAACTTTTACAGATGTCTTATGGATGTAAGTGGTTGAGTGAGAAGCATCATTCTGCTATATAACTTTTTAAGGTTTTTCATACATTCTAATAAGAAATGTATGAATAACAAAATGGGCAATATTTCACCAACATATGACCATATTACATCGGAATTTATTTTGGCATTCTTATAAAAAAAAAAAAAACGATAAATAGTGATGACCTATTAATTTTCCTGAACGAACTAACCAGCTAATACACTCGATAGGACATCTTTAAAATATTTTCAAATTTGATTTTATATGTATATATATACATATATATATGTGTGTGTGTGTGTGTGTAGGTAACATGATAAACACTTCGATTAATTCAATGCATCTCCCTTTATTTCTCTCATTCTCTCTTTCTCATTCTCTCTCTCTCTCTCTCTCTCTCTCTCTCTATATATATATATATATATATATAGGTGACTATTGTAACGAATTTATGAGTTTAAAGATAAGAAAAACAAAAAAGTAGAATTGCAAACCACTGCGCAGAATTGCTGCTAAAGGAAATGCAAAACTTAAATATTGGAATAGATTATCAATTAATAAAATGAAATAAAGCCCCAAAAAACACTGAGATCTTCATCTAAGGAAAATGAAGGCCTCAGTGTTTTTTGGGGTTTTATTTCATTTTATTCATTGATAATGAAGACCTCAGTGTTTTTTGAGGTTTTATTTCATTTTATTCATTGATAACTTATTTTATTCATTGATAATCTATTCATATATATATATATATATATATATATATATATATATATATATATATATATATATATATATATATAGGTTTATTTATAGATATAATAAATAAACAGCTAGAATTTGGCAATATTTTATTTTTATTTTTATTTTATTTATTACTTCTATTACTACACAACTACTGAAGGAAATGGGGGTATAGTTTTCGGTCAAAAAATATCGATATCGAATTTTAACCAAAATTACATGTTTAAATCAAAACTTAAGTGTTCTTTAAGTTTAAAAATGGGGTTTTGGCAACTGGTAATTTTGTGTGTAAATATGTGCATGTGTGTGGGGTTGGTTTGGATTGTAGGGATTAAAAGGCCGATTGACTGCACTAGTATCCGAGGCCTGAAAGAAAGTGACCTCCGTATGAGTCTTTCTAAGGCGCTATTAGCGAGTATTTATGCAAGTTTCGGAGAAAACCTCGGAAAACTCCGAACGACTTGGGATCGGACCCGGTACCTCACGCCTACCAGCTTTGAGTGGCATGTATGTGGGGAATCTTCTGACTATCATATTTCCAAAACTAATAAAGATAGAACGATAAAACTTCAGAATTGAGATAGATTCAATGCACAGGTAATTTTGCCAAATTTAAGGAAAATTGTAAAAACCCGAAATTGGTTATTTAAAATAGGAAGCGAAACATTAAAAAGCGGAAGTAGTCTGTAAGTCTATATCTCAGTAAACGACTCAATTGATTTTGTTCCAAATTGCAAGAAATTTAAAGGAGTTCTCAAAATTACATACCATTAATAAGATCTCAAAAATAAAATGAACTAAAATAAAAACTGAAAACAGTCGAATCCTAAAATAAAGTTCCCGGTGTGTTCGGAAGAAGTTTCCCCGCTCGCAACGTGAGGAGTTTGGGCTCTCTTTGGTTTCAGTAGCAACTTACTCGCTTTTTACCTACTTGCTATAATTAATGTAAAGTATCTCTGAAAATTCAATACATACAAAGAGAGAGAGAGAGAGGGGGGGGAGAGAGAGAGAGAGAGAGAGAGAGAGAGAGAGCAGATTCTTATAAATTATGTTTCTAGGAAATGGCAGGGCCAGATTATGGCATGGGCACAAGGGGCACTGGACCAGGGCCTCCAAATTTAAGGGGCCTCATATTCAAAGGTTCAGAGGTAATAGTACAATTTTTTCCATTTTGTCTATTAAAAACAAAAACTAATTAAAATTGTCTTTTTATATTTAATTAGAGAGCTTAAACAATTATTAATTTTTGCCGCTAATCTCTTAAACTAGTTTATATTGGCTGATCAATGTGCTTCAGTTTTTCATTTGTCTAGAATATAAAATTAATCATTTTGTTATAGGTTGCTAAAAAAAAAATAAGGAAATAAAAAGTATAATTAAAGGAAAATTTTAAACAATGCACTATTTTATTTTATTTATTTATTTTAGAATGCGTCCTTTTGGTGAGCTCTGTCGAGTAGGGGAAGGGGGCCTCCAGATAGCATTAGTGCCCCGGGTCTTCAAAAAGCATAGTCGGGCCCTGGTTAAAGCCTTTAAAATCTTAAAATAAAAATTGAAATATGTGATTGATATTTGAAAAATCTTGTTTTTTTAGTTGTCTTATTAAAAATCCTAAATATAGGTGAACAATTTAAGTTAACTCAATTTATAAAATAGATTTAAGCATGTGCACAGAACTAGCCATAGATTTTTAGACAAACTATCGATGCAAGTAAGCAAAACATTAAAATATCAAATATAAGTAAAGTTAAAAATTAATTAAGGTAAAAAATAATTATTTGTTAGTGAAAATAGGAAAATTATCTAGCAGAAAGATATTTTTAAAATTTACATTTGAAATACTAAAAATAACTGAAATTATAAAGCTACGGAAATTTATATATAATTATATCTATACCTGTGTGTATTAATGACTATGATCTGCCGTAAATTTAGGTTATTCTTAAAGAAAAGGAAAAAAAAGAAAGACAAATATGTTGCCAAATTGTAGAAAACTAAAAACAAATAAAAACAAATAACAATGTATAATAATAATGCAATTTGCTACTCATAATTCTTTTAAGTTTAATACCGACATATTACAAACTATGCCTGAACGAAAAAGGGAGAAATGATAAATTCTTTAAAAGGAACATTTAATCACCTTATTCAAACAACAATATGAACAATTCTTTTGGCTTGAGGGGTTGTAAAAGAGAGAAAATTCTACAACTGAAGTTTTGCTGAAAGTATTTAACGAGAATAAATAGTTTGTTTCAAACACACAATGTCATTATTTGATATTTTGATTTTTCCTTTTATGTAAAATAAAATGTTGTTGCAAACAAATCGTGAAATAAAATGAATTGAAATTGAAATGGGACGTTTTATATTTATATTCTTCTCTAAGGCACAGTATTTTGTGAAATATTAACAAATTCTTTATGTAAATCTTTTTATCTAATATTTAAAATACTCTTAAACTACTTACACATGTAAACATGAGTTTTTTGGCATAACGTATGATACAACAAACAAGAAAAGAATTAATAATTGACAATTGAATTAAATAGAAATAAAAAGCTGTAAATTTGTTTTGAACGGATTAAAACAAAAGCCGATTTTCTTATAATAAAAGAAAGAAGGGAATAAATGCTTTTATTTTTGACCGAAAATTGGTACGGTCGGATTTCTGATATTAAATTAATTTGGATGTAATTTTCCTCTTTAATATACGTAATATTTTACTACGTTAAACTTGTAGGTACTTACGTTAAACCCATAGTTATATGTGCACTACGTCTGTTTGCGGGTCTCGGGGCCGAGATTATAGCAAGACACACACAAACATACAAATACAGTCGAACCTCGATAACGTGAACACACCTAACGTGAATTACTCTTAACATAATTTGTTTCCACAATCCCCATCAAAATGCAGATTAATTTAGTTATATGAAGGTTAGTTTCTGATAGCATGAACTACTGCTAACAGGAAAATTTTTTTTATCCCCTGGAGATTCATGTTAACAAGGTTCGACTTACATACAGAAAAAAACAGAAAAAAAAAAGAAAAAAAAAAAAAAAAGAAATGATGGTATATGAATTATAATAAAATTAAAATGTATGTATAAACATATTAAAATGCGTGCGTATATTGAGTATATATAAAAATGCCATTAGTATGTATATATATGTTAAAATGTATATACTTCCTGCCATTTGCTAATGATTTGCAACAGTCATTGGTGATTTATCATAAGGACCGTAAACTTATGAAAGTACTTTAATTTAATGTGAAATTAATACTTATCAATTATTATATAGATTAGAAAATGATTTGATCGTGTGAAATACACTACCACATTGTTCTTATTAAATATTTAGGGTTGATCGTTGCTATCTGGGTCTACTACCGATAACTGATACAAACTCTATAGTTACTCACAAGAGTGAGTAATAATATAATATTTATAATTTAAACTATTATAAATAAAAATTAGTTAGTATACAGAAATAATATATGTTGGACCAATAAAAGAAAGAAAGAAAGAAATAGGTCACTGTTTTAATTTTCCAGAATATGGCAAATTCGAAAATAGGTTCATTTGGAAATATTTACCGACTATTTAATGGTAATATTCATTTAAAATGGATTGCATCAGCTTCCAACAACGAGTTTTAATGAATTTAAATATTTTACGAGTAATATGTG
Organism: Salticus scenicus; assembly: GCA_963930645.1. Classification (NCBI taxonomy): domain Eukaryota; kingdom Metazoa; phylum Arthropoda; class Arachnida; order Araneae; family Salticidae; genus Salticus; species Salticus scenicus. The sequence continues at coordinate 27,618,819 of OZ005648.1, forward strand.
AATTAATACGAAAAAGTAAAAGTAAAGTTAATTTAATTTCAATTACCATTAAAAAAGTGAAAAAAGTAGATTCGATACATTTAATTCAGCTTCACTTAGTTTTCTGGAAAATATTAAAACTTAAATTTATAAGGCTACACAAATATAAGGATATTTCTATTTCATGGATATTTCTGTTTTCATTTTACATAGTTATTAAGTGAACATTATGATATACCTAAAACTAAAATAATGGGGATATTGTTTAATGTTTGTCATATTATTACAATTTAAAGTATTTATTCATATATATTTATTTTTAGACTTGAACTTATTCTTCATAAAAGATACATAAACGAAACACACAAAGTTTGCAATGCTGTCTAAGAAGTAGATTTCTGTATTTATTTACCGTCAAAATGTAGAAAAATACATGTGTAGAGTAATAATTAAATACAAATATATGAAATGCGATCATTCTACTTCCATGCACAAAGCATTATTTTTATGACTGAGGACTATTGGTCTCAATTTACGGATTTTTACGATACCAATTTCACGATAGTTGGACATTTAGCGAAATCGAAAATTTATCGAAAATATAATTGAAAAATTTGAAAACGGGTTATAATTAAATAAAATAATAAAAAAAAAAAAAAAAAAAATACTCCTCCACATCCTCCATATCCTCCATACTAAACTAAATTCTTCTTATGCCAGAATTTCATCAAAATCAAATCTTTCTTTCTTTTTCTTTTCTTTTCTTTCTTTTTTCTTTTTTCTTTTTTTTTTTTTTTTTTTTTTTTTATCTTAAAAGAACAGAAAAGAAATATAATAATAATCAGTTTCAAAACGGACAGTATAGAATTTCTTTTTTTTTTTTTCTTTATTTTGAATTAGGAAATGAAAAGCGTGCGTGCAAAATGAAATAAAAAATAAAACAATATAATTAAGTTTGAGTTTGGGTTGGTAATTTTTCTTTTCTATTTTTTCAATATTTTATAAATTACCGAAAAATAGAAAAGAAAGAAAAGGCAAGGAAAAAGAAAAGAAACAGAAAAAATAATCGCATAAATTATATATTTTTGTCTAAAATGGCGATAAAAAATCAAAAGTCGCCAAGGGTTAATGCTGGACCCTGATCAGGTTTACATAATTAATTAATTAATTGATTTTTCTTTCTCTCTTTCTTTCTTTCTTTCATTTCATTTCATTTCATTTTTTTTTTTTTTTTTTTTTAATATAATGAAACGACATTAATTTTCATTCGATTTTAGTATAAAAATGTACTTTATTTAATATTACAAAAGATAAATTATTTATTATTCCTGTGATTTTTATTTCCAAAATATAGTTTGGTTTAATGAAATGTTGGGGAAAAAGAGCCGAATCTGAACTGATATGTTATCACAAGAAATCTATACAAATAAACTAATAAAGGAAAATGTGGACGTCTGAATGTCTGTGTGTGTACGCTCGTTTTGGAGTTCAGATCACTTATCACGTTAATTAAGAGTTATGAAACTTGGCAGAGGAGTAGTATGGACAAAGCAGACGTGCACCTCATCGAATTTCTTTTCGATTTTCGAATTTGATAATCTTTTAATTGATTTCGGTTAGTAAAAAAAAAATAATTATGCTCGATTTTATCTATTAGATTTTCTGTTTCATTTTCTTAAATTTTATTCAAAGTATATGTTTACTTTATTCAAACTGTATGTCTTGGGGCATTTCTAGTATTCCTGTCAGTGTGGTTTATCATATATTGGCCAAACTAAACGCAGTCTTAACTAAACGCAGTCTAAAAGAACATATGAATTACGCCCGCAAACAAGAAACCAATAAATCGGCTATTTCTAAACATTGCTGGGAGGAAAATCATAATTTTAAATTTAATTCAGCTAAAATAATTTGAAGACCTAAATCCATTCATGAACTCGATTTTCTTAAAGTTTTTCATATTTATAAAAATTTTAAAAACCTTGCAAATTGTTATTTCGCTGTTCCCTATTTGTCTGATTGTTGGAAATTTTACATTCACTCCACATTTTCTTAATTTTTCTACTGTTTACACAGCTAACATTCCTAATTTCCTATTAGCCACACTCCTCACATTTCCCGTAATCCTATTGGTTGAACTAGATTCGGTCCCTCTCTTATATATACGAGCACTTCTCCAGATTCAGAAGTCTTTTTGCACTGAAGACGGTATGCTTAAGGCTACCGAAACAGCTGTATGCATCTCAAATATTTTTCTTTTGGCGTTTTTGACGTAGTAGTTTATTCGGGTTTTAATATTCCCATGCCAAGTCTCCTGTTATTATTTGTATGTTCTCTCTCAATCGCCAAAATTTCTTAGCAACTGTTATTACACTACATATTTTGCATTCTTTTGTAATTGGTCATGTGATTAAATACACTTCCTATATAATCACGATTTTAATATGAAAGTAATGCTTTGATTTTATTATTATTATTATTATTATTTTAACCCTGATCTTATATAAACGAAAATATTCACTTTTTAAAAAGCATAGTTAAATCTCCCAACTCTATTGCTCCCAGTCCATCTGGGAAGCTTCATTTTAATTTACACTCCTCTCGCTGTTCTCAAATCGGATTACCGTTCGAGTATTCCGGATAAATTTTGGACTATGCACAACGTTTTGTTGCGCTGTATCCTCCAAAATACGTCAAAAGTAAAGCGTATAAAAAGAAAGAAATACTAATTTATGGCCTAACAACTGACAGAAGCTTGATTTTCCCCCCTCTATTCAGAAATGCGGGGCGAGAATGAGTCAGCATCTTTGTGAAATAGATGTTATTAAAGTATATTAGCTTTAGAGATTATGTTAATAAGTATATAATCTGTAAAGTATATTTTATTCTCAATTAAATGGATCAAATCGGATTACCGTTCGAGTATTCCGGATAAATTTTGGACTATGCACAACGTTTTGTTGCGCTGTATCCTCCAAAATACGTCAAAAGTAAAGCGTATAAAAAGAAAGAAATACTAATTTATGGCCTAACAACTGACAGAAGCTTGATTTTCCCCCCTCTATTCAGAAATGCGGGGCGAGAATGAGTCAGCATCTTTGTGAAATAGATGTTATTAAAGTATATTAGCTTTAGAGATTATGTTAATAAGTATATAATCTGTAAAGTATATTTTATTCTCAATTAAATGGATTAATTTATTTAATGAGGCATTATTCTTGTCAAAATTTATAAATGGTATGGTAAAATTTGTTTAATTTTCTATAATGACGTTGTAAATGTTATTTGTTGCTTTGCTTTCTTTTATTCAATAGAGGAAAGTATTGGACATTCCTCTATTGGAAATTTCCTCCATTTCCTCCTCTCTAAATTTTCGAATTTCGGTTTTCGATAAATTTACACGTTTTGAGGTTTCTATAGCATAATTTTATTATTTTTAGAAAATGTCTGTCTGTGCATCTGGATGTGGGTGACAAAAATTTTGTGGCAGTTTAATAACTAATGCACATAATTCCATACAAATATTTACTCAGCTGCTCATGGACATGAATTGGTGTTTATCATCTTTTAGTTCATATCTCTCGACAGATTTTGTTATCGGTATATAGTATATCGGTATAAGTTTTAATAGGCAGTGTAGGGCAAAACTTTGTGAAAATATATACAAATTAGATTATTTTAACAAATCATTCTGAAATTGTAAAAAAAAAATGTTTATAATAGCAAGAGTCAACTAGGATAATTTTTTTGTATATTTTGGGATGGTCTACTGAAATATTATTTTATTTACATCATAGTAAAAGGGATTCTAAATGAAAATTATCACTGTTATCGATTTTTTAAAACAACATTTTAAATTAAAATATAAAAATAAAATTAAATATATAAATAAAAAATAAAATAAAAAGAATACTGTTTCTATTTTTTTTCTTTTTTTTAATAGTTGTAAGATATATTTTTGTACTTAATAAAATAAATTGGTTTGGCACTCGGACAACTTTCTCTTACCCTGTAATTTGATACAATAAAGACAGATTGCAGATTAAAGGGCAATGAAAGGGTAATAAACTAAAGGGTAATATATTAAAGGGTAATAAATTCAAGGACAACAAATACTGTATATAAACCTACGTTAAGAAGAATTCAAACTAGGTTTTGAAACAATTTTATTTGACAAATAATTCTCTATGGTTAATGAATGATCAGTGATTTTCATTCCACAGGCTACACAAAACATGCTTTTATACATAAAAAGAATATATGCTCATTTCATTTGATTTGATGCGATTTTTTTATGTTAAACTGTACCTACTTGAAATTTCGCCGATAAACGCGATATATTTGAATTCTCTTGTAAGTCCCTGTACATGAACCATTTGCTTGAAGTCAACATAAAGTTTGTTGGAGCATCCCCATATGATTTTCTATTTAGAATACCGTGTTGGACTTCCTCCTGCTTTGTGTTCTTAAGATATACTGATAAAAGACAGACACACACACACACACTAGACCAACCGTTAAAAACTTGTTTTTCAATTTAAAGGAACCACAAAACGGGTGAATATAATAAAAACTCCATTTCGAAAAGTTGACAAAAAATCAATACTTTCTCTACCATTTATAGATAAGAGAAACTAAGAAATGTTTCGAAAACACAATTCTTTTGCCTGCCTTATTTTTTTTTTTTTTATTTTTTTTTTTTTAGGAGATTGGGGATTAGTAATTATATTATAAATAAAATTAAAGTTAATTTTACGTGAATTTGGTTCATTATCCGAGTTGTAATTTTAACACATTTTTCTTTTCTTGTATTTCTTTCTTCTTCTTCTCATTTTAGTTTTTTTTTTTTTACACTTTCATTTTTATGCAATAAATATTCTTTTTATATGTACTGTAATTTATGCTACATTACCACTCTCTTCTCTGTTTTTTTAACGTTTTTATGAATTTAGAAGCACTTTCTAATAAATAAATAAGCGAAAAATTTAATTTATTGTACAATGTGATACATGCTTTACCCCCCCCCCCCTTTTTTTTCTTTCTCTCTTTCTTTCTTTCTTTCTTTTTTTTCTTTTTTTTTTTTTTTTTTGAGTGAAAGTAAATTTCTGAATGTTAATATGTTAATGCAAAACATTTTCATAATTTTCTACTGTATTACACTTGCTAACTCGACAGTTTTATTTTATAAAGAAAGAAAGAAAAAGAAAAAAAAAAAAAAAAGCGATAATATCTCGAAACAAATTAACTTTATTTTTTAGCATTTCGATATTCATAGATAATTAGCAAAAGTACTTAATATTATGCAAAATTTATGCATGAGATTCGAAAAAGAAAATACTTTGCTCACTGATCATGAGCTTACGTTACCAGAAAGCTAATTTATATGCTAATTCAATTTCGGATATCTGAAGGCAAGCAAAGATGCCTAAATCTGTGCACGGTTGTCGCTCCCAAATACAGCTTCAAACACAGGCGATAAGTACTTTTTTATGTGATGCTGCCATCTGGTGTCGATCTCTAAAAATAACACAAACTGTCTACTTGAAGTAAATTTTAAAGTAATCCCAAGATTAAATAAATAATTCTAGCGATTCCTGTTACTGAATGCAGATTATTACTTTCTTTTATTTTTTTATAGTTTATTTTTTTATAGTTTAAAACCACGCAAAGTAATATAACTTGTAAAATAATATTTTTGACACAACTTAATATTTTGTTTTGAAACTATTATTTAAAAGGATGTTGCTGAATTAGAACGCTATAAGCATTAAACATAGGTTCCTAGTCACCCGTTTCTCAAAGGAGAATTAATAAATTCTCAAAATATAGGTGACAGATTAATTTTTGAAAATAGTGACAAATCTGATTAGAAAATTAGAAAAGTTGGTAACTATGCTATAAATGATTATGAGATCTAATAAATTGTATTTCATTAATAGTAATTGTTTGTGTAATAATCTTTTCGTAGTTGAATGATGCACATAAGTGATAGATTTAGAATTATTTATTTAAAAAATTGTTTATTCTATTAACAAAAGATAATTGTTGAATTTTTTTTTTTAAATATTAATCCTGATTTAATCTCGGCAACATAAAGATAAAAAATGTTATTAGTAGCAGTTGAGAAACCGTATTTTTAAGTACTGCTGTTGAATTAAAATGCTATAAATGAATACGAGATTTAAGAAATTTTATTCCATTAATATTAATTATTTTTAATAAAATTTTCGTATTTCAATGATCTAAATAGTAACAGCTTTATAAATTGTTTATAAAAAAAAAAAAAGATTAACAAAAGACACTTGTTAAACTTTTATAATAATTAATATTTATTTAATCGCGACAACACGAAGATAAAAAGCAATATTATTAAAAGGGGGGGGGTGCTCATTTTAGTCAAAAGATTTATGAATCTGAGTAAGTTAAAATGATTTAAATATTCCTGATTCATACAGTAACGAACAGTGCAAATAAATGTTCAAAATTATAATTAAAAAAATTCTTCAAAAAATAAATTAAATTAAATTAAATAAATAAATAAACTTACGAATTTTTTCTTCTTTCGTGGACAAGGGAAAAAAAAAATAATAATAATAATGCATGAAAGATTTATCTCTATTCTTAAAAAAAGAAAAAAAAAAAGAAACGAAAAAAAGTAGCTACCACTGCCGTGTTTTAATTTATTGTGTCTTTTTCGCTTTCTTGCAAAAACTGTACACAGCAACACAGCAAAAACTGTTTTACATAAAAACATGGAATTTGGCAGTTCTGCACAGAAATGTGCGATAAACATGCTGCAACAAACCATTTATCTATCAAAGCATTATTTTAGTTGGCATTAAATGTTGAAATAGGGCAAATTATTTCAGCTGTGAAAGTTTTATAGACTCAAAGATTGTTCATGGCATCTTCATCATATTGTGCTGAGATGTTGCATGTTAATGCTATGCTTAGATGCCTGTCGTGTGAAGTACGTAACTACTTTTCGATTTTGATAATTAAAAAATTTTTTTTTTCGATTTTTTTTTTTTTTTCAATGCATGTGTATGCAGCGTTGAGATTTCTTTTGCTTTTAATTTATATATCTCGAAAAGTACTTAAAATAACATTTTCAATCTTTCGTCGAACACAGAGAAGGATATTTTACTTAACTAATGACATATTTCAAGAAAAAATTTCAGTTAGGTGATTTTGTATGATTTTTACTTTCTTCTATATTCAATAGAAGAAAGTACTAGATTCGTAAAAATTTTCAACTTCCGGTTTTCGACGGATTTACACGTTTTGAGAGATCTAGAACATGATTTGACCCTTTTTAGAAAATCTCTCTCTCTCTCTCTCTCTCTCTCTCTCTCTCTCTCTGTGTGTGTGTGTGTGTGTATGTGTATGTGTATGAGACAAAAATTTTGTGGGAACTGTATCTCCGGAAGTACTGCTCAAAATTGCATGCAAATTTACATGTAGATGTATCTTGACCTCAATTAGTGCTTATAAATTTTCGGTGTCAACTGATGAACAGGTGGCAATGTGACACAGAGGTTTCCGCAATTTAAGGAAAGGCTATATCTTCGATTCTATTGCGTATCATCAAACAAAACTTGGTATTCGAGAAGGCCATTATGAGACATTATGCGGATTCAATTTGGATGCTTAATGGCCTATAGATGGCGCTGCTATACTGAAAATGTCCTCGAAAACGGAAAGGCTATATATCTCAATTTCTATGGCATATAACAATACGAAACTTGTTTTATGAGATAAACGTTATAAAAATGTTGTTATTTACAGACAATAAAACTGTCTTTCTTTGGATATTTAGTATCAGTTTTCTATAAGATGAAAATCATTTACATTCATTATATGTTAGATAATATTAATAAATGATAGTTTTATCATATTATTTGCACTCAGTGAATTTGTATAGAAAAATATGGAAGAAAGTCTTGTTGTGGCCACAACATACTAGCTTTTCTTTACTTAACTGAATTACTTTTTAAATGAGGAGGAATTTTTTTTTTCTTCCTTTATAGAATACAAATACCTTCAAAGTCCTGAAGCGGTTAAAATAAAAATTGATGATGTCCGTAAGAAAAAGGCAGATATGAACAAGATTTTTTTAATTATAATTTTTTTCTATTATAGAGGACAATCCTTTTTAATATAGGGATCTTGCTTGTATTAAAGTATCTATGCTCATGCTTTTACTGATATTATTAATACGGACAAAATAATTGCTAATAAATGGCATATGAAATTGGATTTGTCAAATTTAATATTATTTTGTGATATCGTATATACATAAGCACTGACAAGTCAGTCATTAAAAAAGTAAAATAATTATAGCCGAATAGAAACTATAGTTGTGATAAATAATAATTATAATAATATTTCAACGGAAATTTTTACATGGATTTTTTTTTTTTTTTTTTTTTTGTGGATATCTACAGTAAGGGGTGAAGCCCCCATAGATTTTGGTTATTGGAGCAAGCTGGGGTCGAAACTCCCACAGGATTGGTGAACGAAGCGAGCAGGGGACAGAGCCTCCTAATTAAGTAAATTGATACAGAAATATTGGAATTATTATCACCACTGATGTGAAAATGTGGGCTCGGTTGATATATATTGATATTTATGTTACTATTATGTTAAAAATGTTCTCGTTTTTGTTTAGAATAAGTGCATTATTATTATAAGAGGTTTTCTAAAAAGTACGGATATAGAAAATTACTTTTAAGATTATTAGACACAACATATCCTTTTTTTCAAAGGAATTTGAATATAACCTTTTAAGATAGTGATATGATACCTTTTTTTTTTCTTTTAAGATGACACTTTTGTGATTCATGAGAATTAATATTTCAAAATACGCTACATTTAGGTTGTGTTACTTTATTTTTATTCGATGCAATAATGCGATAAATTTTAGTACATAAAAGAGATATATTAAAATTAGTTAATGTGTATTAAAAGATCATAAAAACTATTTCAAGTAGATGAATAGATTTTTAAGCATCCGTAAATAAATATATTATGTAATCTTGCACCAAATTTATAAACTACATTATATTTAAAAATTCGAAATTATGCGTATTTATTTTCCTGGTTGTAAATTTATGATCCCTATATTAATATATCTGTTATCTGTTAATATATATACATATATATATATATATTTATATATTGGGGGAGGGGGGAGGGGAGGGGGTATATATTCTAAATTTGATAATTGCAACTAACAATTCTGTTAATGTTGCAAATTTAAGATCAACGTTTCAGAAAGACACTTAAAGACGCCCAATCCCCCCCCCCACACACACACTTTTTACTAAACGTTTCTAAATTACTTTCATATCACTTTTCTCTCAACACTGAGAAAAAATTCTGTGACTGACATCTAGAATCTAAATTGTGGCTCTAGAAAAAATAGTTCCATGTTATCCTTATAAATTCTAGTCCCATTTGAAAACGAGTTCTAGAAACCCCTATTAAAATTCTAGAGAGTTTGTCTACATTATCGAGGGCAAACCTATTTGAAAATATCTCCAAATAAATGCAAACACAAGAGGCGGGTTTCAACAACTATAATCTTGGTTTATGACCCAATTGTAGATAATCAAGCGAGAATTTCTCGCCATACAAAAGATTCAGAATAATCACATATATATTTCACCGTCTAGAAATGTGTAGACTAGAAATTCTCGATCATTTCTTCTATTCAGATTATTGGCGTGCCTTATGCGCATAGCTCGGAAATCTATATTTCTGGTTAAAGGATTTAGAAAATGGCCACTTATTCATTCTAGATGAAGACGGTATATATTTTTTCTCAGTGAAGGAACTTACATTTCTGTTTAAAACTATATTAGCATTATTTATATTTTATTAGCTATATTAAGATTTACAAACGTTATTTTTTTATCTATATTAAGATTTACAATGGTTATTATTTTAGCCATATGGAATTTTTTAATATTTTCATCATTCTTAATATTTAAAAAAGATTTGTATGTTGTAGCTATCATAAAATTTTCTTTTGTAATTCCCTACGCAAATTCACGCAGTAAAATTGTTTATTAAAATTATTTTCCATGATGAATCTAGACGCTTTTTTTTTTTTTTTTAAGTGAAAACTTCTTTAGGCGCGTTGAGCACTTTTTGGGTGAACAAAAATTATGGAACTCGTGTCATCGTCACCGAACGCTTTCCATGAGCTATTGAAGTGAAAACTTCTTTAGGCGCGTTGAGCACTTTTTGGGTGAACAAAAATCATGGAACTCGCGTCATCGTCACCGAACGCTTTCCATGAGCTATATGTATACTGTGTATATATGTACATAGATATACCTCCGTGCGTTATTAGTATACATTATATATATACAAAGAGTATATCTCTCTACATATATATCCATATATGTAGGGCACGGCGTGGCATGCCTCGTACACACACACACACACACACACACACATATATATATATATATGTATAAAATGTATACTAATACGAGTAGTATACTGGCTACTGGCATCTGTCTCTTTCGAGTTCTATACTCTATGTATGTATGTACTTTTTCCACAGTATATACATAGTTCACAAAGTACAAGCGCGTGTTTTTATACAAACTGTTATATTCTTCTTTTTGCTTTCAATATAAATTTTCAAATAAATATTAAAAAAAAGAAAATTATTTTAGTCATGTTACAATATTAACACTTCTTTACAAATCAAAAATAATTCAAAAATAATAATCTAATAGCTCAACGATACAATTCACAAGTTACTTAGCTTTCACTTCTATCGGCAGTCCCCAAGGACTGCCCCGTTTTAGTTTTTTTTTTTTTTTTTTTATCTGAGAGAGGTATCGCATGGAATATTCAAATTAAGTCAAATTTGTGCCTTAAAGGCGACATCTGAGGCAAACTATTCCTTTTAAAGGTACTGAAGTTTTCTTTTAGCAAAATACTCATATTAAAAATTTACATACCTGTGGGGGGGGGGGGGGGGGAAGCGATGCTCCTACATCTATAAAAAAAAAAAAAAAAAAAAAAAAAATCCCAATTAAGTATTACTATTATAATCAATTCCACTGCGCTCCAAAAACATTCTTTTTTTTTTTTTTTTTTCTTTTCCCGAGCCCTGATACCATTCTTGCTGATTTTTATGTGAAATGACCTCCTGAATCCGAATATGAACCCCATTTCGCCCATTGACCCACCGTTTTTGCGGGACGCCACTCCCTTCCGCAATTTTTATCACTGCTCGGCAGTTTTATAGCCATGAATTTTATTTAACGGGTAGAAATGGATTATTTTTACTGTTAAAATAAAATAATATATAAGGTATGTTAAATAGCAATAATAATAGATTAATAAAATATAACAAATGTAATTTCTAATTTTAGTGGCGAATCCCCCTCCTCCCTTGCTACAAATATTCCTGCTTTAAAATTTTTCACTTCTGTAGACCCTCAGCAGATATTTAAAAGTTGAAAAAAATCTCCCCCTCCTCCCATCCAAATCAAATTCATAGCCGTAAAATTACCGATCAGTGATAAAAATAGGGGGGTGGGGGGGCGTCCCCAAAAATGTTGAGTGATGGGACAAAATGGGCGTTCTATTTGGATTCAGGAGATTTTACATTATAATTTGCATGAATGTTTTTGGGGCCAATTTTTGTGCAGAGAGAAATTATGCTTATTAATTTTACAATTCTTATCAATTTTACTTATTAATTATTAATTTTACAATTCGTTCTAATTCTTATTAATTTTACAATTCGTATTGATTTATATTAATTCTTATTAATTCTTACAATTCTTATTAATTTTACAATTTGTTAAAAATAATTCGCATAGTGCGCACTTTTACGAAATTTCAGCGTAAACTGCCATAACAAATATCATGGAAAAAAAAAAAAAAAAAAAAAAAAAAGATGGCAGAACCACTTGTTAGGTGATTTGTACCAAAAGTTGATAAGCCATAATTTATGTCAAGTTGCAACTACATATGAATTTTCGTAAAATTATGTGCATTTGTTTTTTAGATGGAGTTGCCACAAAATTTTGTCCAACACAGACGTAGAGAATGACAGACAGACATTTTAAAATGGTTAAGTCGTGTTCTGGACCTCTCAAAACGCGAAAATCCATCAGAAGCTCTAAGTGGAATATTTTTTCTAATCTAACATTTCCTTCTATTAATTATAGAAAAAAATAATAAAAACATATATGTTAAGTTGTGTAAATACACGAGGCAATATAGTTACCATGTATTTCCGAATTTTTAACTTTTTTTTTTTTTTTTTTTTTTTTTTTTTTTACTATTGATTACAGTATATTCATTTCAAAACTAGATATTTAAAACTCAATAGTGCTACAAACTATAAATAAATAAATAAATAAATAAATTAACTCATTTACTTTCTCAGACCTAATAGTTCAAACGTAACACTTAAAACTTAAAAGTGTTACAAACTATAAATAAATTATATTAAAATAAATAAATAAATAAATAAAATAACGTAGCATTTACTTTCTCAGACCTAATATTTCAAACATCAAGTTAATTGGGAAATCATATTTGTAAACTTTCTCCATAAAAGGAGAAAAATAGGAAAAAAAAAAAAAAAACTATGGATGAAATTCTGTCCATGACAGAATTTATTTTAGTGCGACAGGACTACTTATACTTATATTTGCTTTTTAACACCTTTTCAATAAAATAAATAATAATAATAATAATAATAATAATAATAGAAGGCGCTCAGTAAAATTCTCAAACATATATTCAAATAATGTATTGATTTTTTAATTTCAAATAAATTAATAAAATTTGAATGCATTAATTGTGTAGCATCTTCCCCTAATTGCTTAATACCCATTTACTAAATATTTTAATCAGTAAAATAATCTTAATAACAATTTCGTATTTATTATTAATAATTAACCTTTTCAGTTTCTACAGAACAAAACATAACATAAAAAAAAAAAAAAAAAACTATAAACCAATTATTCGATATTTAAATTATACTCAAAACTCATCACAGATTAATTAATATTAATCCATTCATTTCTCAAAAACATAATTAATATCAATATACTCATCTTATAAATCGGAAAATAACGCACATTTTAAATAAATTTCCCAGTTTTAGTCTAAAAATATCTGAAAACGCCAGTCTAAATAATCAGGAAATACTCAGCCAAGATCCGTTGGCTCTGTGGTCAGAGTACACAAATACAAACCAAGAGGTTGTGAGTTCGATCCTCACCAATGGGAAGTGAATATATATATATATATATATAAGTTTTTATGGATCTCACAAAATATTTTATGATAAAGTAAGAAATTATAAATGGTAAAATATGATATTGGCAGGCATTTTCGAAGTGGAGCACAATAAATTGGTAACGACGCAAAATGCGAGATTGAAAGGAATAGTTCTGTCGTAATAAAAAGATATTTTAAAACGTTAAATTGATATAAAACATATATATGTCATTAAATATATAATAAGTTCTTATACTTAAGTACACAGTGGAATTTAAATATATTGAAATTAGAATAACACTTTTAATAAGTACCCACATTGAGGAACTTATTGAAATTTATATATGATGCAGTTGTGATACTTTTTATTATGAGTATATGCCCTGACTCATCCCATTCAAAAAATTCAATTACTTAGAGTCGAGGGATAGCCGACGAACGAAAGCGTTTATTCCCAACGGATTTTAATCATTCTGAAAGATGCGTAGGGGAATACTTATTTGAATACTGAAGTGCATATGTCACTCTCGTGAGATAACAAATGGGATCTTGCACATGGTATCCTTTATCCAGTTCTTTTTACCTAGGGATTTTTTTTATAATTATAGGGATTATTTAAAATTCAGATTCGAATTTTAAAATACTATTTTAATATTTTTTACAATGATGTTTTTAATAAATTACATATATAAATACATATATAAATAATTACATATATAAATACATATATAAATAATTACATATATAAATACATATATAAATAATTACATATATTGATGTAATTAGCATTTCATTGCTCTGAAATCAGGGAGATAAAATGGTTTCCTATTCTCAAATATTTTCCCGTTTAACAATCATCAGTGTTAACATTATCAGTAAAAAAAAAAAAAAAAAAATCAGTAATATGAGTTAAAACACACGCACACAAAATCTCTATGATTTTATTTTTAACATTTGAAGATTTTCGCATTTTTATTATTGTAATATTGTTTCGAAAAACGACAGTTAAAGATCGACTGTTAGTTTAAGTGAAATTATTTTGTTAAATTTTCGAACAAAACACCTATGGTAAGTATTGGCAATAACTTCGAAAATCCTTATTGCATAGATTTCTCTCATTTTTTTTTTTTTTTTTCTTTTTTTTTTTTTAAGCAGCAAATTTTGTTTGGAAATCTTATATTTCGAATGAAATTGTAATGAAACGACTTTTGATTTTAGTTGAACTTGATAATATTGGCTGTGTCTCATCTTAATGTAAATAAAAGTCGTTGTATGTGCGGTTATGTCTTACATCTTCCTCCCAAATTACTGAATCGATTTCAACTAAAATTATAATTCCACTTATTAATTTACAAAAGGGAAGAATCGGCCTCTTTTATAAGTTTTGCGGGGAGGCCAGAAACTGTACATTAAAAAAAATTTCGAACTATATTTATCTCGTTTAAGTTGTAGTTTGCATAACTAATTTAACAAGAGACGAGTCAAATCTTTTAACACTTGACAGATGAAGAGAGGTCAAATATCAATCCAAACTAATCTAGAGATAAAAAATAATTTTGCCACATATAATTCCATTTTTTAAAATAGTATAATAAAGATTTCCAAGATATTTTATATTTCCTTAATATTTTTGCTGTTTTTAAAGTCTGCACACATACTAGTATATGAGTCATAATTCTCCAATACAAACCCTATATTTTTATGTTTCATCTGATTTTCTATTGTCTGTTGGCTCTAAAATCTGTCTTCTCACTCTATTTTTTATATCTTAAAAGGAAAATGAATGATTTAATTAAACATAATGTAGGTAAAAGCTGTTTAAATTTACAAAAGAAGTTTTATAAGTTAAAATTCACTGAAATTATACCTTATCACTTTTACATAGAAACAACAAAAAAGTTAGAAATGTATTGCTGCGACAGCATGTATTAATTAAAAATTATTGTTTAAAATATTCTCAAAAATCACTACAATTCATTAAAATTTATTCACGAATTCACTAAAATTTATCTAATATTTTGGGAAAAAGAAAAAAGAGAAAATAAACCATAGTATATTTGTGACCAACGCAAAATTTCTTCTCTATCATTCCGTATAAAAGAGTTACCTACTGCTTTAAAATTCACAAAATTTCAATGATAACTTCTCATAATGAAGACTTTACATTTAAAGTTTCGTGTAATTTTAAACAATAGATGCTGAGATGTAGCCACATGAAAAATCACAGAATGCAAGTTACGCCCTCTTTCAGCCGATATACATCGAAATTAAATCAGAATTCTCTTTCATAATCTCACTTATCAGGTTTGGTGCATCTATACACATTAGAAGCTGAAATATAGCCTTCCCATTCACGGATGAAAATGAACCATAACACCGCCCCTTTTTAGCCGATTTACATCCGAATTAAATCAGGATAGTGTTTCATAATAAACATCTGCCATATCGAGTTATATTCAAGTACTAACAATAGAAGCTGAAATATAGTATAACCATAAATGGGAGAAATCGCAGCATAGCAGAGTCACCTGTTAAGGATTTGCACCAAACGTTAATTGACACCAATTTTAACAAGGTGCAACTACGTATAGAATTTGTGAAATTCTTCGTATTATTTATTGATATAATTAATAAGATGGATTAAATATTATCAATGGTATTATTTTTATACTACATAAAATTAGTTTTTTTATTGTTATATGTTCAAGTTAAACACCAGTTAAACTATTAGACTATGCTCGTACTACATACTCCAGTAATGAAGACCAAACATGACTTTGAAATTTAGTTGTCAGCAGATTTTTGCACCAGTTGTATTCTTCTAACTTCTAAAACCTTTCGGTAAAAAAGAAAGAATATAGTATATATATATATATATATATATATATATATATATATATATATATATATATATAATAAGAAAACCTAATTTGTCAGTTGTACACTGGAAATACCCCTGAGATGGTGCCTAATAAATACTTCTAAATGAAATTGCCTGGTAAAACTAATTACATTAAAAAAATCCCAATAAGCGTTTTCTTCTCTGTCGACAGCTTTAAAATGCGTGCTTAATTAAAAACAAATGCATTCATTTAGTTTGTTCACTTAAAGAAAAAAAAAAAATGTTGTTCCACAGAAAAAAAAAAACTCATGTGAAATTTTCCTGTTTTATCACGCTTTTAAATTAAAAAGAAACTTATTCTACGGGGTCCGTTTAATGAATGTGGTAGTTAAATTACTGAACAAACCGGATATTGGACAGGATGATCTTCACTGTTATAGAATATCCTCTTGCAAATTTTTAAAGAATTTTTTTTTTTTTTTTTTCAAGATATAATAAAAGGAATAAAATTAGAAGTTAATAAAAGCGTTTAAATTTTCTAAAACGCTGTGTTATAAAAAAATTAAATTAAAATAAATAAAATTAAAAATGAATAAATAAATAAAAATGTAAAATGTTACAAAAATATTATTACATAAAAACTATTAGATTTCAATAATAAAGAAATTGGTTTGTTTCAAACCTTTGGTATAAAACCTTTTTCGCGGGAATGCCCAATGCCAATAATTGCTTCATAATAACGATACTTTTAATATTATACTTTTATGACCATTCCCATTCGCTTAACGATAATTACAACATCAAATACCACAGGAAAACGGTCTATGCTGATAATACTACATTTGAATTATTAGGCATTTAAAAATATCTATCATATTACGTTATATTATACGTGCTACGTTGGTTCGCTGTAAAAATCCTAATTTTTATTGTTTAGTCATCAAAAATTTCAAATTCTATGTTATTAACCCTTTAACATTCACTACTTAATTTATTTTAAAAATTACTAAACTAATTTTAAAAATAGCTTTTAGACACATAGCTGATCAAAAATATTTAAAAAATAAAAAAATAGCATTGTTCCTTTTCGAGAATTTTTTTGTTTGAATCATCTATAAGTTAACCTTATTAAATTCAAATAATATTTAATTTAATGAATAAAACACTTTGTAAGTAAACATTATCGACTACAAAAACACGTAAAAGTTGTTTCGGGTGAAAATAATAGTCCAGCTCTACATTAAATGAAAAAAACTAGATGTGAGTGCATCATGAAACTACCAATTCACTATCGCGCACTCTAAGAGACTTCAAGTATTCAATTCGCATTTAGCTTCCTTTGAATTAATATTTGTTAAATTTTGGAATAGGGCTTCTATCTACCGAACAGAAAAGGAACAAAAGTTTAAAACCTGATTAAAACAAGGGGCAAATTTAAAAAAAAAACGTTGAATAAAAATTGTTAAATTATGTCAAATGTTTGGTTTCGCTCCGAACCCAATGAACATTAAAGGGTTAAGAGCGTTTAAAACCAATCCTCGCTGACAGCGAGCAAAGTTTTTATTATTATATATGTTACCGTTAAAGCTCGAAATCCGTTAATGTGCAGATTACCTAGCTAATCTGCAGATTAACTAAAATGACCCGTTAAAGTGCGGAATCAAGAGTTTTCCGCATTTAAACTAGGTAATCTGCACAGTAGCGGCTTCTGTGTCGTTAAAGTTCAAATGTTTGTTTCGAGCCTTAGTTTTTTTACATTCACTATGACGTCAAAAAGTCATGTGATACAGATACGCGAATGACCTTCAAACACAAACTAAAATTTTTATCCTTTCCGCTCCGCTTCCGCTATGATAATTGGTAAACGCAAAACGTGGAGCATCGAAGACATGATTATTATAGGTTTCTTATTATGACCAACACAAAACTTAAAGTAACAAGTAAGTTATAATTGTTTTAATTTTGATTTTATTTCTTCTCTTTTTTAATTCTGTCAATATAAGTTTGATCAGGGTCTGCACTGCATTTTATTATTGAAATCTAATCTTAATTAAACGCTCTATCTGGTGAAACTTCATTTTGAATATTAAAATTTACAACACAGTAATTATTTCCTCCCGAAATAAAACTATTAAAACACAACTTTTTAAAACTAATTTATTTAAAAATTGATTTAAATTTCTATTACTTATTGAAAAAAAAAGTATTAATTTTTAACTCTGAAAAATATGGCATTCAATATTATGGCTTTCTTTAATAAATACTTAATATGAAATTTTTATGCATTTTTTAGCATTTCATTACATTTTGTTGTTGTTTCTTTCAATTTCAAGTTTCCTTTATATATTTTATACATCATGATTACATTTTTATTTTTATTTTGTTCGCTTTTTCAGATAATTTCGTTGTAGTTTATCACATAAAATGTGTTAATAAAGTTTTTTTATTTATTATTATTTTTTTTTAATTGAAAAATCAATAAATTTGCTAAACTTGTACAGATATATGTATGCTGCAAAATATAGTTTAATAAAGCATTGGAAAACAGTCATTTTAATTTCCATGCTCTCTAAAAATCATTAAAGCTGGTTTAATTATTTGAAGTACTTCTTAAATAATGCTTCTGATTAGTCTAATTTAATATTTCTTTAGCGAATTAAATATTGGTGCATAACTTAAAAAAAAAAAAAAAAAATAGTAATAGCAATATAAGTTGTTAATAAAACTTTTTTTTTAATTTTAAATTGCTAAGTATTTTTATTTTGAAAAGAAATCGTTACTGTATTACAATTCTAACATTCATTTATAAAATAGAATTTATTGAAAGCTATTAAAGTTATTATATTTCATATTAAAAATGCATAACATCTTCAAACTTATATTGACAGAATAAAAAAGGTGAAATAAATAAAAAAATTAAAACAAATATGACTTTAAAAAACATAAAAATTAAAACACATACAGATTAAAATAAGTAAAGAAAGAAAGAAAAGGAAAGAAAACTATTTTTTTTTGTTCAGAATTAAAAAACAAAACAAATACAAGACAGCGTGCTGTAAAATTACAACACCAGATATCTTATTTTCACTTTAACGAGTGTCTAGTAGGTAATGTGCAGATTATCTAGGTAATTCGCAGATTACCTAGGTAATTTGAGAAATGAAACAATTTTCCTCACTTTAACGGATCACCCTAGTTAATGTGCAGATTACCTAGCTAATATGCAGATTAACTGATTTCTGCACTTTAGCGGTAACATATATATATATTAAATAAAAAGAAAAGAAAAGAATTTTGTAATGTATTTTATTTGTTTTAAATTTTTCTTTAACTCAAAAATTTAAAAATGAATTTTTTGAAAACAAATATTAATTTATCTTATGTAAATTTTTTTGAATCGGTGTTAAAAAATATATACATTAGGTAATGAGTAATTCTATAAACCACTTTTTCCATAGGATAACATGGGTTATGTCTGTCGACAAGAATAGATATTGTACATATATTTTTTTATTAAAATTATTTATCAGTTGAGACACAAGAATGCCACAAAAATATTTAAAGATCATAACTGAAAATATTTCTAAAATGCGTGTAGGTGTAATAAAACATAATATATATATATATATATAATCATATACCTCTATTATAGAAATTTAAAAACATTATAAAAGTGTTGCAACTATTTATGTCATATAGGTTTTTACTTTATGGCATATATATTACTATACCAAATGCTACAAGAATTCTGGAAATAGTCTTCGCTGATAATACAACATTTGAATTATTAAGGCTTTTGAAAAGAAATATTATATATCTTATATGTATAGGTAGATATGTTGTGAAAATCCTAATTTTTATTCTTTAGTTGTCAAACTTTTAAAATCATTTCGCATAAAAACGCACAATATCCACCTACGATGACAGTTAAATCCATATTATTCAATAAAGGCTATTTTATTCAACAGTTTATAGAGTAAATGATTTCTTAATATATATATATATATATATATATATAATTCTGCTTTCACATTTGAAAATTTCAGAATTGTTAAAATTATTTTAACTTAAAAAAAAAAAAAAAAAAAAAACTAAAAAAAAAAAAAAAAATTATTATTTTATTTTTAAGTATATAAAAAAATGCAGAAATCGCACCTAGTTAGTATTTACATATTTTAAAACTCAAAATCAAAATATATAATATTTTCAAAATAGTTTTAAACGTTAGATCACCGACTTTGCTGACCTTTGCAGAATAACATTCAGTCGACACCAAAATTATTGAAGCACACATTCACATTTTTTATTTTAGTTTGATCGCTACTTTTTGTCATCAAGTTATATTTTTTAAAAAAGCATAAACGCTATTGTCATGACTCGACAAGTATTTACTTAACAAAAACAGTATTAGTTGCACACTTTTCAAATACCAATTATTGCTAGCGCGTCAATAATTTTGCTGGCGACTGCACAGAGAAAGATTAAAAAAGAAAATGAAAAAGAAAGGGGAAAGCTTGGAACTTCTAATAAATTTTCAACAGGTGTTGGAATTTTATATTTGTTTTTTGTCGTGGTTCACGAAGGTTAAAAATATTAAAAATATATTAATCTTTTATCTACGGTATTATGAAACATACAAAAAAAAATTTATTTGAAAGATATTAGAATTACTTACAGTTAGTTACTTTTAAAGATTTAGTGATGTGGTTCTTTAGTGAACCACTGGTACATAGTAGCAGAAAAAATGTTTGAGCCTTAACACTTTGACTGTCAAGCCAAAATTGCAAATGTTCACCACGGTGCCGAAAAATTCTGTTGGGTAATTTATATTTTTTTTCGACATAAAATTATAAATTAAAATATTTTTCAATCTGATTCATTTTGGAACTCAAGGGGAGATTCTCATTCTCCAACAATCAAACTCCAGTACGATTTTCATGTAACTGATATCGTTTTTATAGCCAAGGACTGAAGTGTTGAAAATCCATGGCTATCATATCTGATAAGCCAGTGTCCCAACGGAAACATCACTGGCTATCACACAGGATAGCCATGGCAGTCAAAGTGTTAAAAAAGTTTAAAAACGTTATTTACTTTTTGTGTTCCTTATACTTTTCCTAACATTGAAGGGAGATTCTTGAGGGATTATAGGAATTGATTATATTACTTCTAGATCGTGAAAAATGCCTAGCAGAAACGCAATATCACTCCATAAAATCCTTTTTAAAACAAAAACAGCTACAGGTAGCGTCTAGTGCCTTCTCGTGAGATTAAAGTGAGGTATATACGTTTTGTTCTTATAAATATCTTTCATATATCTTCCATAAATTCCATTTTATATACTTTTAAAAGTAATAGTACTTTAAAGTATCGTCTGTAAATTAAGGGTTAATTTAGGAAACTGGATTTTTTTTAATTTTGTCTTTCTATAAATAAACTCTGGCTTTACTAAATGAAGTGAATATTATGAAATAAGAAGTTCGGTATTATGGAATGCATGATAAAATTTGGAATGCTCAATACATAAAAAGAATTTTACAGGTAAAACATTTTCTTTTACAATATTTTTCACATATATTCTTATAAAACTTGTAACATTGTTCATAACAATTTTATTTAACAGCACAAACACTCACAGCCACAAATCAAAGCGCATTTTTACTAATTTCTTTAAACAGAAATGAGAGAGTCAACAATGATAAAAACTTTAACAATATAGTTATAACATATAAGTAGTTTCGGTATTATGGAAAACATAATAAAATTTGGAATGCAGTATGCATAAAATGAATTTTGCAGACTAAACATTTTCTTTTACAATATTTTTCATATACATTCTTACAAAACATATAACATTATTCATAACAATTACACGTAACAGCACAAACACTCACAGCAACAAATCAAAGCACAGCCTTACTAATTACTTTAAACAGAAGTGAGAGAGTCAACAATGATAATAACAATATAGTTATAACATACATGTAGTTTCGGTATTATGGGATACATAACAAAATTTGGAATGCGCAATGCATGAAATGAATTTTGCAGGCTAAACATTTTCTTTTACAATATTTTTCATATATATTCTTATAAAATATAAAACATTATTCATAACAATTACATGTAACAGCTCAAACACGCACAGCAACAAATCAAAGCACAGCCTTACTAATTCCTTTAAACAGAAGTGACAGAGTCAACAATGATAAAAACTTTAACAATGTAACCTATCCTTTCATAAGACGCATAATATCCTATTATTATATAAAAGTGCATTATCTGAGCTGACACGAGCTCGCTGGAAGCAGTGTTTCATTTAATGCTGCCTCTAAAGGAAGATAAAATGAAATCGTTTCTTTCATTAATGGAAATTTCTAAAGAAGCGAAGGCAACACGAGATCCCATTTACACGCAAATGAAAGCTGTGTTATTATTCGCAGAGATTTTTAATGGAACAGATAACGCTTTTTAACTTTTATGAGGAAAGGAATTCTACAAAAATTTCATTTTTACTCATTCGAAACATTATCTTGGAAATGGTTTTAAGCTTGTTCCATGTTAGCATTAATTTTTATTACTTTTAAAATATGTAGGAATTTATACGTATAAATGTTTGATCTGTTTTCTTCTATTACGCAAATAAACATATACATGCGAAGTTTTATACTTATCTGACGATATACATGCAAACGATTTCATGCGCAGTTTGAGGAAAAGTAGAAGGGAAGAGAAAGAAGCTAACTATTCTTTGTTTTCAAATGTAAAGTTTTATTAATTTTTAAAATGAAAAATGTTTATGGCTGTTAAAGTGTACGTTTTATTTGGGATGTTTTTGTGTTAGCATTAATTTTTGAAAATTTTAAAGTATGAGGACTTTGCTTGTATAAACTTTTAATCCATTTCATTCATTCCTGCGTACTACTCACAAAGTCATTTGTCTATATACATCTATACGCATTCTTGAGCAGTTAAGAAAAACAGAAATAGCTTTATTTTCTTTCCTTTCTTTCTTTTTTTTTCTTTTTTAATACAGCTATTCAAATAATTCTACATTATTTATTTATTTATTGTAAAAATATCAGAGCTAATTT
This sequence comes from Salticus scenicus, assembly GCA_963930645.1. NCBI lineage: Eukaryota > Metazoa > Arthropoda > Arachnida > Araneae > Salticidae > Salticus > Salticus scenicus. Next base: position 27,642,000 of record OZ005648.1, read on the forward strand.
TTCTGTGTATATTTCGCATATACAATATATCTGTGATGGTTAGTTACAATTTAATGAAATTTTAACAGCTTTTAACTGAGATATGAATATATGAAATGACGAACAATTAGCTTTATAACATTAAAAGTTGTGTAATTATAAGCTTAATTAATTTTTTAAATAATAATTATAAAATTTTTCTCAAAAGAATCGAGCTTTCCAGCAAAATTATTCTTCATAATTTTGTTTATAGGATATTTTTCTATGTCCACAAATTTTTTATGTTCACGCGATGTATCATTTTCATGTAATCCTACGCGCAAGGCTTGTATCAACAAAAAATTAGCTTTGACATTAAATAAATAAATAAGTAAATAAAATTAAAGTTATACAAGTATTCTAACAGCTGCAATACGAGATGAGACCTTTTTTTAACACTTGTTACAAATTAAAAGTTTTAAAAGTAATTATTTTTCAAGTTATTGTAAAAAAAATGATCATTTTTCACTGATATTTCCACCCTTCAACTCAACGAGATAAAAAAGAGTGCTTATTCAATGTATAAAGGATTAGCTTTCCCTGGTTCAATATGAACCAATAGATTGGTACGTTTGGCCATTTATCACTATTTTAGCATTTAAAATTTCAGTTCGGAAAATTATAATTATTATTAGGTAACACAAGAATCCTAAGGCAGAAATAAATTGTTTTAAAAATAATTTTTTAGATATTTCACATCATAATAAATAATAAAATGCTTTTTTTTATTTTTTTATTATTTCCCAGCAAAGTTTAAAAGTGTTTATAAAGAGAAGTTAAAATTTTAAAAGAGCTAAATTAAAAAAAACAAATAGTAATTCCTCAAATATTTTTTAATGTTTTGTCTGTTAAATTTTGACTGCACGAAATAAAAAGAAGTAAAATAAAAACAAAAATGCTTTATAACAAAAAAAAAAAAAAAAAAAAAAAAAATTACGTAAGTAAACAAAAACATTCGCGGTTATGACTTTCGTCAAGAAGAATCTCCAAAGAGTTGAAATAGAAATTTATTTTTAAAAAGCTGTAACCAAGGAAACCAATGCACTGATGGTTCATCTCACATGACTCATGTTGGACCATGTCTCAGCTGACCAGATCAAAGTACCTTCATAATAGAGAAGCATTAAAAATTGCTATAATTATGAAATTATGGATGTATTTTTTCATTTCTAATAAATAAGGAGTAAAAATAAAGTGTTATTGATTAATAATTTAGTTTCTACAATTTTTTAAAACTTAGAAATATGCCTTCAAAAGAAAGGGCTTCCCCATTTGTCCCCATTTGTCCCCAGAAAATGGGGACGTTTGGTCAGTGTAAATGTCAGGGTTTTCATTTATCACTCTATTTATCTTATTGGTTCAACCTGAACTCTTAACTTTTTAACTTTAAAAAGAAAGAAAAAAAAAGTATGCATTGTACTATTTCAAATAAAGATTATTATTGTGAGATTATATTTTTTAAAAACAAGAGCCAATTTTAATGTATTAGTAGAATTTTTAATAAATAAATGAATACTAAATATCCTAAATACTACAAGCAAAAATTTAAATTAGTAATGTTAGATTTAACGGTACATGTACATTTTACGGAAATCCGACACAATTAATAGATTACAATGTTTGGAAATCTAACGAACTATTTAATATATTTAGTAAAATTCTTAATTATGTAAGAAAACTGATATGGATTTAGTTTTCTTTTCTTAAATTACCCTGCAGATTAAAAAAAAAAAAAAAAAACATGCGTTGTTATATTGCATAAAAAGTTATGATTGTGATAAACACATTCAAAAATAATATATTTTTAAGATAACAATTAATTTTATAGATACCGTAAAAAAAAAAAAAAAAAAAAAAAAAAAAAAAATTAACTTGTTCTTAAAAAGTACAGTCGGTAACAAAAGTGTCCGAACACTAGCAAAATCTCCTGTGTAAGAAAATACACTTCATACGGCTTTGATAAATAAATCCTTATTGAATCATCTTCTTACACTGACTAAGAACAGGATTCGACAAGGATTTATTTAACAAAACCATCTGAAGTGTACTTTTTTACATAGGAATTTTTTCTAGTGTTCGGATAATTTTGTTATCGACTGTAAATAAATAAAGCTACATACTGAATAACTTAAATACTAAATATAAAATATAATATAACAATATGAGATTTAACAACACATATGTGTTGTTAAATCCCAAAGAAAATCTCGTGCAAAGAAAATCTCATGCACTTAATAGAAACAATGTATAATATTGCATGATTCTTAAAACTCGTTAAACCATAGAGACGAAATTAATGAGTGGATTAAAAGTAATTCGAATTATGGAGGTTAACAAACTTTAATAAATGTTGAAATTGTATCATTATTGAAAGTTTAAAATTAAATTTAAAACATGATGACATCGGCTTTGTTGATAATTAAGTTTTTTTGCTGCTGTAGGTGTTAAATCCAAATGACTACGCGCAGGTACAAGACTGTGGTTCCCCCAGCAGGAAATTTTTCGAAGAGATCTTAGCACATATTTACGCGAGTTTTGGAGAAGTCCTAGATAACTGCGAAAGACTAGTCTTAGGATTGCGGCCTACTCTCGAACTCAGTACCTTTCTTTAACCAGCTTTGGCAGCAGAACTTCTTGGAAATTGGTGAGGGAAGCCGCGGAAGTTTTAATATATAACTAGTATGATGTGGCCACCACAAGACTTTCTTCCATGTATAATCCTATACAAATTTACGCAATACAAAGATTTTATTAAATTATAATTTATTAAAATTGTTTTTTCATGATGAATGCAGACGACTTTTATCTCAAAGAAGTATAATAATAATAAATGCCGAAAGAAAGACAGTTTTGTGCAGACATGTGTTTACTAGAGTATAGTAAAAAAAAGAAGAAAAAGAAAAGGAAAAGAAAACGGAAAGAAAGAAAGAAAGAAAGAAAATGGGGTATCTGAAGTTTTTCATTCTCTTTTAGTGCATAAATTTTATTTGCTAAATTACCTGTGTGAATTCCGGGTATATTCTCTCGGGGATATATATCCACAAGAGAGTAAAATGGCCGTCTTTTCAAGAGTTAAAAAGGTATCACTCCCCCCCCCCTCAATGATCAATCTATGTCTTATTACTATATCTATGCATCCAACACAGTGCATTTCGGGTTCAACTGTGGAATGTATAACGTCAGGTGTAATGATTCACGCATGTTAGTCTACACTACTGTCACATACCTAAATTCACAGGATAGGGCTGCAGTGCTATTGAATCTGTCATATTAGAGTTTTTTAATAGTAAAAGGTAATATAGTATACTGATAGTTATGCCGGGCTCGTTTCTTGCAAATCTACAAGCTAGCCATGTCGTTTTCAGCTATGAAGCCAAAATCACATGGCTAGACTCTTTCACATAGTGTTGAAATATCCTAACTTTGGAGATTTAAAATATTGGATATCGATATGCACTGGAACCTCACCCGAAAAACATTTGAACGAAGCACACTGTGGGGTAGACATAAGCTAAGCACAAAGGACACATTGAAGAATCAGAATTTCGTCGACAGAGCCTTATAGCATTGTAGCCTATTACACTGCTCGACATGAAAATTGCCTCCAACATCATTTTGGCAAATTCTTATGTAAAATGCCCTCCTGAATCCGAATAGGACGTTCATTTTGCCCTATTACCAACTGTTTTTTTAGAGACGACCCCCTATTTTTATCACTTTTCGGCAATTTTACGGCTATAAATTTCATTTTTAGGAGGGGGGGTAAGGATTATTTTAAGTGTTAAATATCTTCTGAGGGGTTACCGAAGTGGAAAATTATAAAACATGAGCATTTGCGGCAAGGGGAAAATTTAGGGGGATATGCCACTGAAATTATGTATTACACTTCTTATATTTTTTAAATTTATTATCAATGTTATTTATTAAACATTATATATTTTTTTGTTTTTAGGTATTAAATTAATTATTTTTCATTCTCCGAATCAAATTCGTGGCCATAAAATTACCAAACAGTGATAAAAAGTGGGGGAGGGGATGGTGTCTCGAGAAAATGGTGGGTGACTGGGCAAAATGGTAGTCATATTTGAATTAAGGAGGTCATTTTACATGAGAATCAGAAATCGAATTTTTTTTTTTTTTTTTTTTTTTTTTTGAAGCGTAGTGTTATCAATACCGTTTTTCAATAATATGATATTAGTTTTTGTGCTCTGATAATTCCTTTTGCTAAAACGTTAAATACCATAATTATAAGTATCCTCTATCGACAACTTTTTGAATTAATGTTTTTACTGGTACCCTTTTTCTTCCTCATTCTTACATAGAAAGTTTACCAAATTCGTATGGATTATTCAATCATGCTAAGGTTAGCTCTAAATAGAGATATTTATTTTATAGGCACCCTATATATATATATATATATATATATATATATATATAAATATACATAATTGAAAAGAATTATGTAAACTAGTAGACTTTCTTAAAATGAAGTATTTTTTACAAAAGTTTACAGATTAAGACAAATATAAAAGTTAAAGAATACTCTCTAAAATATGAGGAGTGAGATCTCACTCTCAAAGAGTGGTATATCACTCTTTGAACATGCCAAAATGGAGCCAACCTCTAAAGAGTGAAAAGTCTCTTTTCGAAAGAGTGAGATTTCTCACTCTTTATTAAGAGTGAGATTATTCAGAACAATTTAAAGAATATGACAGTTTATTTTTCCTTAAAAAATTGTGTACACTAGACGATGTTGTTTCATTTCACCTTGCGAATCGACTCCAATTCAACGGTGCAAAGAATGCAGTTTGGATCTGTCGGGAATCGAACCCAGGCCATTCCCGTAGCAAGCGAGTATCTTATCCACTGAACCACTGAGCACACACATAAGCTGCTTAATTTACATTATTAAGTCATTCTCATACGTGATCAATCATATTTTTAAATTTTTACTTCATTTATCAACAATATAAAATTAAAGAATTCTAAAGGATATTTTGAAATTTTTTAAATTATTTTGAAATTGCTAAAATTAGAATTATTTTAAAAGCTGTATACTTGAAAAAAAATCTTTATGACAAGCAGTCATTTAAAGTAGCTTATGCGGAAAACAAGTTGCTCAAGTGTACATGTTTAAAAATAAAAATAAAAATAAAAAAATAACTGTTCGCATACAAACCTACAGAGTTTCCTGAATACGTCGCCTGTTCAGAAGTATAAAACTTGCTGTTGATTTTAAATATTAGTAAAATATTATAGCCAAATTTTTGAATATTTCACATGTGTTAGCTGTCAATAAAATATAATAAAAATATAAACTGTTACAGATTTTAAGGCGTTATGCATTAAATATTTGCATTGATATTTTCTCTTATACCTTATATATTTCTAAATAAAACTATTTACTTTCTCAGACTAATTTCGTTATGTTTCTCGTGATTTTCGATTCTCCATTAATAATATTACTTCGATTTTGTCAATCGTATAGAAAAAATTATTTACCAAATTATCTTTTAACGTAATTATTTTCTTTTTTTTATTCTTCAAAAATCTTCAATACATTTTGTTAAACAAATACATACATGAGATCGTCCGGAAATAGTCCTTCATATTTCTTTCAAAATATGATAACCAGATGGCGCCAGCAATTTCTCACTCTACAAAAGTTTCATCTTGCAATAGATGACGACCTCACTCTTTGTGACAGAGTGACTATACGTCACTCTTTCGCAAAAAGTGAGAAATGTCACATTTTCCAGAGCGATAATATTGTTTTCTCACCTTAATTGGTGTCAAAATAGGGGTCACTTTTTTAAGGAGAGAGATTCTCACTCCAGAAATTTTAGAGAGTAACTGCATTTATATTCCGGTAGCACATAAAATCAAGAAAAAGAAAAGAAAAAGAAAAGAAAAAGAAAAGAAAAGAAAGAAAGAAAACGAAAGAAAGAAAACGAAAGAAAGAACCTTATTTATACCATAAAAATATTTTCAGAAGCGACAGCAATAGATTTCTTTTGCAACAACTTAATGGATAAGTAATAATAAATATCCCCATAGTAATTTTAAAGTAGAATTTTATATCAGAAAATCAAATCTCAAATTCTGATATTACATTCTAAAATGATCCGTTTATTTGTTTGTTTGAAATTTGTAGACCATTAAAAGAAAAGAATTGAAGAACAATTATGGAAAACAAACTATTTTCTATAGACTTAAAAAAAATTCTTCATTCGAGAACGAATTCTTAAGAAAACAATAAAACTTTCCAGGAGAAATTACAGCATCGCAAATTTTTGTACTTACATCCAATTGCTCCAGTTCGTCGAAATTGCTTCTATAATGATGCGTATTTTTATAGATTATGGGATGTAGCTATGAAATGATGGAGATAAAATGATTTAAAATAACTTGTTACTAGGGGGGTCTATTTTTCAGATCGTTCATCTAGAAAATTTATTTTTCAGATTACTAATATAATGAAGTTTTAGAGCTTTATGCATTTTATTTCTGTTATGTAATGTCATAATACTTTCTGCTGTAAAAGTATTTATGTAATAAGTTAAAGAGTACTGAGGTAGTTTAGTTTTATTTACTTACAAATAAAAGTTACTAACTAAGGTATTGGGACAGATGTTTATAAATAATTTCAAAAGAATGTTATATTTTTAACAGAATGTTATAAACATTTTCGCGGTTATCGTTAGATGTGCTTTAAAGCTTTATTAATATATGCATGTTTGACTGAAAATTTCGAAATTATTCTTTCAGGAAATAGTACAAAAGATAGCACATTTTCTGCGTTTAAAGGATTAATTTAATAGGTTAAAATTTTATTTCTTTAAAGGTAAAAATTAATAGGCAAATTGCACCCAACTTTACGCGTGAACTAATAGCAATTAGGACAGCCTTAGAAATTTACCTTGCATGGACAAACATTGCTAACACCGACGGCATCAATGTGTTCTCGGATTGCAGATCTGCTCTCGAAGCCATCAAGGAAGGGAAAATAAGACTCACCAAAGAAATCAACTCTCTTCTGTATGGGAAAATCATATGCCCTTCAGTGGAATCCTGCCCATGTAGATATCGAAGGGAATGAGGTGGCCGAGTTTTTTGCCAAAGAAGCCAGAACACTCGAGCCTGTAACTCTATCTACTACGGTTTTTGATGCAAAGCAGTTGCAAAACGGAAGCTCTGTTCAAACCCAAAGAAAAAATTCTCGCTTCCAGAATTAAATTACGGCCGAGAAATAACAACAACCATAACAAGACTAAGGACAAAGCACTTTAAGGGCATGAAGATTCTGCCCGACGGTTCCAGGACATATGTGGAATGCAGCCACTGCCCAAGCACGAAACTGGATCCCAAACACCTTTTTAGCTGCCCTTCCATCGATAGACAATGACTGCAACATGGACATTTTATACCCAGAAAGAGCCATAGGCATTGCCAAAGCTGTGATCCACGCTTTTGGCAATATTTAGTTTTTATCTCCCTTGTTTGTTATTCTTTTTTTTTTCTCTCTTTTTTATCACTTTTGCACTTTGTTATACACGACAACAACAACAACAATAGGATTAAGAGTTAAGATTATAAATTTCAGAGAAAATTTTAGAGATGCAACTATTAGAACAATTGCACAGTTTTACTAAGACTATAGTGTTAAAAATGAAGTACTCAAATAAAAAAAAAAAGAGTAAAGGGAAAAACTTATTTCGAAAGAAGTAACACTGTTTCAAAAAGGAAAATATGCTTTATAAAATATCACATGTCATCAAATTAATGTCTGTTCCCTTCATAATTTATTATAAATATGCCTAACTAAAAGTAGCCCTTTAATAGAATTGAAACAAGGAGAGTTCAAATACAAAATTTATTTCCTGAAATTATATTTCGAGACGGATTCGTATTGGTTGCGGAAGAATACATCATTGGAAATCTATGTTTGAGATTCTGTGATCCACGAAGATCTATGTCATTTTTTGAGCATGTTAATATACAAGGTGATTATAATTAAAGTTATGATTTCAAAACGCTAGTATTTTAAAACTATACGTCAGAATGTTTTGATATTTTACTAGAACTATAGTTAGGCGATGAAATTTTGTTTGGCAAATGTTGGTTGGTTGGGTTTAGCGTCGCACTAGTGCTGCGCAATGGGTTAGTTCTATCATCTGGTTATCTATCTGGTTCGATCTATCATCTTATCATGAGTTAGATAGATTTAACCCCTACATAGATCTATACAGCTCTAACCCATGATAAGATGATAGATCGAACCAGATAGATAACCAGATGATAGATATTGCGCAGCACTAGTGCGACGCAAAACCCAACCAACCAACCTTTACCAAACAAAATTTCATTGCCCAACTATTGTTCTGGTGAAATATCAAACAATTCTGATTTGTAGTTTTAAAATTATAGCGATTTCAAACCATAACTTTAATTATAATCACCCTGTACTCAATAACAAATACACGAATTTTTTTAATTTGACTTGCTTCGGAGCTACTTTGAGTATGTGTCACCCTCAGGTTTGACGAAATTTTACTCAATTCTAAGTATTTTTGCTCTTTTGTTTTTTTCATTGTTATAAAGTGCATTTCTAAAAAGAAAAAAAAGTAATAATAATCTTGTGCGCAATTCACACGACTTTCTCTTTCCCTGTATTTCAATGCTATAAAGACAGATTTTAGATTAAGACGTAACATCAATAAGGTAAGGTAATAGAGTTAATTCTAGTTTAAAAATAACATAAAATAGGTTTACGGACAGTTTTATTTGACACATGATTCCGTGTGGAGGGGCCTACCGCCACATTCAGCTCCCAGTTCCGTTATAGCGAATATATTTATTTCTAAAAAATAAAATTAAGGCTGTTATTAATTTTACTTGAAATGTGCCAGTCTTGATCAACTTTTCAAGTGGCCACGATATACCAACTTCAAAATACCAAATTTGAATTTCATGCCGTTATTTGTTTATAAGTTAAGTTGATAGCTTATATATATAGATAGATAGATCAACCACTAAATTTTGACTTTCCTATTCAGGGCAACTCAAAACGTGATACTATACAAATAACCAGGGTGAGAAATCTAACTCCAAAAATCAAATTGTTTACAGCACAGGCATGATAAATTAATTTTCCTTCCTGCGCAGTGCTGGTCGACATAATAAAATGCAGCAAAGTACTTCCAACGATTACATTCAAAATAAAAAGAACATTTAACATAATTTTGGGAAGCCGTGCATAGTGTCTTTTAACTATATACATATGACATTGAATATTTAATTTTAGTATTACATGGAAAACACCTAACTTAGAATGAAATACACTTCCCGCAATTTCTAAATATAGCCCCAATGTATCTGAAGATTTTGGGTAATCCTGTAATTGAATGATGAATGATTTCCATATCACAATTTATACAAAACATGCTTTTCCACATATAGAAAAATTTGTTTATTCCATTTTGTTTAGTGGTAGCCTGTAGATGTTACACTGTACTTACCAGATATTTCGCCCATAGACGTAATGTATTTGAATTCTCTTGGATGGCCCTATACACGAACCCTCCACTTAATCTCAACCAAAACTTTAGTGTAGCACTTTTATATGATACAAATGTAAAATACCAAGTTTGGTTTTCCTGCTATTTGTTCTTGAGATATGCTGATAACAGACACAGAGACACACACACACACAAACTAACCGCCAAGAACATGTTGTTCTGATTCAGGGCACCTTAAAACGTGTAAATTTAACAAAATCTCGATTTCTAAAATTTGACCCTAAAATAACACTTTCCTTACCATGTATGTGAGTAAGAGAAAGTAAAAAGGATTTATTACGAAAATTTACATTTTGTAAGATATCAAATAACGAATAATATATTTTCTGAAAATTTAAGTAAATAAATAATAAATTGAGAATGCCAGGCTAGTTCATTTTTCAGTTTCCGAACTTACAAATGTAAGAAAAGTATTGTAATAACATCAATAATTCGACTCTGCGATTTTGGTGTTTTTTGTATGTTTTCATCTGCCCTGAGTACATTTTTACAATTTTAACGGTGATGTATGTGTGTATGTATGTGTTATGTATGTGAATTAACACGACAGCGTCTAAATGACTTGTTCGAATGAGCAGAAAGTTGGTACGTACGTTATTAGTCACGGCAGTACGAACCCTATTGATTTTGGTAATATTAGAGTTTTTTTTTTTTTTTTTTTTTTGAAGACACACAACATAAAATCTGTATCATTATGGCCTATGAGTCCACATTTTAGTTCCCCATCATACTATAGGTATGGGGAACTTAGGTAATCGTGAAAATTTTCGACCTTGGATTTTTGACTTTTTTACACGTTTTCAGGTGGGAGGAATCCGAAAATGACAAAATTTGTATGGTGTCCGTCTGTAAGGTGTCTGTTAGTTTGTTAGTCCGTTAGTGTGTTAGTCCGTTAGTATGTTAGACTGTGTACACGATATCTCACGAACAAATGATCGCAGAGAGGTCGGACCAGTTTTAAAATCTTATTTATGACACTGGCAAGAACTCTATTCATTTGCAACATTCTAATTAAAAAACTTCAGTAGTTATTCGAAATTTACGATTTTCTGAACATGGAAGAATAGGGCAAATTTTCACTTAAACGTGCATAAAAAGATGTATTTTTATCGTAAAGATGTAAGAATAGCTTTTAAATATTAGTTTTGATGCCGGGATGAGCATCATTAACTATAAACGTGTTACATTGAAAATTTCGCAAATTATTCGATATTTACGAATTTCGTAACGTGGCAGAATACTTCAAAATTTTCATAAATGTCGGTTTCTAATGGTATTTTCATTGTCAGACTACTTTTAAAATACTATATAAGATACTGGCATAAACATCCTTGTTTATGAATTTTTCAACTTAAATATTTCGTAACATTCGAAATTTACGATTTACTTAATATGGCAAAATATAGCAAATTTTCGCATAAACGTCCCTTTTGTGGGATATTTTCACCGTGAAAATTTCAGAATACTTTTAAAATATTATTTAGGACACTGACATGAACATCCACACTAAGAATGTTTTAATTTAAAAATTTCGTAAGCTATTTGGAATTTACGATTTACTTAACATGGTAGAATTGGGCTAAAATTGAGCATAAACGTCTGTTTCGAGGATCATAAATATATGGAACAACTTCAAAATAACATTTATGATAATAGCAGGAGACTCGGCCTTGGAATATTAAAACAGGAATAAACTACTACGTCAGAAACGCGAAAGAAAAATTATTGAGGTGCATACAGCTGGTTCGGTAGCCTAAAGCGTACCATCTTCAGTGCGAAAAGAATTCTGAATCTGGAGAAGTACTCGTATATATAGGAGAGGGACCGGGTTTAGTTCAACCAATAGGATTACGGAAGAGGTGGGGAGTGTGGCCAATAGGAATTAAGGAATGTTAAATACCTGAAAGCCATCGCAATTGACAGAGGTTATGACCCTTCCATTATAGACAAAGCTATCCAAAAATTACAACTCCCTCGTATTTCGTCTACTAAGTCAGTCACATCTAATATCAGTATTGTTTTACCCTATTTTTCTAAAACCAGTCAAACTATAGCTAAAATTCTCAAACAATATGATTTTAAAATAATATTTTCGCCTTCCAATAAACTCACCTTTTCTCAGTTAAAAGATCCTATTGATATGCATAATTCTTGGGGCATTTATAGTATTTCCTGTCAGTGTGGTTTATCATATATTGGCCAAACTAAACGCAGTCTTAAATTTCGTCTAAAAGAACATATGAATTACGTCCGCAAACAAGAAACCAATAAATCGGCTATTTCTAAACATTGCTGGGAGGAAAATCATAATTTTAAATTTAATTCAGCTAAAATAATTTGCAGACCTAAATCCATTCATGAACTCGATTTCTTTGAAACTTTTCATATTTATAAAAATTTTAAAAACCTTGTAAATTGTGATTTCGCTGTTCCCTATTTGTCTGATTGTTGGAAATTTTACATTCAGTCCACATTTCCTTAATTTTTCTACTGTTTACACAGCTACACATTCCTTAATTCCTATTGGCCACACTCCCCACCTCTTCCGTAATCCTATTGGTTGAACTAAATCCGGTCCCTCTCCTATATATACGAGTACTTCTCCAGATTCAGAATTCTTTTTGCACTGAAGACGGTACGCTTTAGGCTACCGAAACAGCTGTATGCACCTCAATAATTTTTCTTTGGCGTTTCTGACGTAGTAGTTTATTCCTGTTTTAACATTTATGATACTTGTTTGAACATCATTTACTACAAATATTCTAATAGGAAGATTAGTTATTCGAAATTTAAGATTTTATCAACATAGCAAAATTGGGCGATATTCCATATAAATATGCATTTCGGTGATTGCTGCATTGAAAATAGTAGCATGAAAACTAAACTACAAAATTGACCCCAATAAAATAAATTAATAGATTTGAATAAGATAAATATATCGAACTGAATGGTGGGTAGCCTGTTGGGTAATTATTTCATTCTATCACTGTGACAAGCATTTGATCAAATTCATTTCTCTTAACATTAATATAATATGCCCTGAACTAGAAATTTATGAGAACATAAATATGATGGGGAACTGAGCAGAGTCCACCTATGCCAACTAGATTTAAAGTGCGATAGCGTCTAAATGCCTTGTTCAACTGAGCTGAAAATTTATACGTATGTTATAAATCACCGTCACAAGAACAGAATAGAATTTGGTAAATCTGCTAGCACTTAAAGTTTTTTTTTTTTTTTTCGGGGACATATTGAAATATTCTTCATCATTATGCCCTAGGGGTTCGAATTCTGTAAACTGCGATAGCGTCTGAATTGCTTCTCCGATTAAACGGAAACTTTATATAAATGTTATAGGTCACCGTCGCACGGATTGTATAAATTTTGATGAGTCTAACATATATGAATTTTTACAGGGACACAACTAAAATTTATTTAGTGTTTTGATCTATGAGCTCAAATAATTTGAGGAGCAATAGCTTTAATTTAAACAACGTAATCAACAGAGAAAATTTCTCAAACACGCTATTATAGTTTTCTTTCTTCTTCTTCTTCTCTTTTTTTTTTTTTTTTAATTAAATTAAATTTTTTATTTAACGACTTTTCTTACTTTAATTTATTCATACAACCGGGAATTACTTATTCTTCGGAAAGTAGAGTGGAATCATTCCAGATTTTTTTTTTTTTTTTTTATAAAAATGAATTAAGTTATTAGGTTTAGACACTAACACGCAAAATTTAATAAACTTTCCTGGTTTGTTCAACTCCGCAAAAATCAAACAAGGCATGTGAGATTCAAATTGTACAAGCTCAGTGTAGTTTTTAAAGGATGACAAAAGCTGAGTAGTAAGAAAATTATTAGTACTCAAAGGGCATGGAAAGAAGTAGACAAATGTTTAATGGACATAATGTCGTTGATACAAAATACTGTCTGGCTTATAGAAAGAATAGCAAAGGAAAGTTATTTTTTTAGGATGAACTTGCCCAACACACATATTTTCCTTAATGTTATGATTTCTAGGCACTGTCGAACCATACTCACCGTCAAGTTACCCAACAATTCTTGATGTAAAATTTCTCAATACGCTTAAAGTATGTACGTTGTCTGGTTATTTTGGTTAACAAAATCGTGCAACCAAAGCTTCCCATATCGGTTCTAATGGATTTAAATCAGAATGAGAACATGTTGGCTAAGCTATGCTTTTGGTAGCTTTACTTTCTTAAAACTCCAAAACAAATTGGATATATATGACTTTGTCTTTGTATTTATATCAACAAAGTATGGACCAATGAAACGTCGAAACAGTTGCATTTGGGATTGTTGAGAATACCCATTTATCATTCATCACAATAAAGAAATCTGCTATATAAAACTTTGTGGAAATGTGGATCTTCTTCCGACCAATCACTTAAATTCCTCTTTCACATACTGGACAAATTCAGACTATCTCAATGGCTTCCTATTCAGTTGTCAGAGTATTAAAGCATGTGCTTTCACTTCTTCATACCAACTGGTACCAAAAAACTTTTGTAAGGCTAAAACAGTTTTTTTCAGTTCAAAAAATAATTAATTCCTTTGATGAGGTATCCAGTTTTTGTGTTCCTTGCACAATTATCAAAGTTATCGCCCATGGATTACTATAAATGCCGCTCTCAGAAAACGAGTGAACAGGTCACCTTTTGGAAGACGTCTCCTGGACACCTGTCATCTGGTTGTCGTATGCAGGTGCCTAGCAATGTTACTTGCTGTTTAGTTTCGTCTGCTTTATAATATGTATTTTTGTATTATTTCTTATTTATTTTTACCGGGCTATCACAGAGCTTCCTTACATTTGTATCTGTACTCCAGAAAGTGTTCAAAGATAGAGAAACATTATTAAAAAATAAATAAATAAATAAATAAATAAATAAAAAATCAAACTCTTGAGCAGTCCGTATTAGATTAGGCACCTTTTGTCAATGATTGTAATGATAAAGGCGTCTTGATGATTTTTATGGTAACATTCTACTTACAATTTCATTTTTACTTTCAGTAAATGCATTAAAATGTGTTTTTTCATCGTTCTTTTTAAGGTACAGTCGGAAACAAAAGTGTCTGAACACTAGCAAAAATTCCTATGTAAAAAAAGTACTCTTAATGGAGTTTTGTTAAATAAATCCTTATCGAATCCTATTCTTAGACCGAGTAAGAACAGGATTCGAGAAGGATTTATTTAAGAAAACCGTATGGAGTGTACATTTTTTACATAGAAATTTTTACTAGTGTTCGGACATTTTGTTACCGACTGCACCTTACAGTACATACCCTGACTCTACACTTAAATCAGGCGTCATGTTCTCCTGATATCGACATATGTGTCAGAATAGAATTTTCATTGTATTGATAGTATAAAAGTCTTTTTCGACAATTTCACGGGTGTGTGCTAAAAAATGACTTTTGAATGAAGTTTTGCATATTAATTATGTATAATGAGACAGATGTTTATAAATGCAAAAATTTGTTTAATTTTATTAACACAACTATCAGAATAATTGTTATCTATTTAGAAAGGAAAAACGTATTTATAGATGAAGAAGAAATAATTTCAAATAAACAGAAAGATGCTTTTTTTAAAATAATGCATGAAATAAAAAAGATTATACTAACTCTAACTATAATTATTTTCTTTTATATATATGTAGGAATAAATAGTAAGATTTTTGTATCTTAAAATCAATTAAAGAAATATATATATATATATATTCCACAACAATAAATATTTATAGCTTAATGATTTCTTTTTTTCATTATTAAAATGTTTTTTGTTTGTTAATATAAAATTTCAGTATATTTTGAGTTTGACTTATTTATTTATTTATTTTGATTGTTTTAAGCGATAAAAAGAGGAAAACTTGAAAAGACAATTATCTTTTTATAAATAAAATATGGAATTACTTTTTTACATAAAAAAATAACAAGGAAACATAAGAAAAAATAATTAGTATTAGACAATTTTGAGTTCATAAAATTTTTTACATTACTTTTTGCCTTAATATTGATATTTACAGATTTTGAAATACAAGTATAAAAAATAAAATAAAATAAAATAAATAAAATAAAATAAAAATAAAAATAAATAAAATAAATAAATGAAAGTAAAGATAATTAAATGTGTTTTATTATTATACTTTTGTTTATATATATATATATATATATATATATATATATATATTTGACATGTAAAACATACTTCCAAATATAATTTTAGCAAATTTTTTTCAATATTGTCAATTTAATATTTTTATTAATTATTATAAAATTACTTCTTTTTTAAACGCACTTGTCTTGGCTAATTTAAGAACATTTATTTCGAAATAATTTATTTTTTAGAATTTGTTAATGCTTTTGTTTGTGAGTATAACAATACTTATTATGTTTATAAATAAAAATATCAAGGTAAGATTTTATGAATTAAACTGAGTAAAATAAAATAGTTTTTCATTAGCTACACTAATTGAATATTTAAAATATTGCAGCCAAATACATCGGAAATAAATAGGGGAAATTATAGTTAAGAAGTACTTATTAATAAATACTAGTATCGTCCAGTGGTGGAAACTGAACCATTTTTTTGCAAAGCAAATCAAAGTAAAGTAATTGCCCTATGGTAAACTGAATCAAATTGCGACATACCAGCGCCACTTGTTGACCGATATGTACTCAAATTTAATCAGCAGAGTTTTAATTAATATATACATATCTAAGCTTGGTACACTGTAGATGCTGAACTTTCCTGAAATGAGAAGAAATCACAACGTGGCAGTACACAGTCGGGTGGTATAGCCGAAAAGGTAATCGGAATCAATTCAAACCAAGGTCCAAACAAATATCAAGTTCGGTTAAATTAAGTACAGTGTTTCATGAAGTACAGTGTTCGAACTCAAAAAGACAGACGTTTTCTAAAAATGATCGAATTGAGCTCAGGAAATCTCAAAACGTGTAACTTCATCGAAAACTGAAAATCTAACTTTTTTCTGAACCTTATACTTTCTTCTTATTTATGCATAAACTAATGAAAAATGAGTAGCCAATTTCAGTTAATTGAAATTCAAGGAAGTCTCAAAACATGTAAATTCGTGGAAAACCGGAAATCGAAAATTTTTCTTTATCTTCTAGTTTCTTCTTTTCATGCAAAATCCAGTAATAAATCCATTTTTTTTTAAGTAGCGAATTTCAATTAATTGAAATGCAAGGAGATCTCAAAACGTGTAAATTCATCGAAAACTGAAAATCAAAATTTTATCCAAATCTTATACATTCTTATATTTACATATGCAGATGCTATAGTAATAAATTTATTTTAAAAAAATCGATTTCAGTTGAAATGCATTACGTTTTAGTTTAAGAAAATGTCTTCAACTTAGTAAATCCCCCCGCCCCCCCCCCCCCCCCCACACACACACACAAAAAAAAAAGAAAGAATAAAAGAAAGAAAGATATTAGATCTTAAACAAATTAGAAAAAAAGTTAGAACTTTCATAAATCAAATCCTTTTTTTTATTTGATTCCAATAGTATAATCTTTCGATCTACCACTCATTCACTTAAATTCCTAACACTCTAATGGCTGCCGTCTCTTAGAATGAAAAATCTGTAGTCGAGAGTATAGTGATGCTACATCTATTCAAATTACTGCGCCAATGGTTTTATTCGAGTTTTAAGAAATTGCCAGGTTTAACAACTTTCCACTTTAGGTATTTTTTAATGCAAAAGAATACTCGTATAAAACGGAAAAATGTATGAAAAATAAAAGCATTTATAAATACATTCATGAAATCGTTAGAGAATAATTTTTTTTATTCTGCAAATCTGGCTAATCATACTTTCGAATGATACTTCTGTGATGATGAAAAATGTAACTTCTTTTTACTCTGGCATGGTATTTTTTTTATTCGATATATATATATATTTTAATATTATAAATGCTGTCAGTTTTTTTATTGATAATCATTTATTGATCTAATTGCCATTCTTTCGAAAAATCATGTAAAATACATACCATCTATATATTAATAGGCAAGCATGACATTTGTGAAAAGAAGCGTGAAAAGAAGTTACCTTTTTCAATCCTCTACTTCCATAATTAATGTGTTAAAAGTGTACCACAAATGTCATGCTTGCCTATTAATATATAGATGGTATGTATTTTACATGATTTTTCGAAAGAATGGCAATTGGACCAATAAATGATTATCAATAAAAAAATGACAGCATTTATAATATTAAAAAAATATATATCTCGAATAAAAAAAATATCATGCCAGAGTAAAAAGAAGTTACATTGCAATAAGTACAATCGGTAACAAAAGTATCCGAACACTAGCAAAAATTCCTATGTAAAAAAAAGTACACTTGAAACTGTTTTGTTAAATAAATCCTTGTCAAATCATGTTCTTAGTCAGTATAAGAACAGGATTCGACAAAGATTTATTTAACAAAACAGTATTAACTCTACTTTTTATATATAGGGATTTTTGGTTCATTCAAAGTTCGGACCATTTTGTTACCGACTGTGTACTATTTCATTTTAAAAGTGTTTTTGCATGTAAATATCAAATCTCAAAATCAGACATGAATTTCTATGTTTACACTATATTTTTATTTTTATTTAATCTATTTAACAATTTGTATTATCGTAAAAGTACCATAACTGTAACGTTTAGTAGACTATATGGACGTATTTTAAAGGATTTTATTAAAGAAAAATTCAAACAAAGAGAAAGTGAAGAGTAAAGTTGTTTTAGAACAGGAAGATCATGTAAGGATAATATATTTCATCTTAAGCAAATTGTTGAAAACGAAATGGCTATAGGAAATAAAATCCATCGTTTATTCATTGATCTCAAGAAGGCAATGGAACGGACTAAATGAAATAAACAAAAACCCAAATATTATTAGGTTATTTCAAGAGCTTTACAAACATTCAAAAACAATGCTTAAAGTAGGTCAAAGATTGTTAAAAGTTTTCATAACAGATAAAGAACTCAGATGTTGTATCTCCTCAACATTTTTTTTTTTAATCTATGCTGAAGAGGCATTGAAAATTTGCAAAGAAAGCTGCAGAAAAATCGGACTCAATGCGAATGGAACATCAATTTTTACTCTGCAGTTCGCTGATGACCAAGTCACAATTGCATAAAATAAAAATAACTGAAAATATGGCGATAAAAATTAAAGAATATGAAAAATGGGGATTATACATGAACGTGAGTAAGACGAAATACCTATGCATAGGAGGAAATGGTACTGACATAAATCTAAATTATAACATGAAAATAGAAAGCTGCGAAAATTATAGGTATCTTGGAGTTGATCTTAATAGAGAAGGCAAAGTCGCCCAAGAAATTAAACATAGAATTTATCAGGGAAGAAAGTCTGTAAAAATATTGAATTCTACTTGGCAAAGTGAGGATACCTCTAGGAAGAGGTACATATATACAATCCTATTGTTATACAATCCTATTGTTAAGAGCGTATCACTATACGGAGCAGAGACATGGAGAATTATAGCGACAAATAAAAGAAATTAACGTCAATGGAAATAACTAGATGCCCTAACTAGATCATGCAGGATATCAAGGACACAAAGAATATTAAATGAGAAAATTAAAGAAACTATGGAAATAAAGTAAACCCTATTATATATATATATATATATATATATATATATATATATATATATAAAAGAATCTCGTATGGTTATATTAAAAGAATGAGGGATGAAAGGTTGGCTAAAATTACTTTTAAGTATAAAACAAATAAAAAAAGGAAACGAGGAAGTCCAAGAAAGCGATGAGATATAGAGGTTTGAAGGAGGAATGGACCTTGGACCTGAAGTTCTGGAATAGACTTCTTGTAGATTCTATCGGAAGGCGACACTTGATACCATGAACCGAGTTTACATACATATAAGCCTCTAATAAATCAAAAGGACTTTTTTGGAAAATCTTTAGGAAAAGGAAATGTATAAATTTATTTTTATATCGAAATAAATTAATATAAACTGGATTTGCAAGAGAAAATGAATTCATGGCAGACAGTTTTTGTTCTTATCTATGTTTAAAGTACTTCAAGATTTCTTTCTTTTTCTTTTCGTTTATTCTTTCTTTTCTTTATTTTTTGTGTGCAGTGAATAACTATAAAATGTGAAAGTTTAAGTGTTTCAAACAGATCTTTAATACATCTCTAGTTATTTTGGATTTTAATCTACTAACATAATTTCGAATAACTATCTTTGTATAATTTATTGTGTATCAGCATTTGCTTAATCTCTATAAAAATATTACTCTAGGATCCTTATATGGCATAGATTAAGAATATTGAGTTTGGACTCCCTGAGACTAATTGTTCTTTAAATATGTTGATAACAGACACATACACAGACCAACAGCTAAAAACCAGTTTTTCGGATTTAGGGGACTTGAAACGTGAAGAAATAACAAGAACTCGATTTCAAGAATTTATGCGAAAACAATAATTACTTCACTATGTATATGAGTCAGAGAAAGTAAAAAGAAATTGTTTCAAGACAATTTTGTACTTATCTTTAAATGTTATGCTTTCTAGAATTTGCTTTGTGTGATGTAGATGCCTTATGAAATAAAGGATACATTTACAAACTGAAATTACTTCTTTAATTTAAAATGTACAATAACTGTACGCTACTTTTAACATTTGTTGCGTTGTAAAAAAAAAAAAAAAAAATAGTCAGAATAGTAAGCTAAGAAAACTCAAAAAATATGTTACATTTTATTTATGCAATTTATTAGAGAAATACTTTCTGGTTTAAGAATATTTATGTTAAAAATTAATTAATTAATTAATTAAATAATCTTGCGCGAATTTCATATTATTATATTTTTCCATAAATATAATGAGTTAATTTACTAAAACATAAAGTTAAGAAATCTGAAAAATAAGTGAAATTTTATCAATTCAATCGTTAATTGATTATAGTATTTAATATAGAAAAATAAAAATATATATAAATTTGAGGTGAGTGAAGCAAAAGTATTTTTATTTGTTACCTTAAAATAAAACCACCCAGTGCTGTAATTGAATTTTATGCGTATAAATAAATGAATAATTTTATTTTTAATGAAAATATAGATTTAAAAGAAAACAATGACTTTTATCCATTAAAAAAATAATAATAATAAAATAAATGCATTATCTCATTATAGAAAAATAATCAACTCCATTTTCAAAATCTAATTTCAAATTCATAAATTAATGCCTGGAATTTATTTCATTATTTATTCATATTATTTAATTTAATAAAATAAAGAACTGTTTAAAGTATTTGGGACATAAACAGTTTCAAAAACAAAAAAGTAACTATATTATTATGCCAAAATACGTTTTTAAAATATGGTAAAGCAATTAAGAAAATTGGTTGTCTAGAAAAAAAAACCTTTTATCCTGTTTCTATAATAATATAATTTTATGATTTTTTCATATGATATGCAATTTTATTGGTATTGACGTTTATTTACGTAACGGTGGAGTTAACCTGATTAAAACATATTTCTAATTTAACAAATTACTTGACTTAACAAAATAATTTAAATAAAGAACGCATCTAAATATGAAGAATATCTTAATATTAGATATTTTAGTTTATAAATTCCTTTTTAGGAAAAAAAAAAGTTATAGAATATTTCTCAAAAAAAAAAAAAAAAAAAAAAAAAAAGAGAGAGAGAGAAAATATTGATTAATTGATCTACATATCTTAAAAGCACGATTTCATTATGTAAATATTTAAGAACAGAAATTTAAAAATAAATAAATAAAATAAAATAAAAATAAAAATAAAAATAAATAATTTTATAAATATTTAACTATCAGCTGTTCATAGCAGTGAAATGCTGTAAACGTAAAAATAATATGAATAAAGCTATAAAATTTTACATATCGAATCACATATTATTAAGCACTGAAGGTGAAATTATTATACTGAAGGTGAAATTATACAGAGTGATTATAAAAAAACTACCCCGATATATGAGACCAGCTACCATACCGTTCCGAGAAACTGAATAAAAATTTGGTGGAAGGTATTTTGAGGTATGCGCTCAAGAATTAGATAAAAAATAACAGTTAAACTCTAACAGTTACGATTAAAGTGACAAAATTTCAAAAATTTCAAATGACAACACCAATCTTTTTTTATTGGAATGGGATCTACATAGCAAAAAACATAAATAGCGTTGAAACGGTACCTCTAGCATGAAAATCACCAACGCTAGGCATACTAAAAAAGAAAGAGAAAACAGCTGTGAAGTGCCTACCAGAGCACGACTTTCATTTTCTTAATGACGCCACATTTCACACTTAGTCTTCGGCTCTCACTAAAGTCTACTGATTCTGCTTGGAAACGAGAAGAAGAGACCATAGTATCCTTAATTTCATGTAGGTCTACTGAATAAGGGTTTTAATTTCGTTGTTAGTCGAAAGACACCGTCATGACTAACGTCATCACGCTAAGTGAAAAATAAGGCATTGTGAAATGCGTGATGTGTATCTTGCTTTCTTGCTCTGTGAACAATATGCCGCTTACTGAGAAACATCATTATCATCATCAAATTCCATTTTGATTGCCATTTTACAATGCCTTGTTTTTCACGTAGTGCATTGACGTCAGTCATGACTGTGTCTTACGACTAACAAAGAAATTAAATCCTTTATTCAGTAGCCTTACACGAAATTAAGGATATCGTGATCTCTTCTTCTCGTTTGGAAGCATAATCAGTAGACTTTAGTCTGAACCAAAGACTCAGCGTGAAATGTGACGTCATTAAAAAAATGAAAGCCTCGCTCTGGTAGGCACATAACAGCTATTTTTATCTTCTTTTTTTCTTAGCCTGCTAGCGATGGCGATTTTAGTGCTACAGGTACCGTTCCAACGCTATTTATGTTTTTTTGATATGGGGATTCCTTTCCAATAAAAAAAGTAGGTATTGTCATTTGAAATTTTTGAAATTTTGTCACTGTAACCGTAACTGTTAGAGGTTGACTGTTGTTTTTTATATAATTCTTGAGCACACACCTCAAAATACCTTCCACCACAATTTTATTCAGTTATTGTGAATGGCATCACATCTATGGTCTCATATATCGGGGTAATTTTTTTTTTTTTTTTTTTTTATAATCACCCTGTATTTGTTTTCATGTAGTTAAAAAGAGAAAAGCAGTTTTAAACTCATTGAGGCACATAAATATTATATATATATATTACTTTTTAAATTTACTTATAACAAAAAATAAAATGTTTTCATAATACTTTTCGTAAAAGAAAATAGATAACAAAAAGATTAATTAATCTACATATGTGCATTATTTAACACTTAAAATATAGAAATTTTAATGAATCAAGCAGATAAAAGCAATAAAATATCTTTAAGATCAAATATGTTTCCAGTGGAGCTACAGAATTTTGAAGAATATTTTATTACTAGAAAGTCAAGAACAAAATAAATTTAACTACAATCCTCTTAAATTAATTGCCAGCAAATAAAAAATTGCATTTATAATGCGGCATAATATCCTAAAACAATGCGCTAGCTTTCTTCTTTAAGTCTTATAAAAGGATAAAAACCTTTTTGTAATAAATTTTAAAGATGTTTCTGAAAGAGAAAAACAAACATCAAAGTCACATATTAGTTTTTGAGATGATCCATTTATATTGAAATTGTATTCCATTGAATAAATTATCAAAATAAAAGTACGGTAAACAAACTATTTATTTTATTTATTTGTTTATTTATTGAAAAAACATCCCATTTTCCAAATCGTAATCCTATTTTCAGAAAAGAACTGACAACGATAAACACAACTTTAATAAAAAAGAAATTAGTGCAAGACAGAATTTCCATTTTTGACGCACTGAAATTTGAAATTGTTTTCTGTAGCAAAATATATTTTCGTAGATCATGAAACTCAACTAAAATTTGGTAGAAATAGATTAAATATTTCGAGTTCGGATAAAAAATTGTGCTATCGTTTTAAAAATGCATAGATTAAAACTATTCATATTATGGAACTACACAAAAGGATATATTATATTTGTGAAATTACATCTAAAACATTTTCGTGTAGTAACTTTTATGTAGCGAGTATCTTTAATTGTTTAAAAAAAAAAAAAAAAAAAAAAAAAAAAGAATTTTGGTATGTGTTACAGAGCTAATTTTAAAATTACATACAAATATAAAAAATTTTGAAATCCCTAAAATTTTGAAATAAGTGTGCCAACTACCCCCGAAAAAAATATACCGCTTTCCACTAGAATGAATAAGTGGCCATTTTCTAAATCCCTTAACTAGAAAAATAGATTTACGAGCTATGCGCATAAGGCGCGCCAATAAACTGAATAGACGAAATTATCGAGAATTTCTAGTGTACACATTTCTAGATATTCAAACAATATTCTGAATACTCTAAATATTCTGAATCATTTGTATGGCGAGAAATTCTCGCTTGATTTTCTAGAATTTGGTAACAAACCAAGATTATAGTTGCTGAAACCCGCTTCTTGTAGTTTCATTTATTTGCAGAAATTTTTAAATAAATTTGCTTTCGAGAATATAGGCAAACGCTCTAGAATTCTAATAGGGGTTTCTAGAACTCGCTTTGAAAGGGGACTAGAATTTATAAGGATGACATGGAACTATTTTTTCTAGAGCCACAATTTAGATTCTAGATGTCAGTTACAGAAGTTTTTCTCAGTGTATTAACTACTGAAATTACAGTGGATATAAAATAGAAATTTTGCTTTTTGTTGAGACCATATCAATTAGTAAGACAAAGATCGTTAAAGTTTTATTAATACCATTAAAAATTGAAATCTTACAAATATTACTTACTAGTAGGGTACGCTCGCTTCGCTGGCCACTATATTTTATTGAATTTTCAAAAGAATTGAGATACTATTTATTTTTTATGTCATAAAAAAAAAAAAAACCTACATTCAAATCGGTATAAGCTTCGCAAACCCATTATTCTTGTGGATCGTAAGGCTTCCTTCTCACACGACATGGCTCCCTCTGACTTTTGACTATTTCAAAAGCTGAAAATCCCACAAAAGGGTTCCGATTTGAGTCAAGAGAATGTACCATGCAGAATGCGACGGCACGGTTTCTCACGATTCCAAAAACTGTGCTACCCAGGTGCTTCCAACAATGACAGGAACGATGGGCAAAGTGTGTGTTGCCTAGTTGACTACCTTAAAGGGGATTAGTGCTCTAGATTTCCAAATCAATAAATGTATTTTTGCCAACTAAAGGTTCGATGCACCACGTATTCTAGACTGTGCATACCGGCGCAAACATACTTTTTTCCACTTAAGATATATGTCTACAAAGTTTGAACTGAAATCAAAAGACGTTTTTGCATTTAATAATAAATGAATAAATAAAAACAGAAGTATTGAATACAAATTACTTTAAGGTGGATGCCCGCTTCAATCTTTATTGTTATGCAAAACAATTAATTCAATCCCCTATGGCAGCTGACTGCCATAAAAAAAAATAGGAACTGTATAGGAACAGGAAAAAAAAACAGGAACATTGAAAAGAGGAACAGGAAAAAATATGAACATCGTCTACCCGTAATATTTAGTACTGCCACTTCTTAGCTTGAGGAGTATGCATACACATAAAAACAAGTTATTTTACGGTTCCTGACTGCTTCAGTCTCTATTGTTATGTAAACTGGATATTACTTAGACAAATAATACAATCCCTGTGGAAAATAACAGAATAAAACAGGAAATGTAATATTATCAGCAGCCGATAATATTTAGTGCGGCCACCTCTTGAACGGAGGGTTATGGCGGAACACGTAAACATAAATTATTTTACGGTGCATACCCGCTCCAATATCTATTGATACGTAAACTGGATATTACCAGAATAAATAATGCAATCCCATTAGGAAAGTAACTGCCACAATGGAAAATAACTAAATGCAAATAAAGACCTAAATGTAAACAGACTATAAATGTAAACAAAAACCTAAATTTAAACATAGGCTATAAAAGCAAAAAAAGACCCTAAATATAAATGAGGAGCAAACATTCAAACCGTGTTTTCTCCTTCGAATGCAATTTTTCAGAAAACACAAAAAACTGATAAATTAAAAAATAACCCTCCTTAGACCCTAATTATCATTTGTTTAGTTGTATTATTGGTTACTAGGAAGATCTGTAGGCCTACTTTACCTAATAAACTTAGAGTTAATTAGAAAAATGTATTTGAAATTTGGAGAAAGCATGTTTTGACCGAAACACAGAGGAGAAAACATGTTTTCAATGTTTTCAATGTGGAGAAAGCATGTTTTGACTGAAACAGAGAGGAGAAAACATGTTTTGAATGTTTCCAATGTGGACAAAACATTTTTTGAATGAAAAAGTATGTAGCTCGAATATTGATGAAATAACATTATAATGTAATTAACAGAACAGATTTTGTTATGTAATTATAAAGTTAAATTAAATATTTACGCGTGAAAAATCATCATGCAAATTGTAGGGAAGAACTAAAATTTTTAAGCCACTTTGAAATTTAAATTTTTAAACCAATATCTTCACTTAAGCAATTTCATGCTTCCTCTGTTTCTTCATATTCTACATGAAACTTATTAGTAATTATATCTTTATACCATTTAAAAACAGGCTGATTTTTTCACTTTTACCATACATCAATTGTAAAAGTTTGTCTATGCCATTCTGATGCCTTTAAGTTTGAGATGAATTCTCTTACCTTGTTTTTTTTTTTTTTTTTTTTTTAATGCCTAAGTGGATTTTTCTATCCCCTGCTCTCTTTTCCTCAATAGGTTCACCAGCATGTAGTAACAATATTGGCTAGCATTATACGACCTATTTTAGTTATAGCCATGAAATTGTTTTTACACACAGGAATTCTCCTACCACTGCTACTAGTAATAAAATAAGAAGCAGAAAATGCATGCTGTAAGCCAGATGATTGCGTTTTTTTTTTTTTTTTTTTTTTTTTTTTTTTTTTTTTTTTTTTGGGGGGGGGGGGTTATTAGGTCTACGTCGAGTTACATTTTTTGTAACAACCAATGAGGCTATAATAGAATCTTGTCGCTGTTTGTCCGGAATTTCGTAAAGTCTATCCCGAAACTTCTTAACGTCATTAGGTCTAACATCAGTGCATGAAAAAGTATTTATTAATAGAATGTTTGCATGGAGCATAAATGTTGTTATCTAAAGGTGCTGAATATCGTTTCTTTTTCGCTTCTTTTCTTTTTCCACCAATTCTCTGTATTTTTCTAGTTCCATAATTAGAAGTACTCACTAATACACCATCTATTAATTCTTCCATTTGAAAAAAAAAAAAAATAATAATAATAATAAAGTACACTCCTCTAAAATGAAGAAAACAAGATAGAACTAACGGAAAAACAAACATAAAAAGCTGGTACATGTACGAGTCACGCGACCAGAAAGAGCAGTACTGACTGGTTGGCTGGAGAAATCACAGTTTGACTGAAAACAGGCTCTGGAGGAAACACTGTTTGATTGAAACCCTAACTTTCTAAGAGCATTTATAATGTGATAAAAATTATTTTGGTTTAAAATAATAGTATAATTTTGTGCTATTTAATGTTGAGTTCACAGAAAAATCACTAACTCTTTTTTTTTTATTTTTGGAGAAAACACGGTTTGAATGTTTGCTCCTCAAATAATGACCTAAATGTGAAAAAAGACACTAAATGTAAACAAAGAACCTAACTATAAATGTAAACAAAGTGTCTAAACCTATATAAAGACCTAAATGTAAACAAGAACTATAAATGTAAACACTCTAAATGTAAAAAAAAAAGACTACAAATATAAACAAAGATCGTAAAAGTAAACGAAGACAACGAATATAAACAAAGACCCTAAATGTAAATAGACCTAAATGTAAAGAAAGAACTAAATGCGCACAAAGACTATATATGTAAACAAAGACCCTAAATATAAACAAAGAAAATAAATGTAAACCAAAACAACAAATATAAACAAAGATGCTAAATGTAAACAAAAATTATAAATGTAAAAAGTGGCCTAAATGTAAAAAAAAAAGACTATAAATGCAAACAAAGACTTTAAATAAGGATTATAAAAGTAGAGTCCCTAAATGTAAACAGACTATAGATGTAAACAAATACCCTAAATTTACAGTCGGTAACAAAAGTTTCCATACACTAGCAAAAATTCCTATATAAAAAGGTACATTTAATACAGTTTTGTTAAATAAATCTTTGTCGAATCCTGTTTTTAAACTGACTAAGAATAGAATTAGACAAGAATTTATTTAACAAAACTGTATTAAGTGTAATTTTTTTACATAGGATTTTTTGCTAGTGTTCGGAGAATTTTGTTACCGACTGTACACAGACACTATAATTGTAAACAAACACTATAAATGTAAACAAAAACTGCAAATATTAACAAAGACTACAAATGTAAACTGAGACATAAATGTAAACGAAGACTATAAATTTAAACAAAAACCGTAATCGGAAACAAAGACTACAAATATAAACAAAGACCCTAAATGTAAGCAAACATCCTAAATGTAAACAAAGAGTACAAAAATAAAAAAAAATACCTTAAATGTAAACCAAGACATAAATGCAAACAAATACTATAAATGTAAACAAAGAATAAAATATAAACAAAGACCTTAAATGCAAACAAAGACTATAAATGCAAACAAAGACTAAATGTAAACACAGACCTTAAATGTAAACAAATATTACAAATATAACCAAAGAACTTAAATGCAAACAAAGACCTAAATATAAACAAAGACCCTAAATGTAAAAAAAATATGAATGTAAACAAAGAACCTAAGTGTAAACAAAGACAGTAAATGTAAACAAAGACCTAAATGTAAACAAAATTCTAAATGTAAACAAAGACCCTATAATCCGTGAATTATTATAATTTGCACAATCCTTGGACAAAACATTTATAGATTAGAGCGAGTTGAATGTTCATAGATCGTGGCTAATTATATAAACACGTAGTTTATTTATGTCTTCAGTTACAGAAACTAGTTAACATTTCACTACTAATGAGCAAAATTTGCAATTTTTTTAAAGTTTATTTCTGAAATATGTGCTATTATTTCAGCATAAAAGAATAAACTTTTGAGTTTAACACATATTTTCCAAAATGTGCTATATTTTTATTGACAAAATCTGAAATGTAGGATGATTTCGCTACTATATGGCTTATTTACATTGACTTACCTATACATAGAATTTTCACATGTTCAGTTGATAGCATTCTTGTTTATGATTGTCACACATGTACAAAAGGAAAAAGGAAAGGAAAAAAAGAAAGAGAAACGAAAAAGTGTCGAGTCAGACTGTTTTTTTTTTAAGTTACTATTTTACTTAACTCGCAAGTAGATGATTTCAGATATAATATTCAGATATATAGATTGGTATACTCACTTCTTATTTTAGGTAAACTTTTAGATTGAGGAAGAAATGCCAGTCTTTTGAATGCTGATTCTGAGGAAGGTCTCCAAGAAATTCTCTCAAGCTTCTCTAATGATCGAAGAAGCAGTATAAATTTTAAAAGATTTGTAAAAAAGATTTTACACTTATTTTTTTTATTTACATTTGGTCTTATTTTAAAGAATTATACTGATGAGCGTTTTTATATTTTTTTATTCAAATTTTAAAAAAGAAAATAACTATAGCGCACAGCGGTTGCTAGGCCCAACTCTTTCCAAAAATAAATGGCCAACCATCCAACCACAAAGGCAAAAGTCGAGGACTAGTAAAGCATAGTGCTATATATTCTGTACTGAAGTCACATTTCAAGAGCCCTGATAATAACTGACTTTTTATATGCAAAGGAAAAATATAAGCAAAGACCATTAATGTAAACAAAGACCTAAATGTAAAAAAAGAGTATATCCAGAGTATTGCATCTTGTATGAATGTAAATGAAGACCTAAATGTAAACAAAGTCTATAAATGTAAAAATGAACCAAAATGTAAATAAACACCAAAATATAAACAAAGACTCTTAATGTAAACAAAGATTATAAATTTAAATACAAACCCTAAATAAAAGCAAAGAATCTAAATGTAAACCAAAACATCAAATATAAACAAAGACCATAAATGTAAACAAAGACTACAAATATAAAAAGAATCTAAATGTAAACAAAGGCAACAAATTTAAAGACGCTAAATGTAAACAAAGAACCTATATGTAAATAAAGACTTAAATGTAAACAAAGATTCAAACGTAAACAAAGAACCTAAATGTAAACAAAGACTACAATAATAAACAAAGAACCTAAACTTAAACAAAAGAACAAATATAAACAAATATCCTAAATGTAAACAAAGAATACAAATGCAAACAAAGACCCTTAATGTAAACAAAGATTAGAAATATAAACAAAGATCGTAAATGTGAACAAAGACCCTAAATGTAAATATAGACTATAAATAAAAACAGACCTAAATGTAAACAAAGACTATAAATGTAAACGAAAACTATAAATGTAAGCAGACATAAACGTAAACAAGATCCTAAGTGTTATCAAAGACTATAAAAGTAAACAAAGATTATAAATGTTAAAAAAAAAAGACTATAAATAGAAACAGACTACAAATATGAACAGACCGTAAATATAAACAGAGACTATAAATGTAAACAAAGACCCTAAATGTAAACAAAGACAAAAAATATATAAAGGACCAAATGTAAACAGAGACTATAAATGTAAACAAATCCCTAAATATAAATAAAGACTATAAATGTAAACAAAGACCCTAAATGTAAACAAAGACCGTAAACGTAAACCAAGACTAATATTAACAAAGACACTAAATGTAAACAGGGACCCTGAATGCAAACAAAGACTGTAAATGTAAACAAATACTATAAAAGTAAACAAAGACCTCAATGAAAATAAAGACCCTAAATTTAAACAAAGAATACAAATGCAAACAAACACCCTTAATGTAAAAAAGATTAGAAATATAAACAAAGATCGTAAATGTGAACAAATACCCTGTAAAAATGTAAACAAAGACCTGAAATGTAAACAAAGACTAAAAATGTAAACAAAGACTAGAAACACAAACAAAGACCCAAAATGTAAACAAAGAACCTATAATTCGTAAATTCCTATAATCTGCACAACCTTTGGACAAAACATTCGTAGATTAGACGAAGTTGATGTACGTAGATCGTGGCTAATTATATACACACATAATTTTTTTCTGTTACCAATTACAGAAATTAGTTAACATTTCACTGCTAATAAGCAAAATTTGCAATTTTTTAAAAGATCATTTCTGAAGTATGCGCAATTATTTCAGTATTAAAGAATAAACTTTTGAGTTTAATGCAGAATTTTCAAAATATGCTGTATTTTTATTGAAAGTTTCAGAAATGCAGGATGATTTTGACACAATTTGGCTTATTTAAGTTAAATTATCTAAACATTGATTTTTTACATGTTTAGTTAATAACATTAATGTTTAAGATTGTCACACACATACAAAAAGATAAGAAAAGGAAGAAAGAGAAAAGAAAAATTGACGAGTTAGAGTGTTTTAGTTTTTTAATATTACTATTTCCTTTTATTTAATTCGCAAGTACATAATTTTAGTCATAATATTCAGATATATAGGCTGGTTTACTCACTTTTTACTTTAGATGAACTTTTAGTTTGAGGAAGAAATGCCAGTCTATAGAAAGCTGATTCTGAAGAAGTTCTCCGAGAAATTCACTCAAGCTTCTCTGATTATCGAGGCAGCAGTATAATTTTTAAGAGATTGGTAAAAAATATTTTACACTTATGATTTTTTTTATTTATATTTGGTCTTATTTTTAAGAAATTTACAGATGAGCGTTATTATAATTTTTATTCAAAATTTTAATGAGAAAATATATATAGCACAGCGGTCGCCAGGCTAAGCCCTCTCCCAAAATAAATGGCCAGCTATACAACCACAAAGCCAAAAGGCGAGGAATAGTAAAACGTATATTCTTTACTAAAATCATATTTCACGAGCCCTGAAAATAACTGACTTTTATCTGAAAAAAAAAAGATATTTAATGTAAACAGCAAAGATATTTAATGTAAATGCAAACAAAGAGTATGTACAGAGTATTACATTTTTTATAAATGTAAAAAAAGAACCTAAATGTAAAGAAAAAGACGATAAATGTAAACAAAGACCCTAAATATAAACAAAGACTACAAATACAGAGACCGTAAATATAAACAGACCTAAAAGTAAACAAAGACTTTAAATGTAAGCAAAGAGCCTAAATGTAAACAAAATTATAATTATAAACAAAGACCTACAAGTAAAACAGTTTATAAATGTAAACAAAATCCTAAATATAAATAAAGACTATGAAAAGGCCTAAATGTAAACAAAGACCCTAAATGTAAACGGATTATAAATGTAAACAGACTATAAATATAAACAAAGGGGAAAATAAGAAATGTAATTTTATCAGTTACCACAGAATTTAGTGTGGCCATCTCTTGTCTTGAAGGGTACGCACATGTATTACATAAAAACACATACAGGAAAAAAAAAAAAAAACATGTCCTTGAAATATTTTTGAAAGTGCAGAAGAAGATGAAGAAAATATAGGTTTAAAAGTTCTATAACCTTCAAAATTATTTAATACCAAAGGTAGATACAGAGTATATATTATAAATAGGCTGAAGCATAACAATTATCAAAACTTTTTGAAAGATTTCTTTTTTTAAATGTTCCTTTTTCCTTTTATACAATAAAAAAATATTCTAACTTTAACTCGTACCATATAATAAATTTAGTTCCTTATCATATTACATTTATGGATAACTTATGTAATCGTGAAAATTTTAGAACATGGTTTTTATTTTTTTGTACACGTTTTCAGGTGCGAGAAATCCGAAAATATAAAAATGGGTGCGGTGTCCGCCTGTACGGTGTCTGTTAGTTTGTTAGTGTGTTAGTATGTGTACACAATATCTCCCGAACAAATGACTGAAGAGAGGCCAGACCAGTTTTAAAATATTATTTATGACACTGGCAAGTATCCTATTTATTTGTAACATTAATTAAAAAAAACTTCAGAAGTTATTAGAAATTTAGATTTTCTTAACGTGGTAGAATAGGGCAAAAATTCACTTGAACGTGCATGAAAAAAAAAAAAAATCGTAAAGGTGCAATAACAGCTTTTAAATATCAGTTTTGATGCCGGGAAGAACATCATTAACTATAAACATGCTATGGGAAATTTACGAATTTCTTAACATGGCAGAATACGGCAAAATTTCGCATAAACGTCGGTTTTGAGAAATATTTCCAACGTAAAGATATGATACCACTTTTAAAATATCATATAACATACTGGCATAAACATCCTTGACAATGGGTTTTCTAATTAAAATTTCGCAAGATATTTGAAATTTACAAATTACTTAACATGGCAGAATAGGACAAAACTTTGCATAAACGTCCATTTTGAGAGATATTTTCATCGTAAAGATGCCAGACCACTTTTAAAATACCATTTAGGATACTGGCATGAACATCTTCGACTATGAATATTGTAATTTAAAAATTTCGTAAGTTATTTGAAATTCACGATTTGCTTAACATGGCAAAACAGCGCAAAATTTCGCATAAACGTCCATTTTGAGGGATATGTGCATTATAAATATATCAGATCATTGTTAAAATGATATTTATGATACTTGCTTGAACATCATTGACTACAAAATTCTAATTTGAAAATTTCGTAAGTTATTCGAAATTTAAGATTTTATGAAAATAGCAAAATTGGGCGATATTCCATATAAATTTGTATTTTCGGGAATAGTTTGGAAATGCATGAACTAAACTACGAAACTGACCTTCACAAAAATAAATTAATAGATTAGAATGAGGCAAATACATCGAATTGAACGGTTGGTAGCCTGGGATTTTATTCTATCACTATGTCGAGCGAATGGTCAAATTCATTTCTCTTAGCATGAATATATTATGTTCCGTACTAGAAATTTACGAAAACATACACTTGATGGAGAACTGAGCAGAGTCCACCTCTGTCAACTTGTTATTCATAATTTCCTTATAAATAAAAGTGATAAACTTGCAGAAATATTATTATTTTTGCTTATGCAATAAACAACGGGAGAGGCTTAATCTTTGGAGACGGTCTCTTTTGAATCTCCACAGCCCCTCTCTAAAGGTTAAAACCGTTCAAAACCGCTGCATAGTGGTGAGCGGCTTCCTTCTGTCTTAGAATCTTAGAATCTAGCATATCTCATGACTCTCTTAATTCCAGTTTAAAGTGCACACATTAAAATTATGATAGATTTTGCCCAATTTTTTCTAGGATTAGAAAAATTCTAATCATTCACAATCAAAGAGGAAGATCTCACAATTCTCATATATGTTTTAGTTTTCTCAACTGAGAAATATTTGCCAAGATAGGTTTAAAACAAAATATAGTTTTATTAATAAAATATGTAAGCACAGCTTCGTTTATATGCGGAATATATATGTATCTTGTTAAAAATTAAACTTTTGAAGTTTTGAAAGTAGAAAATTGATTGATGTAGCTATCACTTGCACTTCATTTTTTTTAAGTGCATATTATAATTTATTAGCAAGTTTAATCAATCATGTTTCAGTTTTTTAATTAGAAAATATCGTTATCTCTTAGGTTATCGAAACAGAACTGAAGTCTCTTACAATTAGTGATGCTAAAAATTAGAAGGCATAAATAAATAATGCTGAGAGTATATTATTATGTATTCAACAATAAACGATATTAATACGTATGTCATCGTTTTATATTATTGCATATTTAATATTTTCATCCATGTATTTTACATTTTAGAAATTTTTTACAAAAAATTTAATTGATAAATTTTATACTTATTTCAGATTTTAATCTTCAAACATAATTTCAAATTTTGAAAATTTTGTATTACTATTATATTAATTAATACATGATATATAATAATGTAATTTGATGCACTGTTTTACTAGCATTATACTTATTAACAATTAACGAGATTAGTATAACACAGTTAACAGAGTTTGCACCATATTATAGTAATTACAGTTTAAAATTGGAAAGAGAAGTATCGAGTCATAAATATTAAATAGAAAACCAGTGACAATGTTTATAGGTATATCTTGTTAATAAAGTACAACTTTTAATGCTGAAAGAAGTTTTACTTTTCTTTTATATTGAATACTTTTAAGTTTAATTGAAGCTTTTACTAGAATATCTTCACCAGCACTAGAGTTTTGATTAGAAAATCGAAATCTTCTTTGAATTTCAATTTGATAATTTCAATTTATTATTAAAATATTTAATGCCCATTTACAATGCTATATATATTAATATAATAAATATAATAATAATTCATTTATCATAATAAATAATTTATCAATTTATTATTATCAATTAATTTATCAATTTATTAATTTATCATAATGAATATCATAATAATTAATGCTACAATGCTATGTTATTTTTCTTAATACCCAAGCATTTTGCATTTTATTCCATATTTTCATCACTCTTATTTGTACAAGAATTTTTAATTACATTTTATAAAATTAATTGATCTCGTAAAAAGTATAATTTCTTTTTTTTAATAATAGAATAAGGATATTGCGAATAGCATAATGATATTAAAAAAAGTGTGCTTAAATTACAAGGCTTAACTGAAAAAATTTAAATATCAATGAAAAGTGAAGATGAAATCTTGTTAATATTTTTTTTTCTATGAAAATTTAATTAATGACCCTCAATTTTTTTTTATATTAAATAATAAAAAAAATAATTTATTGTTCAATTCAAAAAGAGAATATAAGATGAAATCAATTAGTATAAAAACCAAACATTTAAACGTTTATGTTTCACTTCTATGGTTCGAAAGTTTTTAGTCCTTACAAGAACTGAACTTTCCAAAAAAAAAAAAAAAAAAAAAAAAAAAAAGACATTGTGTATACCATTCAATATAATTCTCAAAAAATTCCTGTTAATATAAAATCTTTAAATAATATATTGTAAATAGTAATGGACATAAATTTAGATTTTATAATCTCATATTATTTCCACTATACGTTATAGCTCTGAAGATAAATAAATAAATAAATAAAATACTTATTTTTTTTAACATAATACTTTATTAATAGAGTTTAAAAAATCTGGAGTGATTCCACTCAACTTTCCGAACATTGAGTAATTAACGATTTTGCAGATAAAGTGAAGTAAGAGGAGTTGTTAAATAAACAAAAAAGAAAATTATAATAGGTTGATTGGGTATTTTTTTTATATAGTACATGATGTTTAATTTAACGCTATTTTACCAAACACGTAGATCATAATGATAAAGAATAATTCATTGTGTCCCTGTAAAAACCTACAAATGCTAGATTCACCAAAATGCTTATAGTTAGTGCAACAGCCACTTATAATATTTATATAAATTTTCAGCTCAATCCGATAAGGCATGTAGACGCTATCGCACTTTAAAGTTTGAACCCATATGCCACAATTATAAAGAAATTTGTATTTTGTCTCTGTAAAAAGAACCATAAGTGGTAGATTCTCTAAAGTTCAAAAAGTTCGTGTGACGGTGACATATAACATGTATATAAATTTTCAGTAAATTTGAATAAGGAGTTTAGTCGCTGTCGCAATTTAAATAATTTAAGTCCATAGGTCTTAATGAGGAACAATTTTTAATTGTGTCCCAGTAAAACTCGTTAAGTGCTAGAGCCAACAAAATCCATACAGTTTCTGTGATGGTGACCTATAATACGTATATAAATTTTCCACTCAAACGGATTAGGCATTTAGATGCTATCGTACTTTAAAAACTTTCACCCCATACGCCATAATGATACAGAATTATTTGCTGTGTCCCTGTAAAAAAGCTGGAAGTGCTAGATATCACCAAAACCTATATAGATCGTGAAACTGTGACCTATATAATGTGTGTAATTTTTTTTGTTCAATTAAATAAGGCGTTTAGACCATATCGCACTTTTTAAAATTTGGTCCCATAGGCCGTAATGATAAAGAATTGTTCTTTGTGCCCCTGTAAAAAAAGTATAAGATCTAGATTCACCAAACTCTAAGCAGTTCATGCAACTATTACCTATAATATGTGTAAAAATTATTTTCTCAGTTTAATAAGGCATTTTGACATTATCCACTTTTTAAAATTTGGTCCCATAGGCCATAATGACAAAGAATTTTTCTTTGTGCCCCTGTAAAAAAAACTATAAGTGCCAGATTCTCCAAACTCCACAAAGTTCGTGCAACTGTGACCTATAATATGTGTATAAATTTTTTGCTCAAATAAAGAAGGCGTTTAGATGCTATCGTACTTTTACGATTTTGGTCCCATAGACCATAATGATAAAGAATTTTTCTTTGTGTCCCTGTAAAAAAACTATAAGTGCTAGATCCCCCAAAATCTATAGGGTTTGTACTATGGTGACGTACAATATACATACCAACTTTCAGCTTATTCGAACAAAGCGTTTAGACGTTAGCGTGTTCACTCACAGACATACACACACACATACATACATACACACATACACACACACACACACACACACACATACATCATCGTAAAAAAAGTGGAAACGGACTCAGGGGACTTCGAAACGTATAGAAACATCAAAATCTCGAATTCGGATTTTTGACATGATTACAATACTTTCCTCATTATAGTGTTCGGAAAGTAAAAATCTAATGTAATATATATATCTGATTTTACACACACACACACACACACACACACATATATATATATATATATATATATATATATGATAAGATAACGAGAACTGTTATGTAAACCTGTGTTAAACAATTCAAATTAGGCTTCGGAAGAGTTTCATATCATAATTAGATCTGTGTGAGGGGGGCGATAGACCCCCGGTTTTAACCCCCCGTTTCATTAATGCACCTACATTTATATAGAATTTAATTCGGTTATTAAAAAATCTGGAGTGACTCCACTCGACTTTCCGAACATTGAGTAACTAACAGTTTTGTAGATAAAATAAAGAAAGAGGAATTGCTAAACAAACAAAAGAGAGAAAACCATAATAGAGTGTTTTTTTCTCCATATATCACACGAGGTTTTATTTAACGCTACTGAACTTTGACCCCTTAGATCATAATGATAAAGAGTTTTTCGTTTTGTCCCTGTAAAAATCTATAGATGCTAGATTCACCAAAATGCTTATAGTTAGTGCAACAGTGATTTATAATATTCATACAAATTTTCAGCTCAATTGAATAAGGCGTTTAGATGCTATCGCACTTTTAAAAATTTGGTCTCATAGGCCATAATGATAAAGAGTTTTTCTTTGTGTCCCTGTAAAAAAACTGTAGTGCTAGATTCACCAAAATCTATACAGTTGGTGCAAATGCGACCTATAACATGTGTACAATTTTTTTGCTCAGATTAATAAGGCGTTTAGACGCTATCACACTTTTAAAAATTTGGCCCCATTGGCCTTAATGATAAAGAATTTTTCTTTGTGTCCCTGTAAAAAAACTATAAGTGCTAGATTCTCCAAAATCTATACAGATTGAGTATCTGTGACCTATAATATGGGTATAAAATTTTTGCTCAATTGAATAAGACGTTTAGATGCTATCGCACTTTTAAGATTTTGGTCCCATAGGCCATAATGATAAAGAATTTTTCTTTGTGTCCCTGTAAAAAAACTATAAGTGCTAGATTCACCAAAATCTATAGGGTTCGTACTATGGTGACTTACAATATACGTACCAACTTTCAGGTTAATCGAACAAAGCCTTTAGACGCTAGCGTGTTCACAAACATACACACACACACACACACATACACACATACACACACACATACATACATCATCGTAAAAATAGTGAAAACGGACTCAGGGGACCTCAAAACGTATAGAAACATCAAAATATCGAATTCGGATTTTTGACATGATTACAATACTTTCCTCACTATAGTGTTCGGAAAGTAAAAATAATTCTGTTTTTAAAAAAAATAATTTATTAAAATTATTACAAAAAAAAAAAATATTTTATGAGAATGCAGACAATTTCCATATTAGAAAAGTAGTATAACACTAAATATATATATATATATATATATATATATATATATATATATATATATATATATATATATATATATATAAATGTTGAATTTACACTCACTATTACATATATTTTTTTTTTTTTTTGTTAAAAATGAAAAAAAACGATAACTTTATTTTAAATTATCGCAGATCGATGGTTCAGCCATTCGTTTTAAAGGTATTGGTGAGCTCTTTTGAAAGATACCCATCATGAAAATTTACTCCCCTCGAAGGGGGACTTCCCCCCCCCCCCCCAGGGGGAGGCGGGGCTCCTACATACAAATTTTTTTCCCAGTTGACTATCTCTATTACAAAATATATATATTCGTTTCATTTGGTTTAGTGCAGTCTATAGACGTTAAACTCTACTTACCTGCAATTTCCCCCATAGACGTAATGTATTTGAATACTTTTGAGTGTCCCTGTACACGAACCATTTGCTTCATTTCAACGAAAAGCTTATTATACCATCCCTATATGATAATCATTTAGAGTACCGAGTTTGGAATTTCTGCTACTATTTGTTCTTGAGATATGCTGATAACAGACAGACACACAGACCATTCTTTAAAAACATGATTTTCGTATTCAGGGGACCTCAGAACATGCAAATATAACAAAAACTCACGTTCGAAAATTTGACCCTAAAACAATACTTTCTCGATCCTATGGGTAAGAGAAAGTAAAAATTATCTACATACTCATACAGATATGAAAGTGCATAGTTGTAGTTACACATATCATGTAACAAAGACATATAGAAGTAAGCAAAGAAACGCATAATTTTTAAAATGATGTACTTTTAGAGTTGTGCAATGTTTTATTTTCTTAAAAATGTTTTATTTTCCAATAAATATCACAAAAATACCTTATAATAGAGTGAAA
This sequence comes from Salticus scenicus, assembly GCA_963930645.1. NCBI lineage: Eukaryota > Metazoa > Arthropoda > Arachnida > Araneae > Salticidae > Salticus > Salticus scenicus. The sequence continues at coordinate 27,681,698 of OZ005648.1, forward strand.
TATACTGCATACGTTATAGCAACAATTTATTTTCAAATTTTACTTTTCGACATAAATTATATGCTAATATGTTTCCCTGGCGAAAAGTATAGTTACTGTTACAATAATAATTGTCATTGTAACGGTTTGAAATATTAAGTTAACAAATTTAAAGCATCAACAAAATATATTACAGTCTGAAATCTTTTTAACGTATATAATTGATTGATGATCATGTGTTACTTACCTGAATATCCAAATTTTAGGAAGAAATTGCTATTATAATGATAGAAAAAGAATATTGAAAATAATCAATCACGATTTATTTTCTAACAGGCAAACGTTTTCTTTTTCTCATGCATTAATTTTAAGCTTCTTATATTCAATGACACTAGAAAATACAAAGTTAAACTGCTAAAGGAAATGTTTCGAGTTTATCTCGAGAGTCTCAGTCGGTTATTTTGATAGTAATAATGAAGTAAAATTAAGTGTACTTATATACTTTGATTTTCACCTGTAAATAATGATAGAGTTTTAGCACAATTTATCAAGCGTATAGCTTAAAAATATATGACATAATATTTTCATAAAGTTAAGAAAAAGGCGATAATTGAAAGCTGTAGGAATGAGGTACTTATTTCATTTTCAGTTCTAACAGAAAAATGTATATTTTTGTCAATTTTAATTTTTTTTTTCCTTTTTATTTATTATTATTTGAATATAACATGTCTAAAATTAACAACAGCAGCAAAAAAAAAAAAAAAAAAAAAAAAAACCTTATAAATATGTATTTACATGATATTTTTTATATGAAATTTATCAGAAGTAATAAAGATGTTTTTTTTTCAACAAAAGCTACCCTTCAATGCAGGATTTTATATTTTTACCAAAAAGTTTTTTCTCCATGGTCATGGCTTAAATAAAACTGGAAAAATATTTAAAAAAATTATTTAACCTTTTTTTATTGGTTATTTTTTTCACTTTTTAAGTTTGATGAACATATGTATCAAAATCTAAAAATATTAAAAAAATAAAAAATTTTGCGTTTGAATCTTAATACAGAAAGGAAAAATAGATACCTTCAATTATATAGAGTACAATTTTTAAATCTTTAATACAGAATTTATGAATTAAATAAAGCTAGCTTGACCACAGAACATAACAAAAATAAAAAATAAAAAAGAGCTATTGGCTGCAATTCTGAGCTCTTGGTTGTTTGATGCTGCCATGGGCTGGGGAAAATAACATTCAAACATTTATATGGATATATTACGATAAAATCAGCCCAGTTTGTTTTTTAATAGTTTTAACGCTAAATTCAGTAAAAATTGCTATGATTCATATATACATCACTATGCATTGAAGGATTAAATGATATGTCACTTTCCATGTACATTTCAATGTATGTCCACATATAAATATCTCACGAATGAGATAAACTTCGCAAGTTTCTTGATTTTGGCGGAAATGGGACAAACTGGAAAAGATTTCATATCATTAAAGTTTTATAATACTGAAAAATAATGATATTCATGCGTCTCAGTTTTTATTGTTTACTTCTTTTTCTTCTTTTTTTTTTTTTTTTTTTTTTTTTTTTCATAGGTTAGTGCTACGAAACTTCAGTATATTTTAACATACAATTGTGCCAAAATGTTTAATCACACAAAGCGAAATTTTTGACGTTACATTCATTAAGTGATCTGTAACCTTTTATGGAATTTAGTGGTAGCGGACGCGTTATATTTTACAACTTGTATATGCATGTATAAAACTTTTATATGCAAATTTTATTTGCCATCTATATATGCATATATTTATATAAATACATATATTTTCATTATAAGTAAGCACAACAGAACTGGCGTTCATAGGTAAAAGGGAAAAAAAATGTGAACAAACGCAAGGAAAAAAAAAATCGCAATAGTTGTTTTGAGTCGAAAGAAAACAAGACTCTTTGTCAGGCGAACAAAGTAGCCACGAGTGTGTTAACGCTTTGTCTGGAACACTCGTGCTTACTTTGTTCGACTGACGAAGAGAGACTTTTCTTTCTACCCATAACAATCGCTGCGAGTTTTTTTTTTTTTTTTTTCTTTGCCTTTTATGGAGTTTATGTAAAGTTTTTTACTTATTGCATATGCTTACACCTAAATATATGCATACACCTAAATGTACAAACAATGAAATAAAAATATACTCTATAACAAAAAAAAAAAAAAAGTGACTCACCAAGAAGGAGTAATGCAAACTGGACACAAATTGACATACATACAGGTTTTGATGGAATCAAGCACGAATTCATCAGTATCGGTCGATCCTACGTGCAACTGGTACTTCAGTGACTTCAAATACCCTTAATAGACGGCTCAGTGGGGTTGAGCTCAGTCTCCGGGCCTCTCTTCCACTGAGGACGTTTTCAGCATCATAAAAAGGGCCCTACAACCAGCTCGGGATTTTACCAATCTAACGCAATAATTGGACAGAATTTGGCACGATACTTCACAGGAGCACATCTGAAAATTGTATCAATTAATACCAAGCCGATTAACTGCGTACATAAGGGTCAAAAGTGGACCAACACGTTATTGACTTGTTTACTTTGTGAGACCCTTTCTCTTGATTAAATCATTCAAATTTTCTGAAACTGTAATCAATTGTTTTTCTCCACATGGTCATCACATCTGCCAATTTTTGTCCCATTCGGATCACCCATTCCATCCCATCTACCAATGTTTGTCCCCACTTCTTCTAGGTGCGTCGTTTTTTTTTTTTTTTGTTATAGAGTGTATTTACGTATAAAAGGCACAATCATACATTTTAATAGGAATGTGCTTTTCACAGTGTGTAATATATATATTTTTATTTTTAATATAATTTCATTTCATATAATTTACAAAATTTTTAGCGAAGTGGAATTTCATTCAATTTTTGTTTGATAGGTACACGAATTCTTTATTTTGCGAAGGAATTTATATCATTGTTGAGTTTTTTTTAATTCCAGTTTGAGTTCAATATTATACTTTTCTATGTTGAAAAGTAGAATTACGGTTATGTTACAAACTGTCATTGTAGCGTCTTAATGCATCAAGTTAACACATTTAAAGTAACCTTAAAGTATATTAGATTCTCAAAATTTTATAACATGGGTAATTGATGGATGATGCTTTCACTTACTTCTGTATCCAAATTTTTAAAAGAAATTTTTTGTTATAATGCGGGAGAGAGAATATTGGAAGCAATCCATCACGGTACACTTTCTAACAGTCAAATATTTTCTTTTGTTTTTGTTTTCTCCCGTGTTAATTTTAAGCTTCCCAACTTCAATAACGCTAAAATATATAAGAGAAAATGGCCAAGGGAATGCTGTAAAGTTTTTGCGATTATGTTGATAATAATATAAAACAAACAGTGTTGAAATATTTTGAACTTTACTAGAATTTCTCCGGTTGCTAATTATAGTCTCTGCTTAGTTTAATTTAGCATAAATGCACATACATACTTATTTTTTTTTATGCACGCTTTTATTAGCTTCACCTGTATGCAGGGCCCGATTAAGCTTTGAAGCTATGGGAAGCTCAGTACCATTTCGGGGCCCTCTTTCATTTCAGAAAATCTTGTTTTCCTGTTACATATTGTAATATAAAAATGCTATAGACAAAAATTAGTGTGTGTTTATAGTTTTTTTTTCTTCATTCATATATCTGGGTGGTTTCTAAACACAACATTAAAATCGTATAACTTATTATTAAGAACATTCAGATTTTTGAGGTTAAATAATAGATTTTTCCCGAAATAGTGAGTATTTTTTCTTGCTTTAGGCGAATTTTTTCAATCTCAGTATGAAAATATGAAACAGAAAATTCAAGACCCTGTTTTTAGTCATTTTGGGGCCCCCTCTTAAATTTTAGAGGGGAAGCTTGCGCTTCCCGAGCCTTTTGGGTAATCAGGCTCTGCCTGTATGTATGTTTGTAGGTATGTTTGTAACCGCTCTGGGAGCAAACAAAAAATCTATATTGTAAAAAAAGGCTTTCCCTACGTGAACGCTGTGGCTGTGAGGTAAAGCTCCGGGCTACGAACCTAAAGGTCTAACGTTCGAACCCAGTCAGAGGAGATTTTTTAAGAATGGTTTTTGTTTAATTCTAAATTATTTATTTTAATTAAAGATTTAAGTATGTAAATAAAATATTATGGTGTGTCACTCATACGATTTTCTCTTACCCTGCATTTTAATATTATATTGATAGATATTTTCTGCTTTTTAGTTCACAGTTCAATAAAAGCGTGTTCTTTAATTTTTTAAAAGTACAATTTTTATTTTTTTATTGGAGCAGAAAATATGAGAGGAAAAAAAATTATATTACCCAAAACGCAGATCTCGGATACATGTTGATGCTGACATTAAACAATGACATAATTATTTGTTTAAGATAAACAAAAAAAGGATGTAATTTAAAAATTATTTGATGAAATACAGATTTAACTTTTATTTTTAATATATTGGTGCTAGAGTAAGCGATAAAATGCGGTTTTGAAATATATACAAAAATGTCTACTATAATTTTTGTTCTTATCTGAAATATATTTATTAAAATGTTACTAGTCATATAATTAGAGATAAGAATATGTGAATTTTATATAAAATGCGCATATAAAATAAAATCCACATATTCTTGATTTTCATCTACCATTTACATAGCTTCCTATATCCAAATTTTCTATTGGCTGTCACCTCTAGTTCCTTAAATTCCTATTGGTTGATATTACGACTCTAAAAATCGCTTCCTTATCTACATATATATATATAAAAATAATAATACACCTTGTTATTCTTCACTGATAATGGTACGCTTAAAGCTATCAAAACCGCAGTTTGCTTTTAATATCTTTCCCAATGGCATTTTCAACGTTGCATGAATATTTTTATTTTAGTGAGTATTTTGTTCTGCATATGCATATATTTCAAAACTGTTATTTTCTTCATGATATTTTTTTTACGTTAAGGAAATAAGAATACAATTTTTTTGCAAAGGTTCATATATATATATATTGAACCAGATTTGTTTACATGAATTAATTTAACCAATTCAGGGGCATCATAATTATTATTCACAAGGAAGATTTAGGAGTATTTTCGAAAATTTTTAGGAGGCTTTAGAATAAAGAACACACATAAAATCAGAAAACATAAAAATAAATGTAAATTACATTTGTATTAACTGTCGTTTGATGTACAGTCGGTAACAAAAGTCTCCGAACACTAGCAAAAATTTATATAGAAATTTTTGCTAGTGTTCGGAGACTTTTGTTACCGACTGTATGCAGATTCTATATACATACCAACCTCACCCCCCCCCCCCTCTCCCAGAAAAAATAAAAATAAAATTAATAATAATAATAATAATAATTTTGAAGTGTGTAAAGTAATTTAAAGTAATCCAAAGAGAATTTCGAAAGTGTGTAAAGTAATCTAAAGTAATGCAGAAAGAGATCTAAATTATGTAGAGTAATCTAAAGGAAATGAAAAACATTTTTTAAAGTGTGTAAAGTGATCTAGAGTAATCGAAAGAGAGGTCTAAAGTGTGTAAAATAATCTAAAATATATCGAAAAGATTTTTTAAAGTGTGTAAAGTAATCTAGAGTAATCTAAAGAGAGTCCTAAAGTGTGTAAAATAATCTACAGTAATCTGAAAAGAATTTGTAAAGTGTGCATGCAGAATTTCTAGTCACGGCGTTTGAAAGACTTAAAATACGGTATTTCCAGAATTTTTTGGAACATTGCATTATGTATCACCTTGTGTTAAAGTTGTTCTAAAAAAATATAAGACTTCTTTAATTTAATTTCGACATTCGCAGCACAATATCATTACAATATTTTTATTTATTTTATAACATTATATATCACAAAAGAAAAAATATGGATTATAATGATAATTTTACAGTAAGTAGCAATATTTTTAAAAACAGAATATTAATACATCTGATAGTTATTTTTTGAAACTATATATTAAGAAAACACATAATGTGATATTAAATGAGATTTTTTAGTACGCACGAATAAAAATAAAACTTTAATATATATTCAGAATAAAATTTGAACTTAAATTTTCAGAATTCAAAAAACCAAAATAAATCTCTTTCAACTTTTTTCTTTTAGACATAGCATGAAAATGCCAAAATTATAATGTAGACTTCCATTAAAAGCGTATATTTGATTTTTCAGCTTCATTTTACAATAGTGCTAAACGCATCGTGAAGTCTTTTGTATTTAACTTTTTTCCTCGTGTTTGAAATTACTTTGATTTTTTTTTACTTTTCTTAGGCTACCGAATCCTATTTCCTTTAAATCTTTATATACTCTTTTTAAGAAAAAATGTCTCTATTCACTGCATACTAGCTAAATATATTATTCATACCGGACGAATGTAATAAAATGTTACATGTACCAAGAAATTTTAATTTTGCATATGACTGATGAAATATCTTTTTATAAGTTGAAGCCTATCAATTACTTTTATGACTTTTAAGTATCGCAATTCTCTTTTCATGTATTATTAAAGTTTTAATTTTATAATAAAAAAAAATATATATATATATATATACTAGAAGAAATTCAAAATTGCGAAAATTTCCTCACAAGTAGTTTTTCATTCTAATTATTAAATTAATTACTGAAAATCCCAAAAAAAACGCATTTTATTTTGTTTTGTGCGTCATTAATATAGATTCCTAAGTGTGTTGTTGTTTTGGTACTGGTACTGAGGCTCATTTTCTAGTAGAGAGGTTCATTCAAGTTGCTCTTGAGGAGGGGGGGGGGGTCTTTCGAAAGAAATCTGTCTCGTATATACGGAAGTTTTGGAGAAAACAACGAAAATATGAAACCATTTGTGCTGACAACACATTATTGGTTCATCCTGGCACCCCCCTTCTAATAGATATGAAACCAGATCCTCTCGGTTGGTTGGTTGCAGGATTTAAAACCGATTGATTGCCAAAGGGTCTTAGGCCAAATGGGGAATGACCTCCATGGGTAGTCATTCTAAGGGGTCCTAGCCCGTTTATGTGAATTTCTGAGAAACTCACGGAAAACTCCGATTGGTTAGGTCGATGAGCGTGACCTAGCAAATCTCCTACCAGCTTTGAGCGCAGAACTGCTCAGCCGCTGGTGGGCACCAGATTCTCTAGGATACTAACGAAGATACGAAGATTTAAAGCATTTATTTAAGATTTGTTAATTTATTTCGATTACTGAATATTTCTTGTACATATATTTAGCTCCTTTTTAAGAAACATCTTTATAGAATAATATATATCTATAAATATAATAATAAAAATTTATCTAAAATGACTTTATAATTTAATTTAAAGAATTTGTGATTTTAATCTTTTCTAGGTTATTTTATGCACATTAAAATTATTATTCACCTAATGTAAAAATTTTATATACAAACTAGCAGGCAACGCCCGCTTCGCTGGTCCCTATTTTTAAATGAACAGCTATAATTACTGAATTCTCAAAATTGCATTAATTTTTATCACATGAAAAAAAAAACAGAAACAAAATCTGATTAGGAAAAATGTCGCACCGGGTTCTCACTGCCATCGGAAAAAATTCCCAAAATGCTCTAACTCTTATTTCTATTATTTTCCCCCTTCGCCCCCCCCCCTCCCGTCTATCCTAATAATTTTAAAAATTCGAAAATATCCGCAATCGATTTGTAAGTATCGAAAACCTCTATGTACCAATTTTGAACGATCTGACACTATTTTTATTTTTTGCCCCCCTCTCCCCTCCCCCTCGTAATAATTTTACACAATCGAAAATATCCCCATTCGACTTGCAGGCCTCTAAAACCTATCTGTACCAATTTTGAACGCCCTAACTGTATTTTTATTTGTTTTTGCCCCATAGCCCCCCTTACCGCCCCACCTCCCTTTCCATCCCTCCTAATAATTTTACAAATTCGAAAATATCCGCAATCGATTTGTAGGTATCGAAAACCTCTATATACCAATTTTGAACGATCTAACTCTATTTTTATTTTTTGCCCCCCTTCGCCCCCCCCCTCCCGTCTATCCTAATAATTTTAAAAATTCGAAAATATCCGCAATCGATTTGTAAGTATCGAAAACCTCTATGTACCAATTTTGAACGATCTGACACTATTTTTATTTTTTGCCCCCCTCTCCCCTCCCCCTCGTAATAATTTTACACAATCGAAAATATCCCCATTCGACTTGCAGGCCTCTAAAACCTATCTGTACCAATTTTGAACGCCCTAACTGTATTTTTATTTGTTTTTGCCCCATAGCCCCCCTTACCGCCCCACCTCCCTTCCCATCCCTCCTAATAATTTTACAAATTCGAAAATATCCGCAATCGATTTGTAGGTATCGAAAACCTCTATATACCAATTTTGAACGATCTAACTCTATTTTTATTTTTTGCCCCCCCCCTCTCCCCTACCCCCCTTCCTGATCTCCTAATAACTTTACACAATCGAAAATATCCTCATTCGACTTGCAGGCCTCTAAAACCTATCTGTACCAATTTTGAACGCCCTAACTGTATTTCTATTTGTTTTTGCCCCATAGCCCCCCCCCTGCTGCCCCACCTGGGGGCTGAATTTCTAAAATTCCAGAAATTGGTTTTTAGATATTTGCATTAGCTATATTTTAGAGCAAAAATTTCACGTATATCTATTTTTTTGTTTGAGATATATAGGATTATGCGAAATCACGTTTTGCGCATGTGAAATCACGTTTCCCCCCCTCCCCGCCCCCCTTGGGGACCGAATTTCGAAAATTCCAGAAATTGGTTTTCAGACATTTGTATTTGCTATATTTTAAAGTAAAAATTTTACGGATATCTGTTTTTTTTTTGCTTGAGATATGAAGGATTTTGTGAAATCACGTTTTGCCCCCTCCCCCCCTTGGGGGGCGAATTTTGTAAAATCGCTTCTTAGTGGATGTCTACGTCATAGAAGGAACATTGTCACACAATTTCATGCTTCTAGGTCTAAGGGTTTGGTCTGGGCGATGATGAATCACCCCCTCCCCTACTCACTCACTCAGTCAGGAAGAACGATTTTATATATATAGATTATATGATATAATAAATGATCGTTAATAAAATGATCGATTATATGATATAATAAATATCGTCATTTATATGATATAATAAATGACGATAAAAAATATGTGATAAATGTTTAAATTTTTAAAGTGTAATATGAAAGGAATATTTTTTGATTTTGTATCTTTAAAATAATCGCAAAAACGTTAAATGTAAAATATTATTACTTCCATTACCTTACTACCGTACATAATGGAAGTACTGTTCTCGGTCAAAAAATTCAGTATCAAGTTTTCACTTGATTTACACGTTTTAGGGCCTCATGAGTCCAAAAAAGTAGCTTTTGGCAATTGGTCAGTGTGTTTGTATGTATGTGCGTGTGTATATGTATGTATGTGGAGAATCTTCTGGCTATCGTATCTCCGAATATGATACTTCAGAACTGATACTTCAGAATTGATACAGGCCTGGCACACAGATGTATTTTCCAAATTTTAGTGAATATTGAAAAACCGGAAGTGGGGTTATCGGAAACAGAAAGTGTGTCCGTAAGTTCGAATCTCAAAAACAGCTTTAACGATTTTCTTCAAAGTTCCTATATAAACAATCGATTAGATGTCCTTTTGAATGTTATAGTTGGTTAGTTCAGGAAAATTGATAAGCGTTCTATATAAATAGCTCAATTTCAGGTCTCGCAAATGCGTCCCTATAAAAAACAGCAGTACGGATTTTTTTTTAAACTCGTCATATAAACTCCCTTTTAAATATAACTTTGTATGCAGCTATTGTTTTCCGGTCAATAATTTTAAATGCCCAGTTTTGCTAAAACTTGGTATCTCAAAAACGGCTCTAACGATTTTCTTGAAAATTGTAACATAAATCAATTTTAGATATACTTTATCATGTATTACGTAGTTATTACAGGAAAATTAAAAGTCATTCTGATTAGGCAGGTTAATTTTAGATCTCAGAAATTGGTGTTTCAAAAAATAACTCTACCAAATTTTTCTTATTTTTTAACTTGGTCTGTAAACTTTGTTTTATATGTCTTTACGCGTGTAATAAGTTTCTCATACCGGAAAAAGTTTAGCTTTCTACTTCGTTAGGTCAATTTTATCGCTGCTGATCATATTATCTCCAAAAAAAAAAAAAAAAAAAAAAAAAAAAAAATTCATACAACGCGCGTATAGTAGGTAATGGAAGTCGTGTGGTTATTTCACACTATTTCTTTTCTTTTTCTTTTTCTCTCTCACTCATTTTTTTTTTTTTTTTTTTTTTTCATATTTCAATAACCGTCTCAGCAAGAGGAATTGGCTTTCTATTTCTGTAAAATCAGTATTAAAAAAAAACTGCCCTTCTGACTGTTAGCTTGCTTAAAGTTTAAAACGGGTGATTCATGAAAATTTCGTTGTTTATATTCACATATTAAATTTGTCTATAACAAATAAATAACAAATACTAACATTCATTAAAAATTAATAACTTTATTTGAAATTTAATATGAATAAAAAAATTGCTTGTATCGTATTTTTAATGGAAATTTTATTTTAAATTTATAGAATGTTCTGATTTGATATTAACTTAAATGTTTTCAATATTTAAAAAATAATAACTCTTATAACTGTGATATTACTAATACTGGCACAAGATTTATTATTTCCTTGGTCATTTTCGCAACGTAATTATTTTTACAGTAAATAAATAAATAAATAAATAAATAATAAGCACTATAGTTTCCTTATTGTATTTAAAAGTTAGTTCACATTTAAAAATATTGTTTAAGCAGCGTTATTCAATAAAAATTCTTTTTGTCGGAAATATATTTAAATTTTAGATTTTTATTCAACTGCATATTTTTACTCTGCATTATTTATTATTCTACTGCATTATTTGTGTATTCATACGCACGAGCTAACGAATTATTATAAATGGTTTCTGATTGCCCAGATAAATCAAATAAAAAAAAAGCAAGTTTGACTAATTATTTAAAATAAAAAAGTAATCAATATGATACATTTTTATTAAAAAAAAGTGACATAGGGGAATGTGATACAGTTTATAATCAAATTTATTTTAATACGATTTAATTTAAAATTTGAAAACACATTCCAGTTGGAATTTTTCTTTTTTATGTCGCAATAGAGCTACACAGCGGCCAAATGGCAAACGTCTGTGATTCTACCCATCTCTAAGGGGTGAATGACTTAGCGTCACATGTTGGATGTTCTTCGGATTGTTTGTTAGGTTCATCGTCGCCTCTTCTTCAGAAGGAATAAATTACATTTAAAACAGTAAGACTAATAAAAGCACTTTAGCCATTATTAGCTGCTACTCAAATAATGGTATACATAAATTTAATTGATATGATATAGTTTAAGCAAATACATTCCTTTAATGAATACAAAAACAATTATGCATTTTTAAACACAGCAATTGAATTTAATGCAGTTATATATTAGATATTTATACCAATGAAACTGATAAATACATATATTTGACAAATTTTCTAGCTTTATTTTATTCAGTTTTTTAGTACGACTGGATAACTGCTTTCAGTCAGATGTTTCGCATCGTTATCATTTGCTTTGTTTCGCCTTCACTATGTGAAGATGTTTTTCCCTTTGACAACATGTTAAAAAATACTAAATTAAAATTGAGATAAAATTTTCAAAAAGAAATTTCGAGAAACGGGTTTAATAACAGTTGCTAAAAAACGCAACTTCACATTTTACGATAAAAAAAAATCAGTTATTTATTTACAGGGTGATTATAATTATAGTTGTGATTTCGAAACGCTATAATTTTAAAACTACCCATCAGAGCAATTTGATATTTTACCACAGCAATTGTGAGGCAATGCAATTTTGTTTTGGGGAGGAAAAAAGTAGTTTCAAAATGTTCCTATAGAGGGTGCTGTCAGGGTAATGTCAGGGGAAACGACTAAGTGGACTCATTAAACTCAGGAATGTTGTTAGCAGCACAATAGAATAGCAGTAAACAATATACTTCAAGGGTTTGCTAAATTTTGTTTTAGCAAAAAGACAAGAATACATGTTTTTAGCGGAAACAGTCATAGTGAAAACAGAAAAAGAAGATCTTCATGAAACAAATACTTTACGGATATTTAACAACACATTTTGGAACTATATACATATATATATATATATTTGCCAAACAAAATTTCATTGCCTCTCACGATTGCTCTGGTTAAAAAAAAAAAAAAAAAAAAAAAAAAAAAAAGAAAAGAAATCGCTTTGATGGGTAGTTTTAAAATTATAGCGTTTTGAAATCGTAACTTTAAGTATAGTCACCTTGTATTTATTACGCTTTTTTTATATTTAGGCCAATTCTTTCTTTTTCCCCCCTCGCTACAAGTGAAAAAAGTATTTAAAACAACTTTGAGAAAAATCTTGTTAAGGAAATGTTAATAAGTTTGTAATCGTGTTTAAAGTAGCTTCAGCATAAGACCCCTTAGAAAATATGAAATTTGGTACCGAAGCAACTCGGATGTTTCTCGCAAAGGTCTTTCCTTACGCAGTTGCAATAATCTTTTCGCAACTTGAAATGATTATTGTAGTTGAAATGATAATTTTAATTCATCGCCAAAATAGGAACAAAAGTTTTAAAGTTGCAAAAAAAGTTCCTAACTAAATCTACATCAAAGAAATTAAAAAAAAATACGTATGGTAAACTTTGATAAAGTAGTTTCATAGTTTCAGTAGTCACAATAGTTTCATATAGAACAATAGTCTAAAAAAGTCATGGCGTACTAAATTAAATTCTATTTAGTACAGAATTTTATCCACTTCCTTTAAATGTAATTTAAGTATATAAAGCTAAAGGAATTGAAAAAAATTAAAAAAAAAAAAAACTTTAAACCACTGAAAGATAATTTTGAAGAAGTAATTTTATTAAAGGAATTCGTATTATCTTTTCTTTATATTCAACCTTAAATATTTAGATTTCTACATTCATTAACTTTTTTCAATGCTTTTCCTGTGAAGTAATTTGACTCTACTTAATAATTTACATTCTCTCTGAAATGAAATCTTAGAAAGATAAACAGAATTTATTTAAATAATAATTTAAAAAGAATAGAGAAGTTTTATATTTTTAAGCAGAAAAATATAATTTATTATAAAATGAAAAAAAAAATATATATGCATTTAAAATTTTTGAGATTTGTTTATATAAATTATATGTACGTATATTGTAAAATTCATTAGCATATAAAAGTATAAAATATTTTAAAAATAAAAAATATGAAAAAGAGACGATTTTCGAGAAATAAAAACATATAGCTCTACAAAATAATTAAATTTAAGCACATACATAAAAGATTTAACAACAAAGGAAAAAAATACATATATTATCCTTATCATAAACTTTAAAATGCTTATTTGATAATACAAACAAACAAACAAAATAATCAAAAGAACTTTATTACTATTTTATTGTTATTTTTCGAAGAATAGTTTTAAAAAAAGCCTTTTTGCTAATTTATGCAAAAACAAACAGCCACTGAATTTTCTCCTTTTGTTTCAGTTAAAAAATAATTTATGTTATTATTATTATTATTTAAATATTTTTAGATAAACGAAACAAATTCTAATTGTACAAAAACAGAATAAAATAAAATTATTAATTTACATGAAAATGTATTTTTGATCAGGCTAATTTTCATTACAGAATTTATATATATATATATATATATATATATAACATTGCATATAATTAGGGAAAAAACAATACTCTCTTTGCACGCAGCTTGGATTTTATTGTACAACATTATATGTAATTTTTAAAATCCAGTAGAATAATAGTTTTTCTTGTGTGTTTCGTTAACAATTAATGAAGCTTTATATTTGAGAATCTACAAATAATAAGAAAAGCCCCTTACACAAAATATTTACGTAAAGGTGTTGTAAATAAATTAATTAAAATATGATTTTCAGTTAAAGTGAAAGTCACATATTTTTTATAAATTTTTAAATTAATTAATTAAATGAATCAAAATTATTTCTATAAATTTGCATTAAAATTGGACATTTGATTTTTACAAAATCTTTTCATAATATTGTTTAATCAATTGTAAGGGCATTTCTATTCAATTTACCATTTGACACATTTTTAACTTTTAAACAATCAAATACTATATTTTTCTAATATTTGCGTTTTCTTTAAAAAATTAAAATATCTAGTATCGGTTTTAAGCAGGATTTTTTTTTTTTTTTTTTTTTTTTTTTTTTTTTAAACTTATAGCCTTTTTTTTTTTTTTTTTTTTTTTTTTTTTTTAAGGAAAAAATAACAAATGGATTTTAAAATTTGAAGCCAGTATTTATATTTATATTTATTATTTATATTTATTTATTATTTATATTTATTTATTATTTATATTTATTTATTTTTTACTAGCATTATTATTTTTCTTTTTAAATTGATAACACAAAATAATTTTTCTGTAAAAATAAAATCAATGTCACTGCTTCATCTACAAATATCAAAATAACAGTTTTTTTTCATGTGCAATATATTTGTAAGAACTCTAGAATTTTATTTTAAAGAAGTAATAATAGCATGTGATTTACTTAAAAAAAAAAATAATAAAAATAATAAAAATAAAAATAAATAAATAAATACGGGAAATAAAAAATCTTATTTTTAAGTTATTGTACATAACAATTGCATAGTGCGAAAAAGCACAAATTTCAGCCATAGGAAAAATAAATGTACTTATTCATAGGTAAAATAAATGTATTTACACTTTAAGACTTATTCAATACAATTTTGCTTTTAAAAATACAGAATTTATATTTCTTTTACGAATATAAAATGAAAAATTTATTATAAATATTACAGCAATTTTTCTTGATTTTTTTTTTAAATGTAATTTGCACAAAAACGTTATATGTATACACGATTTTTTTATTCAATCTTTTGAAACAAAAATTGAAAACAATTAATTAATTTTAGGAAATGTAAAATGTTTATAAATGAGACAAAATGAAATCTTTTTTGCAATTCTTCAATTTATTGTTGCTTTTATTTGACTAGCTATAGCTTTGTTAATACACTAAGTCAATTGTAATATGGAATAAAGTTATATAAAAGCTTATAAAAATAAATAAATAAAAAATACAGTTTCATAATCATTAATATTTTTTAAGTTCTACCTACCTGGTCACGCAATTCTCCTATTCTACACTAAAGAAATAAAGAAAAAAAAAACTTCTTTTTTCGAGTCACGATAAAACAAAACAGCTTTATTTGAGCGTTAAATAAATTTATTACTCAATAACAGTCATGCCAAAGAATCAGCAAAATCTCTAAAAACTTTTATTGACTTAAAAAGACGTTTATTTATACCTTCAGCATATTTGTTTCTGTAATAGGATCTCCAAAATGAATTGAATTTTTGACCTTTTAGTTAAATAATTTCCTTTATTTTTATGCTGTTTATGATTTTAAAAGATTTGCATTTAACTTATTTGTGATTCATTTAGGAAAATTTTTATATAATTAAAAATCATTAAAATGACTATAAATTTTTGAGAACATCTTAAGTACGTAAAAGTAATTTAAACGTTTTAAACCCAAATTCAAGAAAACATATATAATTTATATATGTATTTATATTTTCAGACCATTTCCGTCTGTAATAGAAATTCTGAACTGAATTTAAAACTTAGTCTTTAAGTTGAATGATTTCCTTTATTTATGCTGTTTATCATTTTCAAATAATTTGTCATTCAATTCATTTGGGATTTTTTTTAAAGAAAATATGGATATGATTAGAAATCTTTAAAATGTCAATAAATGATAAATATACATTTATTTCATTTCTGAGTATATTTCAGATTAATAAAAATAATTTAAAAGTTTAATCCATAATTCAAGATTTATATATCTATATCTATATCTATATCTATATCTATCTATCTATCTATATATAGTGTGTCCTAAAAGGTCCAGTACTTTAACTTAAAGAACTCATTGTCCACGATTTTTTTTTTTTTTTTTTTATTAAATTTTATCGTATGCTTATTATTGCATCAATTCTTTAATTTTTATCGTTTGCTTCATTCCTCTCTCAAGTTGTGTGAGAATAAAGTTTTATGTTATTTTGTTCTTCATAGTGAAATGAGTTTATCATGCATTCAGAGAATTTCGTTGCTTGAAGCTTATTTTGAATGTAAATCGCATGAAAGATGCATAGATGTTTGGCGATATAAATATCCAGATGATGCAATACCGAGTAAAAATACGCTATATAAGATCGTTCGATGTTTTCGTAATACAGGTTCTGTGGAAGGTAAGCACAGGAGTGGTAGGCATAGTTGTTACACAAGCCTTTCTGCAAGACATTCAACGAAGAACGTTGCACATTTCTCAAAAATCCGTTTGGTATTTGGAACAAGAAATGGGCGCATCTCGTGAATCAACACTTCAGGCTTTAAGAGCTTTAAATTTCTGTGCTTATCGTGTAAAAATGGTACAGGAGACAAAACCGCCAGACATTGGGAAACGATTTTATTATTGTCAGTGTTTCCGTTGATTTATTCGCAACAACATCAACATTTTGGACAAAATATTTTTCTCCAATGAAGCATGGTTTCATTCATGCGGTTACTTGAACAGGCAAAACTCTCGCTTTTGGCCAACGACCAATCCTCATTCTTTAATGCAAACACCTTCACTTTCTCAAAAAAAAATTGCGTAGAGTGTTCTGTATCACTTAAAAGGATTACTGGACCTCTGTTTTTCGAATCAACTATTGATGATTATCTATACAGGGAACTTATCCAGCAATTTGTTGCATTGTTAGAAGTGAATGAACGAGATTCTTGGTTCCAACAAGATGGTGCAACATGTCATACAAGTAATGAAACCATGGACATGCTTGAAGACATTTTTGGCGATTGACTCATCTCAAGAAATTTTTGACCAACTAGATTCCCTGATCTGAACATTCTGGACATTTTTTTTCTTAGGGAAATTTAAAGTTCAAGGTTTATGCAGACAATCCTCAAACAATAGATGGGCTAAAAATTGCCATTACTCAAAGGGTACAAGAAGTCACACCCAGCATATTAAAATGCGTTTCTAAAAACATGCGGCAAACGAGTTCAGCTTTGCATCCTAGAAAAGGATAGCTATTCATAATAATATCCATTCCTAGAAAATGGATCCTACCCTATTCCGTTCCTAGAATCATATCCATTCCTAGAAAAGGATAGACATTTTGAACATTTATTATTAATGTAAGTTCTGTATTTTTTCCTCTGTTATTTTAAATGTGCCTTTTATCATTAACATAAAAATAATCGTTTTAAGGTTTGTTGTTCTGTTAATAAAATGTAAATCAGCGTCAGTACTGGAACTTTTAGGACACACTGTATTAAAGATTTTTCAAAACACAGTAAAAGCCGAGCAACATATTTAAGACCACAGAAATCAAATTCAAATTACCTGTGTAGGCGGATTGATAATTATTGAAACAATTAATTTTACCTTTTGATTTTTGAAACAATAAATTTTAGTTATTGATTTTTTTATTTAATTTAATTTAACTTCAACCTTACCGTAATATTATTCGTAGATAGTTGCTATTTAAATAATGTTGCCTGTTCGTTAAAACTACACAAAACCCTAAACAAAAGATTCAAACAAGCAAAGAGAGAATGAACAATCGAAACACTTTTTTTGACAGATTATTTTTCAATTAGGAATAGCTCAGAACGGTGAAAAAAAGTCGTCAGGGGAGACCTGTTCACCGTTGAGAATATATATATATATAATCTTGCCTTAGTCAATGGTTATCCTCATAATTTAATTAAATCTACTATTTTTCATAACTGAATCATCACACATTTTCATTGTTAATAATTTTTGGCAAATTGCATTAAAGTCCAAAACTAATTTTTAGTGTTTTATCCAAATTGTACATCTATTAAATTAGTCATTTATTGTTAGCTATTACTTTAGAATAATAATATTTAGAGCTATATATATATTTTTTAAATTTGAATTTTATGTTAACTGTTTTTTTTTAAATAGTACTTTGTATACAAAATTTCAAATGGATTTAATTTAATCACTACTTTAGGATAGTCACTTAAATTAATTTAAATTAGTTTAAATTTAATATTAAATATCACATCTAAACATATTTACTTACATTAATTTAATTTATTGTAACATTAAATTTGTAATGTAATAAGCTAGTTTTATGTTATAAACTCACAGATGGCTTTATTTCTTCTTCAGTAATTCAGTGTTATAGAATTAAATATTTACTTCTTTCCCCGATTTAAAAGATAAATATATAAAATTAACAGACTTTCTTGATTTTTAACTCTATTCAGTTTATCTTTAAACAGAATTCATTACAATTTATAAAGGTAAAGGTAAGAAAACATCGAAAGTTTTAAATCATGTTAAATATTAAATGAAAAATGTTTTAAAGAAATAGTTTTAATGAGGACAGTCGCATTAATTTTTGTTGATATTTAACCTTAAATATTAAGTTTTCTGCTTTCATATCCCCTTTAAGAAGTAATTGAACTCTTATTAATATTTAGCATGTTACTAATATTAAGTTTTATAAAGATAAACAAAACATTTCAAGGTAACAAATTAAAAATATTTCCTTCTTTCAAGCATGAAGATAATGATATTCATAACGAAACACAAACATATCTTTTGAAACTCAGACGGGATATAAATTTCTTTTAAGTTGTTTTAAATTAATTAGCTGCAGACGTACAGCGTCTAATTCATTAGCATATGAATATGCAAAGTAATTTTAAACATAAATTATCTTTTTAATTAATTTTTGATATCGTTCGTTTGAACTTTTTCTTTTAATGTAAATAAGTGTTATTGGATAACTGTTATTTATCAAAAATACTAAAAAAAAAGTATATTATTAAAGAAATAAAAACGTGTAACTTTAATAAAGTAATTACATTTGAATACATGCATACGTAAATTAACAACCAAAGAATTTTTTTTTTTTTTTAATCCAAAACATTACATTGCTTGTTTAGTGAAAAAGAAAAGAAAAAGTAAAGAATATTTTTTATTGTTATCTTTTGAAGAAAGTGTTTTTTTTTTAATTTATTATGTTGAATAATTAAAAGAAAAAAACCTTTATTTTGTTTTTCACGAATGTTTAAAACGATGAAAACTGTGATAGGTTCTTTTTTTCCATTGCCATGTAATTAATTCTTTTTATATTTTTATATTTTAATTTTTCTTTATGCGATGAGCTGTTTAAGTGATTTTATGAAACAAACCGAAATATGAATATAAATTTTACAAAATAATGTACACATTGTTAATAATTAGTAAACAGTGGTCCTTCTTTTTGTGTAATTTCATCTAAAGAGATTCAATGAAGTTAGAAAATGTTAATATTCTACATTTCTAGCTTGTTTTGGCATGGAAATATGTCATTTTTCTTTAAAAATCAGTTAAAAAGCTTCACTAAGGCAGTACTTGGTGAAGCTTTTTAACTGATCACCAAGCTTCACCTTGGTGATGAATTTGGCAACTTTATCGACCCTTAGTGAATTTATGGCGACTTTTGCGAGGAAATCTCTTTTATCCATGTATCGATTACCTAAGCACTAAATCGAATATATCTTGAGCTACAAGAAAATTCTGGTAATAAGGGATTGCATTGGCCGTAGCAGTTAGTTTTACACCAATTCATCATGGTATAATCAGCTCTAGTCGGCCAGATGTGCTAATGGTTACAGAAAATAAACTGTATTCTATGCTTATTGCACAGTTTATGTTGTGATTTTTATGTTATCAACTGTTATTTAATCTGCGTTTTCAGGCGAAACTGAAGTTCATTCTTATTTGACAGACCTGTAATCGTCTACAGTAAATGCACATTGAAGCCTCTGCAATACCAGTTATTCATTCACACACAGTTCGCAAACACCATTTGTAATTACGATTAAATAAGAAGAAACTAAAAAATTACTGGTGTAAAAAAAAAAAAAAAAAAAAAAAAAAAAAAATGACAGGTGTAAAAATTTTACGTAATCTATATATAAAAGAGTACTTCTACTCACTTACTCACTCACTCACTGACTCATCAACGCACAGCAAAATCTACTGAAGTCACCGACTCGAAACTTGGTATCCATGAAAGTGTCGGTGCTGTCCTTTCGCAGGAAGTCGATGGCCAACAACGTGTCATTGCTTATTGGAGTAAATGTTTGTCTAAACCGGAGCGAAATTATTGTACAACCAGGAAAGGACTACTTGCCATTGTAAAGGCCATAGAACAATTCCATCATTATCTCTATAGCAGATGATTCCTGCTCCGAACTGACCACGCATCTTTAACGTGGCAGATAAATTTGAAGAATTCGGAAGGTCAGATTGCAGATAAATAGAACATATGCAGGAATGTGACTGCATAATAAGTTATCATAAAGAAGCTCTACACGGAAATGCAGATGCCTTGTCACGGATGCCCTGCTCTGAAAATTGCAAGTAGGGGAGAGTGGTGTTGAATGGGACACAGAATGAATGGGACAATAGCAAAATGTTTATGTTTTGCAAGCACCGGAAACTTGAAAAATTTTCTGATATATGTCAGCACTGAGGTCATCCATCAAGTGTAGTTTCAGAATTGTGCTATTCATAGAAGAGCAGAGAAAAATTACAATGTCTTTTTCATCTGCCAAAGTAAGTTTTTATTGATTCAGTTAGGTAGTAGTTAAGAAATTAACTATTTGCTTAAAGTTAATATAACTCTTATATGGTTAAAAGGCATAATCATTTATTGTGTTTATGATATTCAAGAAAAATATTGTCAATTGTTCATTAAGCCTATATCCTATTTTATATGATCATGTGATGGTTGGGATGAATGGGACAGTTTAAATGGGGATGAATGGGATATTTCCCACTATGTACTAATTTAAAATTTTACACAAGAATTATATTAAAACGTAAATTAGCCGTATTGATTATCAGGATTCTTAATTTTGTGGACTTAGAAAAAAAAATGAAAATAATTGTTCTGATTTTTGTTTATAATAATTATGATTAAAAATAATAACTTTTTATTAAATTCAGTATGTTTTTATGTAACTGATTACTGAAGTGTACTTATGGGCAATGTTGCAAAATTCTGAATTACAAATGGCCGACGTTATCAATAAAAACATGAAAAATGTTCCATTCATCCCCACTCTCCCCTACTGCTCTTGAGTAGAAGAAATGATGAATCCAGTTGCTTACCAAGCTACAATTTCAACGTCATTGAATCAGTATCCGCGGAGAGAGAAGGAAGTTAGACGAGCCGAGGCAGGGCCTGACATAAAGCCAATACTATATTCAAAATGTCTAGCAACAGACCACGCTGGCAGGACATTTTCACAGTTAGTCCCATCAGGAAATGCTACAGGGCATTCGGGGGTTCTTTTCGTACTAGAAACGACGCATTGTACAAAATAAAAATATGTGTACTTGACGATGGAAGAAATTTCAAGTGGCAGATCTTACAACCAAGATCGAAGATTCTAGACGTTCCAGAGAAGCTGCATAGTAGCCCTACTGAAGGCCATTTTGGAGTGATGAAAACCTCTCCAGAAAATGCGGGAACGCTTCAACTGGTGTAAAGTGATGGAGAGCGTGGAGAAATTTCGAAAATATTGGGATGTTTTTGCGGCATGTAAAGGGCAGAAGAAAAGACGCCGAGGAAGATTACATCGGTGTAAAATGGGAGCACCCTATGAGCGGATCGTACCTGGGTCGTTTTCCACGGACCTCCAGAGGCAATAAGTACATCCTCGTTCTGACGGATTATTCCACCAAGTGGCCTGAGGCGTATCCCATTCCCTATTAATAAGCATGCACAGTTGCGGAGGTATTAGTGCAGAAGTGGGTATCAAGATTCCACACTCCCTTACAGCTCCATGCTAATCAAGGTACGAACTCCACCTCTGCTGTATTCAAAGGACTGGGACAGTTACTCGGCATAGACAAAACTGAGACAATTCCCCTACATCATAGTCGGAAGACATAGTTGAGAGGTTTAAGAACACTATCTTGAATAACCTCTCTCTTCAAGTATCAAGGAATCAGCGAGATTGGTGCACCCTAAGAGTCGTTTCTTTTCCTACTTGGAGTAAGTTGAGGTTTCCTAGCAGGATTATGGGATGGTAACTAAAATCTTTGGCCAAGCGTCTTAAAATAGTACTCAAATTGACGTTGGTGCCTTTTGCAGCCAGAGAATGTCTAATCGCATTGCAAGAGGTTCTTATATCTCGTACGAACATCCTTATCACAGGATCATCACGTGCACTCGTTTTTCTATAGCAACCGCTTCTCTTAAGGTCCACAAATTTTTCCGAAATTTTAAATTTATTAATAGCTTGATGCACAGCTGTCTTGCTCACATTCACTGGGGCCGGGCACCTTTATGTATGGAAGTAGAATGCGTCTTATGCAACTAACACATGAGATGACGCAATAATCTGCTCAAATGATGCAATGTGTTAAAATACTGAAAATCGGCTACTGGTCTTAAACTTTTGCAAATGACTGTAGAAATGGCCTTCATTTAAAATGAAATTACGTTTATGAATTCGAAAAAATGACGAATATTTTTGAATGAAAACTTATTTTATTAATGATTAAAATAAGTAAGGAATAACATGCAAAGAATGATTAATTCCAGTTCTGATGGAAAAGAGAATCTCGTCATTTTCGCTATACTTTTCACATATATGAATTATAATTTAATTTAATTATATTTTAAAGTGCCGTCGGTAGGTAAAGGGTTAAAAATTATTTAATTGTTATCATTACTACTCATTTAAAAGTCTCTTAAAACGTATTTAAAATTTTTAAAGGGTGTAAGTAGGAATGGATCGAAGATCTACGTCGGTTGTTTTGTATTTATATTTTGACAGAATTTTTAATGATAAAAATTTTTGTACTGTGCATCGTTTGTTTGTTTGTCTGTTTGTCCGAATTCTATATTATGTAAATACTTTTAGATCCCCTTAAAATTAATGAGTGATTTTTGCGTTCATTATGGCAAGTTTTTCATTGAAAATCTTACAAACAGAACAACAGTATAGTGCAGAAGGCCTCACAGAATAATTAGGAAGTAATATGATGTATGAGAAATAATTTTAAGCATATTTCAAAATTTATTCCAGAATATAAGTGGAAATATATAGATGTTTTATTTTCTTTGTATTGTGCGTTTTTATACTTTCAGATAAAGATAAAAGTGCTTTTTTACCTTGTTTAATCTATTTGTATGTTGGTGTATTTGCCCATTTTCTTGTCCAAATGCTCATTTATATAAATATATTTAGAATTCCTTTAAATTGTTTTATGTGTTTGTGTTCATAATTGCATGTTTTTTATTGACATTACTATAAACAGGAAAACACTATAGTGTCAAGGGATTCACAAAATAACTCGGTTGCATTGTGTTCTATGGATAACATTTCTAACATATTTCCAGATTTTGTACTCCATATTACGAAACGAAATCAACATACGTTATTCAGAGGCACAAAAGCGTATTTACTGTAGAATATGGCGCAATTAATGATTTATTTGATTTATTGATTTATAATGATTTATTTATTGATCCATTGGAAACTTTTTGGATGTAGCAGGAAATATAAGTGAAATCTTCTTGAATGTTTAAAAAGTGCATATGGCATCACTTAATATATGTATCGGAGTGCCTCTACGTCAAGCTGTTCTTGTTATTTTCCCCCATAAATTACACTGCTCTGCAAAAAAAAAAAAAAAAAAAAAAAAAAAAAAATCGAGATCTGATATTATTTTTGCTGATTCTTATGTAAAATGACCTCTTGAATCCGAATATGATTCCCATTTTGCCCAGTCACCCACCTTTTTCCAGATACACCACCCCCTCCCTCAATTTCTTTCCCTGTTCGATATTTTAAGATCATGCATTTGATTTGAAGAATGAAAAATAATTAATTTAACACCTAAAAACAATATATATATATATATATATATATATATATATATATATATATATATATAAAGTTTAAAAAATAACAATAATAACAGATTAAAAAAATATAAGATATATAATGCATAATTTAAGTGGCAAATCTCTCCCCCTCAAGAAAAAAAAAATCCCTTGCCGCAATGTCCATGTTTTAGAATTTTCCAACTCTGTAGCCCCTCAGAAGATATTTAACGGTTAAAATAATCCCCCCCCCCTCAAAAAAAAATTATAGCCATAAAATTACCGAAAGATGATAAAAATAGGGGGCTATTACTAAAAAACGGTGGGTGATAGGGCAAAATGGGCGTCGTATTCGGATTCAGGTCATTTTACATAAGAATATGCTGAAATGGTGTCAGAGGCAATTTTCATGCCGAGCAGTGTTATTTAAGAATTCTTTGGAAATCATGTATGTTACTCATGTTCCTCGTTAGTGCAAAAATTTTAAATTTCTGTGAAAACTAAATAAAGAAAGAAACATACTTTAGCATTTTAAAAACCGGAAATTAAAGAAAACCTGAACAGGGAGAAAAAGCTATTTAATATCTATATATATATGATAAAAGTATTATGTTAGTGATAAATATTTTATCCTTTAAAACTTTTTGAAGTATGTATCTCAAAAAACAATGAATTGTATTTAAACAAACTTGCTATTTCATTGGATCGTGACATTACAGGTTGATTCAAAATTAGTGTGACCAATTTTAAAAGAATGTAACTATTTATAGTATATTTTAATCGCTTTACCACTAGTTTTATTTTAAAAGTGAGATGTTTAAAATACCAATCTAGCTATTTTTATTAGTGGGAGTAAATTATGGTTCCAAAATTAGATCTTCAAACCCGAAACGAAATTTTAAAGCTTTTGAAGGATGATTGCTCAAATTCTGTTATAAATAAAGCATTTAAAAATCAGAAATGATATTTTTCTAACGGATTACTATCTAAACTTCGAAAAGAAATAGAATTAGGCTGGAAATCAGAAGCTCCAGGGAAAAAATGTGGACGAAAGGAAGTCCTTGGTGAAAAAGAAAAAAAAAGAAGCTGAAAAGACTTATCGCTGTAGAAAATCCTCTGCTTCAAAGACCTTTAGCAAAGAAACTACAGGTATCCCAATCTACAATTTGTCATCAGATAAAGAAAACTGGCTATAAAAAAAGTGAATAAACCAGTCAGTCATCAAATGTCTGCAAATACCTTAGAAAAACTAAGAAAACGTTCTTGGCCACTGTATTTAATATTACGCAAAGATAGATACAAAACATGGATAGCATCGGATGAAGCACTGTTTTATCTGTCATCCACAAATGACAAAACGAAGATACAATATATTTCACCCGAAAAAGACGCAACTGTTTTGCAAAAGGCAAGTTGGCCGTCAGGTGTTGTGGTACGGATGGGAATGTCCTCCCAAGGCTTAACAAAACCATTTTTTGTAGACCCAAAGGCTAAACTTGATACTAAATATTATCAGAATAAAGTTTTGAAGCACATGGTCAAAGAAAGTAAACGTCTTTACCCACAAGGAAACTTTGTTTTTCACCAAGATTCTGCACCAAGTCATACTGCAAAATCAATTATAAAATGGCTAAAAGGTAAAAAAATAAATTTTCTTCCTCCTGAGAAATGGCTACCATCATCCCCTGACTGTGCTCCGTGCTATTATTTTTTATTGAGATACTTAAAAAAACAATTAAGTAGACGTAAAGTAAGAAAACTTCAAAGGCTTCAAAAAGCAATGAAATAGGAAGTTGGGAAAATACCCCTAAAAATGGTCGAAAAAGCCCGTTTGGCTTGGCCTAAAGAATTACGTAAAATGTACTATGCTAAAAGAAACTATGTTGAAAATTTCATGTAAATGACTTAATTCAATAAAAATTTCTGATGCTCTGAAATTGGTCACACTAATTTTGAATCAACCTGTAAATACCAATATGTTTAGAGTTCATGCTGTGAATGATACGTTGGAAGCAGCAATATACAGCCATAAACTCTGAAAATTTACTATTTATATTCTATAATAGCTGTTTTAACTATTATATCAAAGAATTACATAATTAAAAAAAAAGTGTATAAAAAAAAATACTATCGTGACATTAAATACTAATATGTTTAGAGTTTATGCTGTGAATGGTATGTTTGAAGCAGCAATATACAGCCATAAACTCTGAAAAATTATTATTTATATTCCATAATAGCTGTTTTAACTATTATATCAAAGAATTACACAATTAAAAAAAAAGTGTATAAAAAATGCTTTTTTCTTTAAATTTGCGTATTTAATATTAAAAAATAAATAAAAATAAAAATAGTAAAATTATTTGAAACTGCATAGTTAAAAAAAAAAATATATATATATATATATATATATATATATATATATATATATATATTTAGTCTCAGCTTTAGTACTGTAAAATCTGCACGAAAATACTAAAATTAAAATATAGACTTTCCATTAAAAGAGTATATTTAACTTTTTCTCTCCTTCATTTCACAACGGTGTTTAACGCGACTTGAAGTCTTTTCTGTTTAACTTCTTTCTCTGCTGTTTGAAATTGCTTTGACTGTGTTTACCTTTTAGGACTGCTGAATCCCATTTCCTGTTTACCTTCGTTTTCTCTTTAAAAGAAAAAAAAAATGCCCATCCAGTGCTTTTAAGTTAAATATATAATTCTTATTGGATGAGTATTAAAAAAATTTAAAACGTACTCAGATATTTTATTTTTTAGAATTTATGATAAAGCATACTATTAATTATTGAGAAACTCAAATATTGACTTTTGAAGTACAGTATTTTTTATTTTTATATGCTAATCAACTACTGGTTTCAAATGATAAGAGTAATAGAAATCATGAAAATTTTATTACAATTTGTTAACTTTTGAGGATGCTAAGGATCTCATAATCACAGAGAAAAAAACTATCGTTTTTAACTTTATTTTAAGTATTAGCATTATTTCTTCATTTTTGAGGAATTTAAATTTTTTAAGTTTCACCGCTGTCATAAAGGGCACAGACAATTTTTCACTTGAATATTTGGCAACTTGTAAAATATAAATTTGAAAAAAAATTACATTTTTATTACTATATTACACTAACAAAAAGCTCTGTAACTGTCATCTAGAATTTAAATTGTGGCTCTGGAAAAAATAGTTCTAAGTTATCCTTATAAATTCTTTTCCCCATTGAAAGCGAATTCTAGAAAGAAATTAGAATTCTGGAGCGTTTTCTATATTATCGAGGGCAAAGCTATTTAAAAATCTCTGTAAATAAATGAGAATACAAGAGACGAGTTTCAGCATCTATAATCTTGGTTTATAACCTAATTCTAAAAAATCAAGCGAGAATTTCTCACAATAGAAAAGATTCCGAATATTATTTCACCAGCTGGAAAAGTGTAGCCTAGAAATTCTTGATCATTTCGTCTATTCAGATTATTGGCGTGCCTCATGCTTGGAAATCTATATTTCTTGTTTAGGGATTTAGAAAATGACCACTTATTCATTCTAGATGAAGGCAGCATATTTTTTTCCTGAGTGTAATATATATATATATATACATATAGATAGATAGATAGATGGGTAATCAGAATGTATAGTAGAAAAATAATATTATGAGTACGTACAGTTGGAATATAAAGACGATTTAACATCAGTATTCAAACAATTAATATGATCTAAAACCAAAGGTAACCCAAATCAAACCAAAAAAGAAATAAAGTCAAATATAAATGAATTAAAGCAAATTGGAATAAGATAACAGAAATATTAGCATTCTAACGTTATCAAGAGCCTTATAGAATGCAAACATGCTACATAAATGAATGTTTTTTTGTCACAAAGATAGCAAAAGCTAAGTATTTCTTTGTGCACAGGACCAAATATATATATATATATATATATTTCCTTAACAATTAATTTTAGTTGGAATATTATTCACGTTGTAATACAAACAATGTATTGAATGTTATACTATGCAAAGTGATAGGTTCGTTTGTTTGATTTTTTGTACTCTAAGTCTAAATAGACCAGGACTTATTTTTTAAAGTGAATTCTGAACCAACTATGAACATGCATATTTTCCGAGCTAAAAATGAACTGCAGTAAATCTACAAAAAAAAAATTACAGTGATTTAGCCAATTCCACTGCATTTTTTTTTTTTTTTTTTACAGAACTGAAGTATTTTTGAAATGTTTCTACAGTCAACTTTAGATCTTCTGTAATTCAATCTCGACTGTAAAAATACTTCAGTTATTTTTCAGTAAATATCAAGTAATTTTCCAGTGAATTATTTCAAAACTATTGTGAGCTATTATCTTAAAAAATATTGTAGTTTACTTAAAGTTACTTTATAATCATAAATTTAAAAAATAATGAGACTTTTCTAGAAATAAAATGAATTATTTAAAATTGTTATCTGAGTAAAAGTTTTCTATGGAGGAGTAATACAGTAGGCACGTCAACTGAAAAAAAAGAAAAAAAAAAAAAAAATCTGCAGTGGAATTGGCTAAATTACTGCTCTTTTTTTGTAGATATACTGCAGTTCATTTTTAGTTGGGTTACCCTGACTCGAACCCAATACATTTTTACTGATGGTATAAGCGATAACTTTGTGTCACCAGATGGGCCATTCATAAGCGTGAGAGTCTTAAAGATTTTCTGATTATGACTGAAACATAAATTATTGTTTTGTATGTTTATATATATATAAATCGCAGTAGTGATAACAATCTTAAAATTTCATTACATTGTATTTATTATATATATACACCTGTTACATTACACAGGATTTTTGGAAGCAATGCTGTCAAAAAATATCTTCTCCAGATCAACCAGGAAGAATCGAACTAGGGTGCACCGCACAGCAGGTGATGGTGCTACCTCTCTGCCCTGGGTACCATACTTTAGCCTATTACTGTGCACTTACCAGATTTACTTCGATACAAATTTTCCCGTATGCACAAAGCAGAAAAAAAAATGTACTTATGTACTTTGAATGAATGGGAGCAAATTTTATCTCGTTACAGAGAAAATGTGTTTTTTGTGTAACTGAAATGTAATTTTATGTCGTAACTTTCTGTAAATTTTTATAGTAAATTTTTGTTAGTTTTAGAAATCAGAATCTTTCTGTCGTAATGTTACAAAAATACCTATATTTCAACAGATTTTTTTACTGTGCATTGTAATTAAAAAACAATTTAAATATTTAAAATAATAGTTGTGCAACGAATTTAATGATTTTTTTAATAGAGTAGATGTTTATTATTATTTATTTTTTAAATATTATTCAAAGGAAAATTTGTATCCAACAGTAAAATTTTTTATATATTTACGCGCATGCACATTAAAATAAACAATTTTTACTGTTAAAAAAAAAGAAAAAAGAAAAAAGAAAATTAAAACTTTATTAAAACAGATGGTAATAAATAAATAAATAAATAAATAAATAATAATAACAATACACTAGGATTTTGCGTCAATAAACTTATTTAAATGCATTATTTTAGAATATATTTAATTTTGAAACTATCTAATTTTTATTTTTTATTTTAAAAGATATTCGAACTGATATTATTAAATGAATTATTTTGATTATTTTTAATTGCTACTAATATAATAACACAGACGAATTTCATTCAATATTCATTCAAAATTATATTAGAAAAAAGAAAGTCTTTTGAAAGAATACAAAAAGTTATCCATGCTTAACTATTCTATAAAAGCAGAAATTTATTTTCATACTGTTATGCATTAACTTTTACACAAATAAAAAGCATAAACAAAATTATTAATCTAAATACTTGCTTTTTTTTCTAATGATAGCATGTTTCCATTTCAATATATTATTTATATTTAAGTAAACATAAGATATTTCGTTTAGAAATAACTAATTAAATAAAAAGGTATCAAAAATGTAATTTCAGTACAGGATAGCTTACTAATATTTAACTGTAAATATTTAGTTTTTAACATTCACTGCTATAATTCAATATCTATTGCTAGACTAATTGAAGTCTGCTAAAATTTTGCATTCTTAATATAAAATGAAATTTTACAAAGATAAACAAAAGCTTTTAAAATAACAAATTTCAAACAGTTTATACTTTAAAGCATAAAAATAATGTTATTTATTATGAAACACAAACAGTATTATTATTAATATTATTAATATTATTTAATTTATCTTCACTTTACTGAAAAAAAATGAAGTTGTTTAAATTAATTAGATTCTAAGTAGGTTGAAAAATTTATTAACATATAAATGTTCAAAATATTTTAAATTTTAAACTTATATGTTAACAATTTTGTCTTTTTTGAACCTCATTTTAGAAGAACTTTCTTTCTTTCTTTCTTTTTTTTTTTTTTTAAGAGCATTATTAGATAGCTATTCATTATTTAAAAAATATTTTTAACTATTGTTATTTAAAAAATAATAACACGCATCTTTATTGAAATAATTGCATTCAAATAGATAGAAAAGAAAATTTACAGCTAAAGAAAACATTTCTTTTTCGATAACATTAAATTACTTGTTTTACAAAACAACGAAAAAAAAAAAAAAAAAAAAAAAAAAAAAACCTCACTGGAATTTAAATAATATTTTATTGTTATTCTTTCAAAGAAAGAATGTGTTTTTTCTTACCTTTTATACAAAATAATAATAAAAAAAAAAAACATAGAATTGTCTTATGCATTTTTGCTGAAATAAAATGTTTAAGTTTTTTTAAAAAACTAAACCGCAATGCAGTCATTGTTTTTTCATGACCGTTCCTACGGGTGATAAAATTTACCATTTTACAGAAAAAATCATCCGCAATAATACAGATTTACGCATAAGTTTGGAAATAACAATGTTCTCTTTTCGCACTGCAAGATATCATTTTGCGACATTATACGTAATTTTAAAACGCGAACACAATGTATTTTTGCTTATGTGAATCTTTTTAACAGTTTCTTGAAAGAAGAACAATTTTTTGTAAGACTTTGCATATAATAAAAATGCATATAACATCTTAAGTAAAGTGCATAAATATTTTATAGACAGCTGTTTTAAATTATTAAGACTGCGTATAATTTTGCGTATACATATATCCTGTTATCTGCAGATAAATACCTAAGGTACTAAAATTTGAAAAATAATCCTTTTAATCCGAATTTAATTTAATTAAGTTGTTACAATTAATTTAAAGCATGTTAATTGAAAAACCTCATAATAGCATTAGAATAAATTAAATTTTTCATATCAAGCTAATGTCCATAAAAACAATACGTTTATGCGTTCAATTACTTTTTGTTTTTCATTTTTAATATTTTTATTTTTTCTTATCCATATAGGTTGAGATAGTTCTGTTTTAGGTCAAAATTTGAAAAATGACTTTATTCTATATTTACATGTTTTGAGGTTCCCTTAATTAAAAAAGAATGCTTTCAGCGGATGGTTTTTGTGTCAGATTTTTATTTGTTATCAGCAAATACTTTTAATAAGCATGTCAAAAACAAAAATTAGCTGGTATCCTATATCTGTATCATATAAAGATGCAAAACTCAACTTTTAGTTGAGATTTTGTACGATTTACAAAACCTTAACTTAAAAAATACATATGATATTCTGAATAAAATCTAAAGTAAATGAAATATAATTGTCTAATTATAACATGCGTTGATAGTTATTAGTTAAAAATATTAGAAAAATGATGACGCTTTCTTATATACTCAATCATATATACATATATGTAAATTCATTTCATTACTATAATGCAAAGAAACCACGAAACAGTAGGAATTAAAAACGTAACCGTAACAACCTGTTGAATATGCATAATTTAATTATTAGACGGTAAAGAAAATAAAATTCATGAAATACTTTTGAAAATAACACCCTCCCCCACTCGAAAAAAAAAAGAAAAGAAGTATTTTTATTGCGTAATGTAATATATTTATGTAATATTAAACATAAATGTATATGAACAAGAAATACAAATTATTACCATATTCATTCATTGATTCATCTATGAACGCCGAGTTCAGATCACTGAAGTTAAAATCATGCCTTCAAAGTTTATAAAAAACAATTTAACAAAATTTAACCCTTAAGAGTTCGAAAAGGAGTTTCAAAGTTTTTGCCGTATGTCTGCAGTGGTTTTTAACAAAAGCTTAAAATTCAAGAAATTATCTCTTTATAGGACCTAAGTAAGATAGAAGACTAGGATGTATTAAATTTTCTGTCTAGCAGTGCGTGGAAAAATACAGTGCGCATTTTTAGTTTCGTGGAAAAATACAGTAGTTTCCTTTAGATGCGTCAAGTTTCGTAAAATGGGTTGCCTTAGGTCCTAATTAAAGTAAAAGATGAAAATATCTCGAAATTTATACCTTCGGTGGATGCGTGAAAGGGAGTGTTTAACAGTTCTATCATTTCTTCGCATGTGCAAAGTCGCAGTGGTTTCGAACAAATGCAAGAAACTCATTAAAATGTCCTTTTTTAGTTCTTAATTAAAGTAAAAGATGAGGATCTTCCGAAAATCAATGCTTTATGGGATGAATGGGGATTACCTGTTTTATACGTTCTTCGGACGTGGAAAATCGCAATGCTTTATTGTAGAAGATTGAAATTTAGAATTATATCTCTTCTTAGGCCTAATTAAGGTAAAAACAATGAGGTTCTTCCTAAAATTTACCCTTAAGAAGTGAAGAGGGTTACATACACATACACATATATATATACACTAAGCGACAAAAAAAAAAAAAAAAAAAAAAAAAAAAAAATCCGCACTTGGATATTTTCCTTTTCGCCTTCTACAACCGCCAATTTTATCGTTTAAAAAGCAAATTTTCGAACAGATTTTATTATGTTGTCCTCCACATACATTTTAGCTTTGAGTTCAGTGTTAAAAACAAAATGCAAATTGTTAGGAAAATTGTAATTTTAGAAATTATTTCAAAAATGGTAAGAATAAGGCAGTTAACGATGCCACAAAAAGTATTAATTTTTGAATGAAAATCAAAAAATATTTTCATACGTGAGATGGCAAAATAATTAAATGTTAACTAAATATTGGTAAAATGGTTTTTAGCAAGATATAAATTTTTTGGCCGTTTAAACAGGGAATTTTGCTTTAGGCGGTCATGTTGCTCATCCAAGCGAGATGACCGTAAGTTAAAAACCCATTGCTTATAAAATCGGTTTGTATTACATTTAAAACATAAAAGAGATTGAGAAAAAGTGTTTAGCAGCATAATTTCTTAAACTAGAGTGCAGAATATATTAAACAAAGCAGATTTAAATGACAGAAAGTGTGAAAAAATTTCATTCTTAGTGAAGAAAAATAGGAAAGCAAGACCTCAGATGGCTAAAAAAAATAAAAAAAATGATTAATTAATTGTTGGGTTGAACTCGTTCTCTCTGATGAGTCAGGTTTAACTTATTTCCAGCTAAAGAAAACAAGCAGATCTGACAACGAAAGTATCATCGACTTAACGAAAATCGCACTTTTAAAACAGGCACATTCTCCGTACATTATGGTACGGAAGTGCATAACTTTTCAAACAGTCGGGCAAATTTTTATGCTAAAGGGATCAATTAACTAGAAGTAAAACGCAATCTTCATAAGAGTGGTGCCTGACCGACTTTTTTCGAGGTATCTTGGACATTTTCGCAAATAGCATTTCAAGAGGAAAATGTACATTATTACATGGCATCTGTGGTAAGTTTATTCACTTCAAATTGTCAAAATTTCCTATCCCTTCCCATGAGAACCTATAATTTTGTAAGTAATCATATCTTTTTTCACTTTAAGTTAAATCCCACAAAGGATATAGTAGAATTTCCTCTTTACCAGACATGGAAACAGTCCTAATTGTGATCCGCTCAAAAATGTTTCGTCTATAAAAAGACGGGGGAGAGGGGAGATGATTCGAAATTTGCAACCTATAACTCTGCCAGAACAACAAAAAAATATTTGTGATATTTGGCACATTGAAATTTCTGATATTTACATTAAAAACACTATATAAAATATTACCATTGCGCATTAAAGCAGTAATTCCATATGAAGGTGGAATTAACCCAATGCAGAATACATATTTTTAATAAAAAATTGCTCAGATCTAACACATATATAGTTTTATTTCATATATTAAAATAAAACTTGTTTATTTCCTATAATAAATCATAATAGAATATAAAGTGTATGTTTATTGCATTGTGTTCAAAAAGAAAGTTTTATGTAGATTTTTAAAAAGTACTTCGTAGAGTGCAATAAAGCGAATTATTAAATCAAAAATGTACGTTGGTATCATTTCACTCCTTTGGTATTATGCAAGCAAGACAGTTTTACTTGTTTCAAACATTAATTTTAAAGTTTTACAAATAAGAAAGGTAAAGTCATTTCTTCTGCAGAGCAGCTTTTTTTTTTTTTTTTGTCGCTTAGTGTATATATATATATGTATGTAATACCAACGTATTAGTACAGCCCCTTTTTACCCACCACTTAATTTTTAGAGTAATTCTCTTTAAATGCATTTACGATGAATTAAGAAAAAGAAAAATGATTGGTGTTGAAAAAAGGGCAGGGCTAACAATCATCCGGATTAGGTTGGCAGCTCTGAAAATAAATAAATAAATAAATAAAACGAACACAAACATAGTGTGAAACTGGACGATGATGTTCAAAGAAATATCTGCCCGTATCGGAATGCGAGAACCGAGGTTCGATCGCTATTGTGAGGAATAGTAAGTTGATCTCACCTGAAGGAAAATTAAACTTCATTGTTTGAAAGAAGGATTACCTTTAAAGCGTTAATCCACAATCATACATAACAACTGAAGAAATTTAAGAGTGATTTTACTTTGTAGAAATAAACTTCAGAATTAACGATTAGGAAAGCCATTCGGATAAATTTAAAAAAATAAAAACTAGTTGGAATAGGTGGACTCTGCGCAGTTCTCCATCATATTTATGTTCTCATAAATTTCTAGTGCAGGACATTCTCTTAACATGTTTATCACGTTAAGATAAATGAATGTGATCAAACATTTGACACAGTGACAGAATAAAATCCCCGCCTAATAGGTTATCCACCGTTCACTTCGATATGTTTATATTATTATAATCTATTATTTTATTTTTTTAGGGTCAATTTCATAGTTTAGTTTCCATGCAACTATTTCCAATGCAACAGTTCTCAAAATGCATATTTATACGGAAAATTTTCAGTTTTGTTATGTTGATAAAATCTTAAATTACGAATAACTTACGAAATTTTCCTGTTAGAATATTTGTAGTCAATCACGTTCATACAAGTGTCACAGATGTTATTTTGAAGTTGTCTGATATATTTATGATCCTCAAAATGGACGTGTATGCTCAGTTTTGGCCTTTTCTGCAATTTTAAGAAAATCGTAAATTCTAAATAACTTACGAATTTTTTTAATTGGAAAATTCATACCCTATGGCATTCATGTCAGTATCCTGAATAATATTTAAAAAGTGATCTGACGTCTTTACGACGAAAATATCCTTCAAGATTGACGTTTGAATGAAATTTTGCCCTATTCTGCCATGCTAATAAATCGTAAATGTCTAATAACTTACGAAATTTTTATGTAGGAAAATTCATAGTCAATGATGTTCACGCCATTTTCCTAAATAATATTTCAGAAGTAGTCTAACATCTTTACGATGAAAATATCCCTGAAAACTGACATTTATGGGAAATTTTGCCCTATTTTGCCATGTTAAGAAATTCATAAATTTCCAATAACTTGCGAAATTTTCAAAGTAGCATGTTTATAGTTACTGATATTTATTCCGGCATCAAAACTGATATTTTAAAACTGGTCTGACATTTTTACAGTAAAAAATATTCCATTTAATGCACGCTTAAGGGAAATTTTGTCCTGTTCTCCCATGTAAAGAAATTCGTAAATTTCTTATAACTTACGAAGTTTTTTAATTCGGATGTTGCAGATGAATAGGGCTCTTGCCAGTGTCTAAAATAATATTTTAAGACTGATCTGACTTCTCTGCGACAATTTGTTCTTGAGATATCGTGCACACAGACTAACAAAATAACTAACGGACATACTGACTAACAAACTAACAGACACCCCTACAGACGGACACCATACAAATTTTGTCATTTTCGGAATCCTCACTCCTGAAAACGTGTAAAAAAGTCAAAAAACGGAGGTCGAAAATTTTCACGATTACCTATATCCCCATACCTATAGTATGATGGGGAACTAATGCTTTTTTTTTTTTTTTGAGATATGTTAAAGTGAATCTCAACAGAAAGTGCGAAAAAGTAAAAATTAACCATTTTAAGGATTTTGCATAGACATGATGTCAGCAAGAAAAAAAACATCTAACTGTTTTTCTTTCACCAAATTTCCTTGGCTTGAAAAAGTAATTTGGGTGGACACATTTTAATTTTTTTAATTACAAACCTAAAGGAGAGATAAAAGATTGGCTAATAATTAAATTACGTCACAGGATATGATTAAATATTGTCAGGTATCAAGAACTAGGCTGATCCCCCGAAACAAATTGATTAAAAATAATTTTCATCTATTTTATGATTCAACGGAAATTTTTTATTCGTATGGAGACAAGAAGTAACCGCAGACAGATTTGAAAGCACATAATAAAAATAAATTGGTTTTCCTTTCTTTTATATATTTTTTATTTAATGATTACTTGGGGAAAAGTTATGGTATATAATACAGGAAACAATAAATTATGAAAATTACAGATTAATGAAAAATAAATAAAATTAAATAGAGTAAGCAAATTAAAGTAAAATATATTAGATTCTTTTAGAATAAGAAATATAACGTGATTGCTTGTCTTTTAATATCACAGCAGTCACTTGATAAAATACATATATTATATATAAGTTAAAATTGAAAGTAAATGAAAACAAAAAAAATTACCATTGAATTAAACTGTAATTAAAATATCATTAAACTCTTTTTAATATTTTGCATGTTACTAATATTAAGTTATATAAATATTAATAAAAGCATTTTAAAATAACAATTAAATACAATTTATTCTTTGAAGCATATGAATAATGATATTTACTACGAAATACAAACATATTTTTTTAAGCTCACACGGGAGATAATTTTCTTTTAAGTTGTTTTAAATTAATCAGCTGCAGAGAGAGGTATAGTGTAACATTCATTAGCATATAAATTTGCAAAATGATTTTAAACATAAACTATCATTTTAATTAAATTTTATGTCGGTTATTTGAACTTTTTATTTTTTTTTATGTAAAGAAATGTTTTTGGATAACTGTTATTTATCAAGAAATATAAAATAAAAATATTATTGAAGAAATAAAAACACGTAACTTTAATAAAATGATTACATTTGAATACATGCATACACAAATTAAAGAAAAAAAACGTATTTTATTTTTTATTCAAAACATAGTTTTTCTTGTTTAGTGGGGGAAAAAAATTATTCTTTTAAAGAATTTTTTTTCTCTCTGTTCAAGAATTAAAAAAAAAAAAAAAAAAAAAAAAAAAAGATTTTTCTTTCTTTTGTATTTTTACTAATTTTTAAAGCATAGAAAATTATCATGGGTATTTTTTTTAACTTAATTTTTTACTCTTGCAATCTAATTTAAAATAATAGTTTTTTTTTTTTTTTTTTTTTTTTTGAATGAGATAAAGTACTTAAGTGATTCTATGAAACAAACCGAAATGTTATTATAAATTTTACTTAAAAAAATATATATGTATATATTTCTATGCACAATATAACAATGTAGAAAATTTATCTATTTTAACAAAAATTTACTCATACAAAATAAATAAGATTTTCTGAGTAGGATTTTATTTTATCACTTTATGCGTAATTTTTCCCATTCATAAAGTTATTGCTATATGAATATGCATTTTTGAAATAAGTATATATAAAAAAAAGCGGAATCTTTGTAAGATTCTACAAATGATAAAATAATATACAGCATATGGCATAGGATGTTTATAATTTTATAATGTGCATATGTAAAATACGTAATTAAAGCATGATTTTTAATTAAAGTACTGACTTTTCCGAAAAAAAAAAAAAGGAGTTTCATTTAAAGATTTTTTCGAAATGTAATAATAATATTTTACATTAAAAATGTAAATTTGATTTTTCAACATCATTTCATGATGATGTTTACGGGGAAGGTGAAAGTTGAAAATCTTTTTTTTTTTTAATTACTGTCTTTGAGTTTTGAATAATAACATATATAACCATCAAAATATCCAGTATTAAGTACTGGGTGACACAAATGCCTGTTAACATTGAAAACTTCAATAATTCACGGAATAATGTAGGTAAAGAGGTCAAAATTGAAACACATGCTTGAAATGACATGGGACTTCTTTGAAACAAAACCCAATGAAATCCGTGGTTATCAGTTCACGATGACGCAGGATTTCGTATGAATATCATTGGAAGGTATGCCTTAGTGCTCTCAATAGCTGTGTTGGGCATAATTGTTTAAAAAGTAATTGAATTACAATTTACAACTATAATTATTTTAATGTCAGTCAATTAACAAGTAATTGATTACAAATAAATTGAATTACTTATTCAATTTATTTGTAATAATTCAATTTATTTGTAATCAATTACTTGTGAATCGACTGGCAAAAAGAAAAAAAAATGTAGTTGTAATTTAATTGTAATTCAATTACTTTTTAACCAATCATGCCCAACACTACTCAATAGTAGGGTGATGGTACCGGTGACACGTCTACCATCACGAGTGCTGACTATCCAGCGCATAGACGAACTAGTTAAAGTCTCCCTCCCTTCCTCAACTGTGAGAACAGAACTGGTATCTGGTCGTCGTCTGGAGGTACGATTGTCTAAACGGGGCATATTTTCCATTCTGATAGTACAGCTTCACTCACAGTGCCTTTTCTGGTAAAGTCAACATGCCGCATACCCTCTCTCACTGCAGCTCATTTTAAGCATGTTGTTTTATGCGGCTTCACTTACATTTAGCTGTCCAGCGTCATCTTTTGGAAATTTTTGCATATTTTTACTTTTCAATTAAACTCCGTATCATTTCAAGCATGTGTGTCAATTTTTAGCACTCTACCTACATTATTCCGTGAATTATTTTTATTTTTAAATGTTAACGGACTTTTGTCACCCAGTATATTAAAATTTCCCAAAAACTATTGATATAAAAAATAATAAATTTCAAAACATTTATTTTTGCCATTCCTTCAGGAAAAAAAAAAAAAAAAAAAAAAAATCGCATCTAGTATGCGTATGTTTAATAGAAATTACCGTTAAAGGATAATCAAATACAAATAACACTTTTAAATTTTATGTATTTCTTATAATTCCAACAATTTTAACAACTTGAATTATGGACACTGAGTAATTTTTCCGTAAAATTGATTGTTCTATCTAGAGATGTTATTTGTTTTTTTATTTTAATAATTATCTGTTATTAAATATTTAAGCTTAATAATATCACAGTTTTGACTGCAGTTTAAAAGTTATGTGCCACATATTTCTTAGAGTAGTTTTAGACAGTAAATATTTAAGCAAGCATTTACGATTAAATAATACTATATTTTATTTGAACATTTAATATTTATATAAGCTAAAGAAGTAACGAAATATGCAAAAACGTATGTTAATGACTGCACAGAAATTTATTTGATTCTTAGAGATTTTTACAATGACCAACACAAAGCAGATTTTGCTACGCTGTATATATATATATATATATTGGGTTGTTCGATAAATAATGTCGTTTTCTTTTCATGTTTTTCAAAGTGAATTCATTCATATTTTCAACAAACATTAATCAATTATATATTGGCCATTTTGTTGGATGACTTTTTGCCATCTTTCGGTAAGTTGAAAAATTCCACGTTCGAAGAAGCCTTGGATTTTAGAAGCGAAGGTTTTAAAAAACGACATTATTTATCGAATAACCCAATATATATATGACAAAATATAAATATAGGATGGAGCAAAACTTGAATTATTAAATATATAGATCTAGAACTAAAGTTTTGATAAACCAATGCGCAAATGCAACAAAAGGAAGTATAAAACTATAATAAATAAGCAAAATAATCAAAACCAGATGAAAAATTAATCCCAAAACACATGAGGACTTTCATCAGGGGAGTTCCCCATGTAGGGACAGGAAAATGAGAAGTTTCTGACGAAACGCTGGTAATTTAACCAAATAAGTTTCTAGCCCCCAACTTCTCACAGATGGAAGCAAGACCATACAGCAAACAAATTTTAATTAATACAAAGCATAAAAAGCAATTAAATTCAGAAATCAAGTACAAAATACAATACATCAATATAAAATACAAGAATATAAATAATACAAGAATATATAAATACATACCAGGACAAACTCTAATAGTCATTAGATTATGGAAAATTGAAAACCACCCCCCCATTAATATAGTTTTGGGATTAATTTTTCATCTGGCTTTAATTATTTTGCTTATATATATATATATATATATATATTTAATTTCTGCAGATATTGAGTGACCATAATCAAATAACCAAAAACATTACAGAATTTAAATTTAAAGTAAATGATGAATAAAAGAGGATTAGAAAAAAAGTATACAAAGGTATAGAGAAAAAATAATCGAATAAAGCGGTATATTTTGTGATTTAGTGCACCTAATAGTGCCAACCTTTAGGGACATTTTCCTTTAATATCAACCATTAATTATTTATTACATTTTTTTTAGTTGTACGTCTGTCTAGTCAACTATCATATATTTTAAACATCATTAAAAAATGTAGTGGTGATTAAAAAATAAAAATGCCATTAGGATCTGGCAACAATGAATGTCCCAATACCATAATGCTACTAACAAAATTTAAAACTGAAAATATGTTATAGTGAAACTAAATTTCATATATATTTTAAAGAAATACTGGAAGTATTCACATAGATGAGAGACTACACTAAAGGATAATAGGTTCTTAATATTCAAGAACAGTCTACAATTTAAAATATTTTTTCTAAGTTTTTAAAAATTGTAAAAAGGAAAGTATTTATCATAATTATTACATTTCTAGTCCTCATTTACTTACCATAAGCTATACCTCAGTATATCAGTAATTTTTAATATTTTTTAATGGTAATATATTTAACGGTACTCTAATACACTATCAATCAATAAGTATTTGGACACTTTCGAAATTAAACGTTTTCCCAAACATCTTGAAAATTTCCTTAGGAATCATCTTGAAACTTTGGTAGTGTAAAGAATATGTTGTATCTCATATATTTCGGCAAAAGTTGTGCGTCTTGAAGAGGAAAAGGGGACCAGTAAAAAATGAAACACAAATTAAAATGTTTTGTATCACTTTGTGAAAAGTAATGATTTAAATGTGTTTATGCTGTAGCATGTGACTATGAAAAAATTTCTCATTATCGGTATAAATATTTATAAGGCTACCACATATATTCAAGGAGATATAACCTTTTTTTTTTTTTAATTGAAAGAAAAATTTCCACTTTTTTAATTATAACACGTAGGGTATTAGGCTCAGTGCAAAGCCATTTTTAGGAAAATTGGCATACTACATTAGACATTGCATACTACAATCAGATTGCAAAAATGTTAAACATCTTATGAAATGTGAGCCTTTTTACTAAATAATTTTTAACTACGCATGCGCAGGCTTTAAAAAAATTAATTTACACAATTTAACAGCAAAAAATATTGAGCAATTTATATGAAAACCCCAAGCAAATATCGTGTAATATCAAAAGCTATGAGAGATAGACTGAACAGAATTTTATTTCTTCTCAAAATGATAGGGGGTTTTATCAATATTTATTTACAATCAGCGAACACTGTATTACCATTGGACACTAATTAAATCAAAATAACAATGTGAGTAAAACCCCTTATATTTTAGCTTTTATTTTAAAAGAACTGAAATTCTGTTCACTCTATCTCTCATAACTTTTTGAATTTAAACCATATGTGTTTGGGGATTTTCATATAAGTTGCTCAATACTTTAGGCTATTAAGTTATGCAAATGAAATTTTTTAAAAGCTAGCGCATGCGCAGTTAAATTTTATTTAGTAAAACTGCTCATATTTTGTAAGATATTTAAAATTTTTGCATTCTGATTGCAGTATGGTGTATCTAATGTAGATGCCAAATTTTCTAAAAATATCTTTGCATGTGTATTGCAAAGTATCTCTACGTGTTATAATTTAAAAAGTGGAATTTTTTTTGCAAATTTAAAAATAAACAGTTATATCTCCATGAATATACGATGTAGCTTCATAGAAATTTATGCCAATAATGTCAATAACCTAAATGCATTTAAATGCTTTTTACAGGGTAATCGAAAACATTTTGACTTTTGATGAATTTTTTACTGGTCCCCTTTTCTTCTTCAGGACACAACTTTTGCTGCAATACATGAGGTATACCGTGTTTTGTGCACCACCAAAGTTTCAAAATGACTCCTAAAGAACTTTTCTAGATGTTTGACAAAACGTCTAAATTCTAAAGTGTCCAAATATTTATTGGTAG
The DNA here is from genome assembly GCA_963930645.1 of Salticus scenicus. Classification (NCBI taxonomy): domain Eukaryota; kingdom Metazoa; phylum Arthropoda; class Arachnida; order Araneae; family Salticidae; genus Salticus; species Salticus scenicus. The sequence goes on from OZ005648.1 coordinate 27,724,353, forward strand.
ATAGTGTATGGTCACGGCAGATAGTGACCGTATTAAAATACCTTTATTAAAAAGTGATAAAAATATTAAAATTACTCAGTTGAGGGGATATTTTAAGTAAAGGAAGTTAATAATTTTGATAAATAATTCCATTAGCACAAGTTTACAAGACTTAGAAAAATGATTTCAAAATACGGACTGTCCTCAAATTTTCCCGACGTATGGTTACTTGATTGTAGCTTAGACAGACAGACAAATCCATTTTATCATCATTTTTTAGTAATAAGAAAAACTCGATACTGATTCATGGCGAAGACTTAACTGAATAAAAACAGGGTATATATTAATTAAACCATTTGTTCTGATATCGATTTGGATTTTGGATTTTATCTTCTTCTGCTGTATCATCAATCACAAATATAGCATAACAATAAATAGATTCAAAATCAACTTTCATGCAAACATTTACTTTCAAATACTCTTGTCTGTGATAACAGATAACACAAATTTGGTAAATTTTATGTTTTAGTGGATGTTGAAAGTATGCAAAATTATATAAAAAGTTTATATATATAATTATATAAAAGAAAAGGCTGGAATTTTCCAACACTGGAATGTCAAACAAAGCAAAATAAGAAAAGAATATGAAAAAATAAAAATAAAAGTCTTATAAATTTTTCTTACTTTATTTTCTTCTCATTTACTGATATCCTATTAAAAAATTCGGATTCTGTAACATCTACGTACGGAAATTTACTAAATAAAAAATACAATTAATTAAAAAATTTCAGCTATTCTAACACATTAATAAAAGTGTCAAAAAGTAGTTATTATATTTAGACAATAGTTTATTTTATTTTCATGAGCATTGTCAATATACGATTGTCATATAGCATTGCCATTTTATCGTAATACAAAAATGGCAACATTATATAATGTCTTATATAAAAAAGCTATATTTTAAAATGAATTCTTGTTTAAATGAAATAAATGAAGGAATTAAAAAAAAAAAAAAAAAAAAAAAAAAAAAGGAAAGTATTTGATCAATAATATTTTGTAAGTTTCTCTTGACCTAGTCACGTAATTTTCTCATTCTAGCAGTAAAAAGTATCAGATTTTCTTCCTTTGAGTCCCGATAAAAGAAACTGATTTATTTGCCAGTTAAAAAAATTTATTTCTTAAAAATGGCCACACATAGATTTAAAAAAATTGTAAAAATTTTTTTATTGGCTTAAACAGCCGTCTATTTATTTCCTCAGCAGTTTTGGGTTTATAATATGATTTTTAAAAAATGAATTTTAAACTTGTTATTCTACTTATTTTCTTGTTAATTCTTATTAATGTATAATCTACAGACTTATTTACCACATTAATTATTATAATTTCTAAATTTGTTTTAATTTTTTTAAGAAAGCATTTACTTTGTAATTTTAAAGTATTGTGTTTATTATGAAGAATAAATAAAAATGAATTGAATTGTTGTGAATTGAATTGTTGAATTTATTCCTTTCATTACAATAGTGAGAAAAGGATATTTAAATATATATTTTTTAAATAATTATTTATTTAATTAAATATTTATGTTTTTAGTTATCTAAAATATTTTTTAAATGCATGAAATTCGGTATTTTATTGTATTGAAATTTATTACATATTTTAAAACATAATTCTTCCAGTCCAAAGGATGATGAATATTATAAAAAAATAAATAAAAAACTCTTTTCGGCAAGCTTAAAGACAATGACAGATTTCTTTACGTAATGTTACAAAAGTACAGAAATATTTCATATGCATTAACACATACTTAACCAATTACTTTGCTCCACATATTGCATTATTTACGTCTCTATTTTTTTTTCAAGAAGTTCAATTTTCAACTACAAAATGGTTTTATTCATTCTACTTAAAATTTTAGGCTAGATTTATTGGTCAGTAAATGCTTCAATTTTTTAAAATCCGAGCTCATACCTAATCATCCAACAAATATAAGTCATAAAGATATACAATTTGGTGACAAAACTTGCGACTTAGCAATGGAATTTGTGATTTTGCGGCAAAATTTGATAGTTGACGACGAAATTAGTTATTTGATAACAAATCCCAACTCATAGGAAGGTGTAATATATTACTCTCAATTTCAATCGTAAATTTTAAATTCTTGCCTAAACGAGAATTTTTAGACTACATATTTCTACATGGGGAAACAATATTTTGAATATTCTGAATCTTTTGTATTGCGAGAAATTCGTGCTTGATTTTCTAGAATTTGATAACAAACCAAGATTATAGTTGCTGAAACCCGCATCTTGTATTCGCATTTATTTGCAGAGATTTTTAAATAACTTTGCCCTCGAGAACATAGGCTAACGCTCTAGAATTCTAATAGGGGTTTCTAGAACTCGCTTTTAAAGGGGACTAGAATTTATAAGGATGACATGGAACTATTTTTTCTTCTAAAACCACAATTTAGATTCTAGATGTCATTTACAAAATTTTTTCTCATTGAGGGTTTTTAGAGGTAAAAAAAAACTATTAAAATTATCCCCATGTTCAGAAAAATTGGCATTCATTGTTAACCCTTTATCCGCCGGTTGCAAAACATAGCAGATATTAGGATTACTTGGAAATGGATGTAACGATTCTGAGGGAAATGTGGAATTAAGAGACTTTTGGGGAAAAAATCGATTGGATTTATCCTCAGTGTAGCAACGCTCTTGGAGTGAAATATATTTTAAGACTTGGTCAGTGTTCAAAGACCCCGGACGTCTATATATCTCCATGAATATGTCTGGTAGTCTCATAAAAAATTATACAGATAATTAGAAGAATCCTTATAATCACATACTACTGCCAAAACATATCTCAATCATTTCTTTTTTCTGGGTGTTCCGAAACATTTTGACTTTTGTTTAATTTTTTACTAGTCCTCTTTACATCTTCAAGACAAATATTTTGCTGAAATAAATGAGGTGTTACATGTTTTTTACACTCGCAAAGTTTCAAAATAATTCCTATTTTTCTAAATATTTGACAAAGCGTCTAAATTCGAAAGTATTTAAATACTCACTGGTAAATAGCGAATTTATGTTTTTCTATAAATTATATTACTTTCATTATCTCAAAATTAAATTGTCTTAACTTCATTAAACAATTTCATTTTAAAATAATGTAAGTAACATAAATTAATCCGAAACATGAACAACTTTCTTTAATTCAGCTTGAGAAAAAAAAACCTTTTTTCAATAATTTCATATTAATTTACACTCTAGAGACATACCAAAGTTCATTACCATATTAATGTAAAAAAAAAATCTTTAAAAATAAACACATACTTCTCGTTTTAATTAATTTTTGTATCTTTTATTTAAATTTATTCTTTTGTCATAAATTGCGTTATCGGGGTTAAGTATAATACGTTACTAAAAAAACATTTTATGAAGATAATTTTCATGTAAAAAAATAGCTTTTAAGAAAAAATTGCGCCTAACAAGAAAAAAAAAAAACTTTTTCCAATAACATAAATTGCATGTTTAAAAGAATAACAAAAGAAAGAAAGAAGGAAAAAAAAAAAAAAACTATTTTATGCATACCTTGTTATTTTTAAAAGAGTTTTTTTTTTTTTTTTTTTTTTCATTTTTTAAGCATTGTTATTGCTTTATAAAAAAAAAAGTTTTTTTTTTTTTTTTTTTTTTTTTTTTTTTTTTTTTAAATGTAAATCATTAAAATTATCTCATCATGTATTAAGATATTATAACAGTTGCTTCGTAATCAGAAGTAATATTACATGTAAAATTAAATGTATGATGAAGTTTTAGCTGGTCTTGTTGTCATACACCCTATAAAATAATGAAATATTAAAGATGTTTGATTTTACATTAATATCTATATCTATCTCGATCGATATCTATCTATCTATCTATATAGTATATTTTATAAATTTATTTGTATAGTTACATTAATTTAATTTTTTTAATAAATTTTTATAAAAAAAAAAAAAAAAAAATCAAAACTGGCTATCGCAAAAAACTGGCTATCGATCAAAACAGCAAAAAAACTGGTCTTTTACCCTTTCGCTACCAGTTTTTTTCCCTTCGAAAAATAAGATGAATTAAGGCTTTAGTAGGTCAAATAAAATAGAAATAGCAATATTCTGCGAAAATTAACTGTACGTGCATTTTTGGAGTGTAACATATACGTTCCACTTGTCTTTCTAGATGGCACACGTGTCCCAGTGGAATTGACGTAAGATCTAAAATACAGTGAAAAGTGCAGTTTCCCATATCTAAATTAATTTAATAATATTTTTGAAAATATAATACATGAAAATACAAAAAAATACGTATGGAAGTAACCACAGAAAACCAGTGGAACATGCAATCCAATAAATTTCACGCTTATTTATCCCATTGGTTGAATTAAAAGTATCTGAAAGGCATATATGTAATAATGGGGTTGAAAGGGTTAGATTTACTACATTAATTTTTATTTGTATTATTCTTAATTTCTACATAAATCCTACACTTCACCCGAACTTCAATCTTAATACAAATTTTCGCATTTGAATGCTGCTTCCACATATATTTGCATTGTATTGCATTTCTCCAATAGTGCATCTCTATTGTTTATTTGATAGCATTGTTAGGTACTGATGGTGAATTTTTGAAAAAAGCATTAAACTTTATAGAAGTGAAGATAATATATTCATCCTTTACTCATAAGTATCCCTTATGAGGCTATGGATGTTTTTTTTTTTTTTTTTTTTTTTTTGGGGGGGGGGGGGTTGTACAGTTACCATTTCATGGATTTTCAGTATAGATCATATTTTAATTAAATTTTGATTTTTTTAAAGACGTTATGTTTATATGAATTGTTTGTTACTTTAAATTCTTAATATTTTTTATCATGATTTATTATTACCTAGTTTCTTTCATTACCTAATTTCTATCGTAATGAAATGCCTAACAGCACATCTTCTCTAAAAGACATCCTCGTGATGTTCTATGGATAAAAGTAAATCAATGGATATCCTGTGGACCATCTTCAGGATGTATTTTGAACAAGTGTGTTGTCAGGGATATAATTATATAAGTATATCGGGTGTCCCATAAGTCTTTAAACAATTGTAAAATTTATAAAATTTGAAGGAATTGGTAGAATTCAACGCAGCATGCGAAAAACTTATTCTCTTGAACAGTTTTTTTTACGTTTAAAGAAAAAAAAAATAATGAGTAATTTTCGTCTATAGATTGTGCTGTACTTGAGCAAATCACACATTTCTAAAAAAAAAAAAAAAAAAAAAAAACTATATTTACTTGCTTGCAAATGTTTATAAGCATATAAATCTTGTACTATGTGTTGAACATCACCACAAATTACAGCTTAGAAACGAGTTACAACACTGCTAACTGTGGCTTCAGTGAGCGATTCTAAGCTGAGGTTAAACATCTTTACCAATAAAGCTCTATTCACCAAGTCAGCAACACAATTAAAACTTCATGTATGTGCAAATAATAGGAAAAATGTAAGTTGTTAATCCTAAAATCCTGCAATGAATGACTAGAACGAGGCGGAGTTTCGATTGTTTGTGGGAAAAAGCTGCGCTATGATTGGCTATATTCCTTTATTTGTGGGTTAAATTAAGACTCCTATAGATTAAACGAAAGGAAATCGTCATCATGACGTCGAATCACGACAGAAGGTCAAGTCGTCAATTTATACGACTCTGATTTGCATATTTCACGTTACGCGCTTGTACAGCGCTCTCTATCGGCGAAAAATTTAACTTTTTTTTTTTTTTCTAAAAAAAAAAAAAAAAAAAAAAAAAAAAAAAAAAAAACTTTCACGAGAATAACTTTTTATATATTTCTTCCGACTTGTGCATACATAAAGTATAAATTGCGATTAAAGCGTTATTGGTGAATATGTATTACCTCAGCTAAGAATCGCCGTCTGAAGCTACAGTTAGCAGTGATGTAACTCGTTTGCAAGCTGTAACTTGTAATGATGGTAGACACATAGTACAGAATTTATATGCTTATTAACATTTGCATGAAAACAAATACACTTTTTCATGGAGATGTATGATATGCGCACATACAGCGCCATTTATCGACGAAAATTTTAATTAATTATCCGTTTTTTATTTACCGAAAAATTTAAAAAATAAAATCTCCCATCTTGAGAATAACTTTTTCTCAAACCGAATTGAATTCTACCAATTCTTTCAATTTTTTATAAATTTTTAAAATGTCTACGGATTTAAAGGACACCCATTATATAGATATACAGACAAGATAGGTATATGTAAGAAATGAAATTTTTATATATTACAAAGTAAAAATAAATAAATAAATTATTTGAATATAAATGACTTAGTGATTGTTATATATATATTAAGTCAAAGTAAAAACCACAAAAATACAAATTAATATTATTAAATGAGTACCTGCATTCAATAAACACACATGCATAGTTATATACAGGGTGGTTATAATGAAACTTCCCCTATAAACAGCATACTACAGCGCAAACGGGTGAACGGAATGCGACGAAATTTGGTATATAGACTATACACGAGATGCGCTCACGGAATTTAGAAAAATATATTTTAGTTCCAAAATGTCCACCAGAGGGTGCCTTTTCCGGTAAAACATTAAATTCAACACAATAAACGACCAAAACGGAATACAGAAACAATATTAACATTTATTGACTAGTTTCTGATCACCTTGTCATAAAACATGACGATGTCTGCAAACGTTTTATACCCTAACCTGTTTTGCATAAAGCTTCCTCTTCTTCGCAAGCATGCAAAATCTCGACATTTTTTTTCTAGAACTGACAGCTTTTCCTGATTTTACATTTTATTACTCATAATTCTTGTTCTGGATTGTTAATATAGTTTCTGTATTCCGTTTTGGTTGTTTATTGTGTTAAATTTAATGTTTTTCTGGAAAAGGCGCCCTCTGGTGGACATTTTGGAATTATTATTTTTTTTTTTTTCGAAATTCCGTGAGCGCATCTCGTGTATAGTCTATATACCAAGTTTCGTCACATTCCGTGCGCCCGTTTGCGCTGTAGGATGATGTATATAGTGGAAGTTTAATTATAGCGACCCTGTATATGCGCGTGTATGTGAATTTAAATAGAAATATAAATTCGTTAATAGGAGTAATCCAGCACTAATGCTAAAATAAATCTTGTTGGCAACAGAAAAACCATTTTAAATACACCGAAATAAAGAAATAAATCTCAACATTAACTTAATTTATCCTTATTTTATATTTTACAAATTCGTTATGCATATATTACAATATCTAAAAATACATATTTAAAATTATTTTTATTATCTCTATCTGATATAAATCAAAAGAAATCGAAGAATTTCCTTAAATTGTATTTAGAAAAATCAGTCAGGGTAATTATTCATAATTTATGTTCTTAAATGAATAAAATCAAAGTCTAGTCATTATAGTCCGACAGTAGTTTCTCTAACGACCTTATTTATGGCAAAACCTTTTATATCCAACAAATTAGGTTTAGAGAGCTTATAAATTGCCGAAGTAGCAACAGCTTGAAGACGATAGATACAAATGAAAAATGCCGCATAATAAATAGCGCCACATACCAACTAACCGATTAAGTATAATGACTTTTCAAAAGTCCCCGCATCGGAGTTATTGAAGATAGTAAGAGAAAATTGAGCTTAATAAATCATACGCCATTTAAAAATGTTTTTTTACGAAAGAAACGTTTTAAATTAAAGCAGAAGTTAAAGAAAAATACTTGAAATTTTCGAATATATTTCATTGTAGATAGATTTGTTACTTTGAAAATTGTAACTTCTAAATCAATTATTATTTTTAAATTATGATTAAAGAAGTTTGCCTTTCATAATTTATAAATTAGTCGAAGGAGGAAAAGCAACATTAGGAAAATTGTTTTGTTAGCAATATATCTTGTTATTTGTGGAGATAAATATGTATTCATTCGTTATATAACAGTGCAGAAGAAATACAAATTGATCTTCATTTATTGTCTGGATACGATTACTTATACTGTTAATATACAAACAGAATTAACTAGAAAACTGTATTAATTATTTTTTCCAAAACTTATTTAATTTAAATATAGCTTTTGTAAATTTTAGAGTGAAAGTATACGGAATAGACTTTCCTCTAACAGACTTTCTTTTTTATGAACTATTGTATTAATTTGTCTTTTATTTGAATATACACAAGTATTTTAAAAAGTGACAAGATTAATTAATTTTAAATCCGTGAGTTCCCTCATCATAATAGATAATTTCATTAAAGAAAAAAAAATATTCACTCGAATAAGAAACAAGAAAGAAAAATCATGCAAAACGCATTGATTAGTAACACTTTCTAACTGTACGTAATTATTGTATCGAATAACTTTTAATATTCTTTGCCTAGGTTATCACACAGCAGACAGAAGGACTGAAAAATATACAGATAGACTAACTGATTTTAAAATTACTCTTAGGCATTTTGAAAAGTGTTAAAAAAGCTTAACGAAAAAGAAAATGCAGCTATTAGATTATAATTACAGCTTTTGATCTCTCTGAATATTTTAGTGTAGCCCTGTAAATCAGAAAGTTAATCGTATCATATTCTATACAAAACATTATTTTAGCATATTAACAATACATTTCAATATTTTTGTGATTTTTACAGCAGAAAGATTTTTACATATAACTTTCTAAAAATTCTGTCCTGAAACGTAATGCATTGGCTTTGTTGTTGTTGTTCCTGTAAACAAACTAGTTATACTGGACCAATTAATGTCATTTTAAATGGGGGAACATTCTATAGGGAAAATATTTATAAAAAAAACACTCATAGAACACAATGCTTTCGAATGATTTTGGGTGTCCCTGTACACAAACCAGAAGAGATATTCACTCCATTTTCAATATGGAACATCCGATAGTGAACTTCAATAAAATATATCAGTTTCAAGAAATTCCATAAATATTTACAGGAGTTAGAGCACGGGCAGACAGACAGACAGACAGATTCACAGATACACAAACTGAAATCATATTCACACTTAAAAATGTTAGAAAGTGTTAAAAACGCTTAATGTAAACGAAAGTACAATTCTAGCAATTTTTTATTAATAGCTCTTAATATAACTGGATATTTTTGTGCCACCCTGTAAATCTAATGCTTATCATGCTATATTCTATGCAAAGCATTCTTTTGTGCATATAAATAACATATTTTAATTTCCTAAAACTTCGTGGAAAGTAAAGTTATTAAAATTTGATTTATAGAAATATCTCTCATAGAACGCAGTGCTTTGGGATACTTTTGAGTGTCCATGTGTATAAACCAATGGTGGTATTTCCTCCATATTATACAGGAAACATCCAATAGTGAACTTGAATAACATATTTAAATTTCATCCAGATATGTCTGCAGTAAAGGTATGAAAATATGGTTTATAGAAATACCTCTCATAGAACACAATGCTTTGAAATACTTTCGAGTGTCCCTGTACACAAACCAGTAGAAGTATAAAGTCCATTTTCAATAGGGAACGTCCGATAGTGATCTTGAATAACATATTTTAATTTCATTAAGATATGTCTACAGTAAAGGTATGAAAATATGGTTTATAGAAATACCTCTCATAGAACACAATGCTTTGAAATACTTTCGGGTGTCCCTCCATTTTCAATAAAGAACGTCCGATAGTGAACTTGAATAACATATATCAGTTTCAAGAATTTCCATAAATATTTACGGGAGTTAGAGCGCGGACAGGCAGACGGACAGACAGACAAACCGAAGTCATAAACACTTTTCAACCTTGTTGGAAAGTGTTAAAAACGATAAAGTACGTCCGCAGTCTCATTAAAATGCCTATCATGCAAATAAAACACAGACTAATATTACCACACTTTCAGCTGTAAGATTTTCAGTATACCCTAGCAGTCTACAAAAGGTTAGTAAATATCATACACTGTTAAAAATGTCTGTTCAAACTTAAACCACTATATAAAGTAAAGTTATAAGCAATACACTAATATGGTTTAACCTCTTTTTAAGTTTTCTACTTCTTGCGATTGAAGTTAAGTCGCACCAAAACTTAGAACTAACATAAATCCACTCACAAGGTAAGTATGAATCAGGAAAGTTCCTGTTGAAACTAAACCAAGTTTAAATTAAAGAGCGTGGTCGAAAACATAGAGTAAAGTGTAAATTTAGTGCAACAATACACCCGTGAGCCAAGATATGTCCCTAGAAAATATAGCCCCTTTTATGAAAATAAACGAAACAGAATACGCGGGCAAGAAAGTGTGACACAGTGCCAGTCGGTTTGACTTGGAACTGGAAGGTCTTCAGTTCGAATCCCGTGCAAGTTGAATTTTGATTTTTTTAAAATTTAAAACATAATACTAATATTTCGTTCAACATAAAACTACAAAATTAAGGTAAAAGGTTAAATCATCGGGTGGGTTTTAGCTACTTCAGTACTATGTTCTGGTTCAAACTAACACAAAATATTTTACAGTGTAGTTTATTAAGTAATATTCTGTGATTATTTTGAAAATTTTACACAGCACACGTATGTGTTTGTGTTTTCGATCAAGACTGATTGAGAACTCGAGTATACCAGGTCAGTGCCTTTTGGGTGAGTTTTTCTGAGACATCCCAACCCATACATGTGAGTTTTTTTTAGAAAACTATAGATAACTCTGAACAGCTAGGTCGACTAATTCCACCAGTGTTACAAATATTTATTGAAAGGTTCAATGTCAGGTGTTGTTACATCTTTATTTTATTTTATTACTATTATTTTTAATAAAAAGCAAATAAAAGTATATATATATAATTTATTTGCCAAATTATAAATCCTCGCCAAAGAAATTTGTGTATCACTGAAAATTTTTTGCAAACAAAGTCTATGTACGATGCATTTCATTCCTAAAAAAAACCACTAATTCTTGTGCCTGTTTTTTTTTTTTTTTTTTTTTTTTTTTAAGAAAAACGACTTTTAATTCATAATTTTAATTCTCAAACATTTTTGCTTTATTATTGTAGATTTCGAAAACGTCATTTTTTATTTAATAGTATTAAGAAACTTTAAAACAAGTGGAAAAAATAAACGCACAAAAACGACATAATGTAACTTAATTTTCAAATTCAAAAACTTATTTTTTAAGCCCTGTATATAAAAGAAAACGAGTGTATGATAACATTAAAAACTAATTAATTAAAATTAAAAGTTAATTGTAATAGGAAACTCCATATTATGAATGTTATATATGTATATGCATATACACTTATTGCCATAAAAATTTGCGCATCAAGAAGTAATTGTTGGACCATAACGAAACTTTGCATGAAGGTACGTTGCCAGGCAGATATGCAAATGATTAGAATTGCAACGTGATTGCATATTGCGTAAGGCCGCCAGAGGGCGTTGAACTTCGTTCTTCTTGGAGTATAAAATAGGCAAGCAGAATTTGTTCGGTGTACATAATCTGTTTCAGAGAGACGTTTTTTAAATAGAGATGCTGTTACGCCGTCATCGAAGACAACACGAGTCGCTGTTTGAGTCCGAGAGGGGAAGAATCATCGAATCCGTGTAATCAGTTTGGCAAATAGAAAGCCACATAAGCCATTCTGATTCTCCTGTGAGAAGGTGTTGGGACAAGTAGACAAGGGTGAGGTCGCTTACATGGCGATCAGCCTCAGGGCATGCTCGACAGACCAATAATCGAAAACACTGTCGCTTCATTCGAAACATACGCATAGCGTCAACTGTCTCGTTCTCCACTATCCAGATATATGCAGCACCTACATGACATTTCCCTGTGTCTGTACGTACCATCGCAAGGCGCTTGGCTGAAGAACATTTGCTATCGTTGCGCCCATTTTGTGTGCTGCCAATAATACCCAACCTCCTCTTCTCCATTTGGAGTGGTGTCGCGCTCGACGGAATTGGATTGTAACCAAAAGGAACCAGGTCGTCTTCAGAGATGAATCCAGATTCAATTTGAGCAGTGATGACTAACATGTACGTGTGTAGAGGCAAGGGGTGGATGTCTCAAATCCGCCTTTTCTTTACAACTGCACACCGCATCCACAAGTGGTGTGATAGTATGGGATGATATTGCAAACGACACACAGTCATCTCTAATATTGATCCACGGCACCATGACAGCTCAGTGGTACGTTCGTGACATCCTTTAGCCATAGGTGTTTTTCAACAGAACAGTGCTCAACCACACCCATGAATGGTGTCACAGGACTGCCTCCGCCACAACACCACCCTCTCCTGGCCTTCTCGATCCCTAGATTTGTCACTAAGGAAGCATGTCTGGGAGCATTTGGAGCGGCAAGTTCAAAAGCCTACGAATTTGGACGAATTAGAAGCATGTTTATAACAAATGTGGAACGAGATGCCATAGGACGTCCTATGGAACTTGTATGCCTCAATGCTCGCCAGTTTCGCATCGTACATTTACGCTAGAGGTAACCCAGCAAGGTACTAAAACCTCCATTCTTTCGTAATTTTTCCTGTAATAAATGATTATTTAGCTTTGATTTTTTAATCATTTACTTATATCAATGTTACATTTATGTGTGTAATATTTCATTTCGTTCTGAAAACTCTTTCTTGGTGCAGAAACTTTTATGGCAATGAGTGTATTTAGAAATATATGATATCTAATGTAAGTAAAGAAATAAAATTTTGGTAAATTAACTGTAAGATGGATGATGTAAAGCAGGCAATTTAAAACCTTTATGACATTTTATATCTTTTTTTTTTGCATGCTTTTTGAAATTGCTGAAGCTTTTCGACTGATGATAAATAGTTGCATCATTCTGACACTGCATCATATTTTCCTCTATTCAATGCTTTGGCAGATTAACTGCCACATGTGAAAATGAATAGATATTCTTCTTTGAGAAAGACGTAATAACGCATGATTGAATGAATCTCGGATTCATTTTTCGTGCTTTTCCAAGAATTTCTTCTTTCAGAGCGATACAAAGGAATAAACTAAAACGTTGTTTAGTTATTAAGCTCACTTCTATACTTTTATTTAAAGCTGATTTTGTGTATTTTCATGTACAGTTACTTTTTTATTAAAGATTGTTTTTTGGGAATGAGTACGCAAATAACTTGATGAATGGTTTCAAAAATTCTAAATGTAAGAAACGTATGTGTTAAATTATTATAAGTATATAAAGTATATGCTATGGATGACTCCATCTCCGACATTATTCCACGACATGATAATTATTATTTTTTTAAATTTTAATCCCTAATTTGTAAGAATACAGTAAATAATAACACAGATTAACCCCAGTGTATAGAATATAACGCAAATATTTTAAATTACGTAGCCGAATTTACCAGAAGAATGCTAATATTCTAAGCAGTTACAAAACTATTGTTACAAAACTATAGCAGTTACAAAACTATAAAAGCAGTTACAAAACTATAAAAGCAGTTACAAACATGTAATTGATCATTTACATGTGAGTGATCTTCTAAATTTATTTATAAAAGTGAAGATTACTCTCACAATCACTTATGAGTACACCGAGAAAAAAAAATATACCGCCTTCATCTCGAATGAATAAATGATCATTTTCTAAATCCCTTAACTAGAAATATAGATTTCCGAGCTATGCGCATAAAGCACGCCAATAAACTGAATAGACGAAATGGTCGAGAATTTTTAGTGTACACATTTCCAGCTGGTGAAATAATATTCTGAATCTTTTCTATTGCGAGAAATTCTCGCTTGATTTTCTAGAATTGAGTCATAAACCAAGATTTTAGTTGCTGAAACCCGTCTCTTGTATTCACATTTATTTGCAGAAATTTTTAAATAACTTTGCCCTCAATAATATAGGCAAACGCTCTAGAATTTTAATAGTGGTTTCTAGAACTCGCTTTCCAAGGGAACTAGAATTTATAAGGATGGCATGGAACTACTTTTTCTAGAGCCACAATTTAGATTCTAGATGTCAATTACAGAATTTTTTCTCTGTGTAGGTGGTGGTACAGAAGCCTTTGTCAGATCGAGAGACAAGTGTGTTGATAAAAAGAAGGGAGCCATTATTTTCTGCTCCATATGTGAATTAGGTATTATTTTTTGGAGTTTATAGTTTTTAAGACATTGCCACTATTGTTAAGAGATATGTCGATAATTTGGGCAAAATCTCTAGAGTTCTAATAGGGATTTCTACAACTCGTTTTCTAAGGGGACTAGAATTTATAAGGATGACATGGAACTATTTTTTCTAGAGCCACAATTTAGATTCCAGATGTCAGTTACAGAAGTTTTTCTCAGTGTATTATTGAAAATAAATGTTTCTTGAATTAATTATAATTACATTTATTAATTTTAGTAATCAGTAATTCAGTTTAAAAAACTATTATTTTAATGATTTACATGATATCATAATATAACAAACTGTGTTATTTTTTCTCTTAACTACTTTAATTATATTTATTTAATCGTGTAATTTAAAAAATTAATTAAGTGACTATCATATTTAGTTTACTTTTTCTGAAACAACTTTAATGAAAAATAAAAAAATCTTTAACAAATAATATAATTTTTTTTCTTGTTTTCTTCTTCTTCTGTTTTATTATTATACAATGATTAAAAAATGACCTTTTCTTAGATTCAAAAAAGTTCTGGAAACAAACTCCATTTATTATTTACAGCAGTTTACTTTTATATTCCACGATTGTTTCTGTTTAGTTGAATATTTTATGTGATTCTGCTGACAATGTAGAAACGATAAATGTTTGCTTTCAGAGCACCTTTGAATAATAGAACAGATTCGTGGAAAAAAGAATGTAAAAATGCATAAACAGAGACATTAGTTTATTTTACAATTAGTATTCTTGTTATGTATTAATTATGTATGTATACGTATTAAAGAAAGTAACGAATAAAGGAAAATTAAATCCTCAATATTTGAGTTTCGAGAAGAAGAAAGTATAAAAAATCTGGTGTGAAGCAACCATACGACTTCCATTGCACACTATTACATATAAGAGAAGAAGAAAAAAAGGTTATTTTTTGAAACAACAATGTTGGAAATCTAAAACTGACCAACCTAATCAGGATGACTGTTTATTTTCCTGTAATAACTATGTAATACATGAGAAAGGATATCTAAAATGAATTTATGTAACGATTTTTAAGAAAACCGTTAGAGCCGTTTTTGAGATAACAAATTTTACTTAAACATGGCGTACTCAATTGTTGACCGGAGAACAATAGTTACATACTAAAGGATATTTAAAAGGGAGTTAATATAACAAGTTTGGAAAAAATTCGTGCAGTTGCTTTTAAAGGAGCGAACTTGCGAGACCTGAAATTGATTTATTCATAAACGACGCCAATTAATTTTTCTAAACTAACCATCTAATGTAGTGTTTGTACAGAAACTTTGAAGAAAATCGTTAGAGTCGTTTTTGAGATACAGGCTTACGGTCCCATTTCTGGTTATGGATGTACCACTTCTGGTTTCCTAATTTTCACTGTTATTTAGAAAATTTATCTATGCAACAGACCTGTCACAATTCTGAAGTTTCGCAGTTCTACCTTTATTACTTTCGGAGATACGATAGCCAGAATATTCCCCACATATATACACACATACATACATACATACATACATAAGCACCTTGACCGATTGCCAAAAACTAATTTTTTGGACTAAAGAGACCTTAAAATGTGTAAATCAGGTGAAAACTTGGTAACGAATTTTTGGACCAAATACAATACTTCCATAACCTACGGTAGTCGGGTAATGTAAATAAAAATTATATTCATACCGATATTATTTAACTCTTTCGCTACCAGCGTCACATATATGTGACGATCCAAATTTGTTACCTGAGCCCGGCGTCACAAATATGTGACGGGTATTCATTATCAGTTTATGATAATTGTTTGCATCAAATCGTGTCGCACACAGACGGGTTATGTTATAAAACAATAAAATAGACACATGATGTTATTGGTTTTAGTTAGAACGTTATAGATACATACCACAAAAATAAATGACAATTAATATCATATTTAAATAGTAAGACGTCTGGGCTGTGGTGGCGGTTTTTCTCCTGAGACTCTGGTAGCGAAAGGGTTAAGTACTAAATTTAAAAGCTGTTTCCATTAAATGTAATGCTTAATTAATGTTCTTTTAAAAATAATAGCATACATTACGATTCAATTGGAAATAATTTTGTAAAATGAAATATCAAACATAAATCGATAAAAGATTAAATATTATAAATAAATAAAAACTTTTGGTGATCAATTAAATTTATTGAACTGCAATTAAAAGAAAAGAAATGCAGCTGTTTTGGTTTAATATATACATTATTGGTCATTATTAGGTTTAATAACATATATTCTTTTTTCATAATTTGTGTTTATACGGTTATCTAAATCCTTAAAAATTACGTTTAAATTCCAGACTGATTGATGTATCTATAGTTACATATAGATATGTATGTTTGTACAATATTGTTACAAGCAAACTTCTAACATAAACAGAAGCTTGAAAATAAATAAATAAATAAAATAACGAATGGGCATGGTGCTTTCAAAATTGCTATTTTAAAGATTTTGGTGTAATTTTTGTTTTACATGCAAAAGTTAACTGGTGACCATTTTTTAACTAAAAATATTTCTGTTATTACTTTACCGCATCTCTTTAAATGTGTCGATACCAATTTTGAAAACAGTCACAATTTTTGGCTACAGGATGTTGTTTAAAATGAAAGTGTAACTATAGATACCCTGTATACAGGTGTGCGCTTATTTGCTTTTTATATTTTATTACTGTGCTATTTGTTTAAAATTTTCTGTTCTTTTTTAAAAGATTTTGCTCATAGTTCTTCAGGGATTTTTGAAAAATTGTAACCTCTAGAGCTATTTTCCCCAGTGCATGTATATATATATGTATATATATATTCCTATATACAAGAAAAAACTAACTTATACAAAAAAAAAAAAAAAAAAAAAAAAAAGTAGAATCCTATTGAAAAAATAATAAAATTCTATTTAAATGAGTATAAAAAACCATTAACATTAATATAGTTATGTTAAGCCTGCAATTTGGTAAAATTTAACAATTAAATTACACATACCTTAAGCATATACTTATAACATGCACTATGAATGAACCATGTTTTTACTTATAACATAAAAATAAAAATATATAGATAAAAAATGACTAAGTAAAAAAATAAATAAATAATAAATAAAAATAAAACCATACTTCATAGAGTTGTTTTTTGTCAAAAGTAAGGACATCTCTGAACATATGAAATTCCAGAAATACTTTGCACAACATCGACTCTTTTACCTTATTCGTAAGTCGACAAAAATTCCTACCATTTTTGTTTTCAGAAAATTACAGTTATCAACATTTTTTTTTTTTTATCAAATTAAATAAAAAAATAATTAGTAGAGAAAAACTTGCCAATCGCAGATAACAATGCAAAGTTCATCGTAACTAAAATTTTAAAGACATATCATAAAAAAGATTATAAATATTTAACACGTACTTATGTTATCATGTAATAACAGAAGTCAGGAATTCCACCCTATATTCCAGGTCACATTCAGGGATGAGAAAATTTCGCCTATTTTGTATCACTATTTTTATACAATAATCGCTATCCTTTTTATTCACAACACCTTGCTATAAAAGTATAATACAGACTCTCTAAATGAAAATAGTGCTATTAAAAAAAAAAAAAAATCTCACGGGGAAAATATACAGAAAAAGTCGAGATTTTCGACATTTAGTAACGCAAATATTCGAAAATTTTTAACTTTTATACAATACATCTCCATAAATGACTGGACACTTTCGATTTCAGACGTTTTGAGAAATATATCAAAACGTACTTGACAAATTATCTTGAAACTTCATGAGTGTATGGATATTATACCTCATACATTTCAGTGAAAATTTTATCCCGAAAATAAAACAGCAACCATTAAAAAAAAAAAAAAAAAAACTGGGATTACCTTTTAAAAAGCAATGTTTGAAATGCATTCTGTCTGCAACATGTGATTATAAGACTTCTTATTATATGCATAAATTTTCATGATGCTACCACAACTATTTAAAGAGCAGGGTTGCCACTGGCAATATTTTTTTAATATATATTTTTCGTAACACTATTTCCAAAAATTAAAATTTATAATACATTATCACAGGTAAATCTGCACTTTGCCTGCATAAATTTATTATTAATTTGTGTTATGCAAAAAATGCTATGAAGATAATAATTAAAAAAAAAAAAAAAAAAAAAAAAAAAAATGTTGCCTATGGGGCAAACCTGATAGAGACGTTTTCTTTAATAAAAAAAAAGGAAAAAAAGAAAAAGTCACCTTCTAAACTATAGCACGCAAGGTATTAAACACAATGCGACGTCATTTTTAGGAAACTTGACGTACTATATTAGACACAGCATATTGCAATCAGAATGTAAATATATTAAATAGCTAATCAAAAGAGCATTTGTACTAGATAATTTTTAATTGCACATGCGCAAGTTTTAGCGAAATTACATTTGCATAATTAATATATATAATGACCCTCATCTGTCATGAACGAATCCGGTTAGTACCGCTTCAAAACAGAATCTTTTGGCAGCCATTTTTTTCCGTTTGTTTAATTCAACTTAGGAAACATACATATCATTTTCATACATGTTTTGTATCGCACATATTCTTATTTATTTCCTATAAAACCTTGAAAAACTATTCAATTGTAATGTTTAAATGTCTAAATTAAATATAACGGATCACTGGCTATTATAAACATGAACCTATAAATAGAATTATGTAACTTCATGATTATAGACAATGCAATACCAAATAAAAACAAACCAAAACTGTTGCCATTCAGAAAATACAAATTACAAATGGACAACTTTTTAATTCCGAATGAACGACTCTTTGACTGTTTCATTAAAAAAACGCTTAAAATATTTCTAAAACATATTAAAGCTTTAAAAATCTTAAAATATTTGTAAAAACGCATTAAAGCCTTTAAATATTTTTATCAAACTTCATTGTTTGTTTACATTGTAAGGTATGATTGGCGTCGAGTTTAGTACGTAAATGCCGCCAGTTGATTTTAGTTTTGAAATTAGTGTAAAATGATAGTTGGGATAGAATGTTTGGTTGGGCAAGTAAAAGTCACCAGTTGAAATGAGTATTGAAAGTAGAGTAGTCTAAGGCGATAATGTCGAGTCAAGGTAAAATGTTCTGTTGACAATGAGAAAGTCCCTAGCTGGATCCTGGATATTTTTGCGATGTTGTGGGTGAGATAGCTGGTTGGAGGTATCGAGTAGAGGTGAATTTGGGTTAGTTAACATGGAGTGTCTGTAGTTATTGAATAGTTAGTTAGAAAATTTGAAGACAGAATATACGATAGTCTTAAAAAAGAGTATTTTGGTAAAATGAAGTGAATCGTTTTTTCTTATTATGAGGACTTTAAATACGCAAGCGAAGTGATGACGTCACTTGCCGTTCGTGGATACAAGAAAAATATTTCCTATGTTAAACGCCCAATGGATTTTTCGTAAAAAATTATTAAACATCGAGGGAAATTATTTCCCGATTTTAATCCCCATATTTAGGTTTAGATATGTATTAGTTATCATGTGCATGCGTTAGATTAAGTTGTTTTTGTTCTAAAATTGATAAAATTTGAATTTTTAATTTCAAAACTCTTGATAAAAAAAAAACTTCCATATTCCATTAAAAACATAAACATTTCATTTCAAAGGATGGTATTTACACAATAAATATCCAACTAATATACTAATTAAAAGGAAAATGATAAATATTCTATCATAATTTGAAGTGAAATTTGTTTTCAAATGTCTAAATAAAGTATCTGATATAAGATACTAATATGTTGCAGCGGAATAGATTTGATATCGGTCATCCTTGGCAGAAAAAAAAAATATATATATATATATATCGCCAAATTATCTGGCGAATATAATTTAATTCCTTTCAAAAATCATGGTTATTTTAAAAACTTATATTAAGAGAGTAATGAATAATATGAAACAATATTTCGCACAATACATATTACGAAAATATACATCTGGCATGTATATTTTCGTAGTACGTTTTTGATCGCCAAATACAAAAACGCCAAGGACAACAGAGTTTTGAAATTTAAAATTAAAATTTTGTCAATTTAACAGCAAAATAACTCAATCTAACACATGCACATGATCACTAATACATATATATACCCAAATATGGGGATTAAAATCGGGAAATAATTTTCCTCGATTTTAATAATTTTTTACAAAAAATCCAATGGGCGAATAACATAGGAAATCATTTTCTTGCATCCACGGGCGGTCAGTGGCGTCACACTTCGCTTGCGTATAGAGCACTTAATGGAACACTGGGATGTGTTGTTGCTGTTGTGTTGTCGGGCCTATTATTTTTGTCAACCAGCAGTTTTTTTTATTGTCATTCATATTTATTGATCGGGTAGAATTTTTTTAATTTCAGAACGAAAATTATAAAATATCGAAACACATTTGATTTATAAACAAAAATTGAAAATACATTTAAATGATCACGTGGTAACCATTATGGTCTAAACATTGTTTTCAAGATTTATCGTTCACATTCCGTCATTTTTGACAGGGTTATATACTAGTTTAATAGATAAAAGTATTGAGTTACTTACATGAAAAATTCCAAACTTGTATCGTGTAAATAAAAAAAAAAAAAACAGTTGTACGCGATGAAATGAACTGCTACTCAGTTCCTCTCAAAAAGAAAGCTAAATTATAAGGGATTTTCCTCACATTTTTATTTTGATTCAATCGATGGTAATACAATGTTCGTTAATTGTAAATAAATATTGATAAAACCCCCTCATCATTTTCCTTATTTTTGAGAAGAACTGAAATTCAGATCATTCTACGGCGTGGAACATTTTGAATTTACACGATATTTATTTAATGTTTTGATATAGGGTAGGTGCTCCAATGATTGGCATGCTCCAGTAATTGACATTTATCCCGAAATAATTAATAAATAAGAAAAATAAGAAAATCATATATTTTCCATATAAGAATTTTAATATTTTTTGTCAAAAACTGGAGTAGGGTGTTAATAACTGGTAAAATGAATAACTAGCAGCGTCAAACATTGAAACATTGGAAGACAATTACTGATAAAATGAAAAATTGACAATGCCAATTACTGGAACATCAAGTGGGTGTCAAATAAAAATTCATAAAAAAAAATATTGTTATCAAATGGATATATTTTAACATATATGTGGTTCTGAATGTCTTTCACATTATATGTACTAATTTATGATTCCTAAAAATATTTTCTGACGACTAGAATATAAAAAACATCAGAGATTGCTCTAAAAGTGTCAATCACTGGTGCACTTACCCTAAATAGCTCATTACTATTGGCTATTATATTATATAATGAAATTTCTTTAAAACTTGCGCATGCATAGTTAAAAATGATTTAGTACAAATGCTTATATTTCATTAGATATTTAATACATTTGCATTCTAATTGCAGCATGCTTTGTCTAATATAATATGTCAAGTTTCCTAAAACTGGCTTTGAATGGTGTTTAAAACCTTGCGTGCTACAATTTAAAAATTAGTTTTTGTTTTTTGCAATTTTTTACAGATGTTCTTGAATATTTTTAGCATCCTCAGAAAATTCTATATAGATAATAAGAAGGAGCTTCATAATCACATGTTATAGTCACAATTCCTTTCAAGCGTTACTTTTTACAGGGTGATCAGAAATATTTTTATATTTATTTAATATTTTTACTGGACCCCCTTTGCTTTCGGTGCATAATTTTAGCTGAAATATATGAAGTGTAACATGTTCTTCAAACTCCTGAAGTTTCATGGTGATTCGTCTAGCAGTTTTTCAGATATTTAACAAAACATCTGAAATTAAAAGTGTCCGGTCATTTATAGGAAGGTAGTGTATTTAGATCTAAATGAATTAACAACGAGTTTTTAAGTAATTTTCTTTTACTCTTTTTTTCCGACTTAAAAAAAAAAAAAAAAAAAAAAAAAAAAAAGGCTCTAAAACAATCATTATTAAACATTGGATCACTAGACGGGGATGATTTTAAGAAATATAAATAATGTTATCCAAATTACAAAAATCAACTTTCAGATTGCTTACACAAACACGGAGAAGTTTTGCTATATAGAAACATATATAAAGATTTCTTTAATTGCAATTTATTAACAATTAATCATGTTTTTCACAGTTGCATGAAATAATTTAAGTAAGTTTATCCCTTTCGCTACCAGTTTTTTTTTCTTTCCAAAAATAAAGTAAATTAGGACTTTGTAAAAAAAAGACAAAAAAAATCTGGTGTGAAACAACCACACGATTTCCATTACCCACTATTACACATATTATATAAATTTTTGAGAGATAATGCGATCAGAAAACATAAAAGTGAACTAAAGAGAAAATCGTTAGAGCCGTTTTTGAGATACCAACTTTTACAAAAAATCAATTATTGACCGGAAAACAATGATTACATACAAAAGGATATTTAAAAGTGAGTTAATATGGCGAGTGTGAAAAAAATCCGTACAGCTGTTTTTAAAGGAACGCTCTTGGGAGACCTGAAATTGAGCTATTTATACAAGACGCCTATCAATTTTCCTGAACTAACCAACTATATCATTCGAAAGGACATCTAATAGAGTGTTTATATAGCAAATTTGAAGAAAATCGTTATAGCCGTTTTTGAGATACGGACTTACGGTCCCACTTCCGGTTTCCGATGTCCCACTTCCGGTTGAACTCAATTATTGACAGGAAAACAATTATTACATACAAAAGCATATTTAAAAGTGAGTTAAAATGGCGAGTTTGAAAAAAATCCGTACAACCGTTTTTAAAGGAACGCCTTTGCGAGGCCTGAAATTGAGCTATTTATACAGGACGCCTATCAATTTTCCTGAACTAACCAACTATATCATTCGAAAGGACAACTAATAGAGTGTTTATATAGCAAGTTTGAAGAAAATCGTTAGAGCCGTTTTTGAGATACGGACTTACGGTCCCACTTCCAGTTTCCGATGTCCCACTTCCGGTTTTTCATTTTTCAGCAAAATTTGGAAATTTCATCTGTACACCAGACGTATTTCAGTTCTAAAGTTTCGTAGCTCTATCTTTATTAGTTTCTGAGCTATAATAGCCAGAAGATTCTCCACATACACACACACACACACACACACATACATACACACTGACCAATTGCCAAAAACCACATTTTGGACTCAGGGGACCTTAAAACGTGTAAATCAGGTGAAATCCCGATATCGAATTTTCAGACCGAATACAATACTTCCATTATCTACGGTAGTAGGATAATGGAAGTAATTAACTGTAGGAAAAATTGTGGAAGTGGGGCACATATGTTCCACTGTTTTTACTTTCCGAACACTATAGTGAGGAAAGTATTGTAATGTCAAAAATCCGAATTGGAGATTTTGATGTTTCTATACGTTCCGAGGTCCCCTGAGTCCGTTTTCACTATTTTTACGATGATGTATGTATGTGTGTATGTATGTGTGTGTGTATGTATGTGTGTATGTATGTGTGTGTATGTCTGTGAGTGAACACGATAGCGTCTAAACGCTTTGTTCGAATAAGCTGAAAGTTGGTGCGTATATTGTAAGTCACCATAGTACGAACCCTATAGATTTTGGTGAATCTAGCACTTATAGTTTTTTTACAGGGACACAAAGAAATATTCTTTATCATTATGGTCTATGGGACCAAAATCTTAAAAGTGCGATATAATCTAAACGTCTTATTCAATTGAGCAAAAAATTTATGCACATACTATAGGTCACAGTTACTCAATCTGTATAGAGTTTGGAGAATCTGGCAATTACAGTTTTTTTTACAGGGGCACAAAGAAAAATTCTTTATCATTATGGCCTATGGGGCCAAATTTTTAAAAGTGCGATAGCGTCTAAACGTTTATTTAATCTGAACAAAAAATTTTTACACATGTCATAGGTCACAGTTGCACGAACTGTATAGATTTTGGTGAATTTAGTACTTACAGTTTTTTACAGGGACACAAAGAAAAATTCTTTATCATTATGGCCTGT
>OZ005648.1:28471038-28533538 GCA_963930645.1 Salticus scenicus
TTTTGGAGCAACTAAAATAGTTAGAGAAACGGGATACATGCCGACTTTCAAAATACAAGGTCAAGTTTTTCACAGAATTGGCAGTCTGCTTTCAGCCGAAACTGAAGAACCGAAATTTTTACAAGTTTATTTTATAAATGATTTCCAGGAGCAACTTCAGCGACGTTGCAGGAACGTCGTAAATGTTCGAGAACAAATAGTTATGACTTTACAAGATATGCTACATAAGGAAAATAATTACATCAAAAGTTTAAAAACTGCCATGGAAAATATTAGTCCTGAAGTTTCTTTAAAAATTGTTGCTGATAAAATTCCAAGAAATGAACATGAAATAAAATTTAATATTCCTGTTTCATCAGAAGTGGCAGTTATTATAACCGGAGAAAGACATGAAACTCGAGATATAATTTTGTCGTTGAGAAATAATGATTTACAAAGAATCAGTGAAACTCATCGGTCTTATGATGCGTTACAGTACCCTCTGCTATTTTGGAAAGGTGAAGACGGTTATCACTTTCAGTTGAAACAAATCAATCCTAACACTGGTTTATTAACCAATAAAAAAGTTTCGGCTATGGACTTTTATGCTTCCAGGATTATGATGAGAAGTCAGGAATTCAACATTATACTGAGGGGAAGAGAGTTATTTCATCAATTTTTGGTCGATATGTATGCGAAGATAGAATCAGAAAGACTGCGATATATTTATATGAATCAACGAAGGCTGAGAGCTGCTGAATACGTTCATCTCAGAGACGCTGTTCTGAATGACGGCGATGTTTATAACATTGGACAATTAGTAATATTGCCTTCAAGTTTCACTGGTAGTCCTCGCTACATGCACGAGAAAACACAGGATGCCATGGTATATGTTCGTAATTATGGTCGACCCGACCTTTTTGTAACATTCACATGCAATCCAAAATGGAATGAGATTAAAAAAGAACTTTTCCCTGGACAAAAACCACAAGATAGACATGATTTATTAGCCAGAGTGTTTCACCTAAAGCAAAGGAATATGATGCATCTTATTTCGAAGGCAAAAATATTTGGGCCAGTACAATGTTTTATGCATACCATCGAATGGCAGAAAAGGGGGCTTCCTCATGCTAACATACTGGTATGGTTAAAAAATAAAATTCATCCAGAACAAATTGATCGCTTAATTAGTGCTGAAATTCCCAATCCAGATGAAGATCCTGAGTTATTTAATTGCATCAAAACACAAATGGTACACGGTCCATGTGGAATAATAAACCCTAATTCACCCTGCATGAAGAACGGAACGTGCTCTAAGCGCTACCCAAGAAGTTTTCTAAAAGAAACTCAGACAGGATTAGACGGTTATCCACTATATCGTCGAAGAAGTCCTGAACATGGTGGATTTACAACAACTCTTTCAGTCCGAGGTTCAGAAATTTCAGTGGATAACAGATAGATTGTTCCGTATTGCCCCTTACTCTTGAAAATATTTCAGGCACACATAAATGTAGAGTACTGTAACTCTGTGAAATCAATTAAATATGTGTGCAAATATATAAACAAAGGATCAGATATGGTGTTATGGGATCAGACCAGTGTTTCACCTTACTGAATCTGAGAACGTACAAAATGAAGTAAATGAGTACCAAATAGGAAGATATATTAGTAGTAACGAGGCAGTATGGAGAATTTTGAATTTTCCTATTCATGAACGGTATCCAAATATTGTACACCTATGTGTCCATTTTCAAAATGGCCAAAGAGTTTATTTTAATGTGAACAACGCTATGCAAATAGCACAGGCTACACAAGAAACGTCCCTTACAGCTTACTTCAAACTTTGTATAGAAGATGACTTTGCCCGTACTTTGGTCTACAATGAAGTTCCCAAGTACTACATATGGAACGATCATAAAAAAAAATGGAGTCGCCGTAAAGTTGGAGGAAATGTAGCAAACTACCCAGGAATTACATGTAGTGATGCTCTTGGCAGAGTTTATACAGTTCATCCAAATAATTCGGAATGTTTCCATCTCAGGTTACTTCTACATGTAGTTAGGGGACCACAATCATTTGATGATTTAAAATCAGTAGATGGTCACGTATGTGAAACATTTAAAATGGCCTGTCAACTCAGAGGACTACACGAAAATGACAATCATTGGAATGTAACAATGGAAGAACCTGTTTTTGTGAAATCTCCAAAAATGCTCAGGAATCTGTTCGTCCTTCTATTCAAAACATGTCATGTGGCAGATCCTTTAGACTTATGGATCAAGCATAAAGAAAATCTTTCTGAGGACATACTGCACCAGACAAGAACATTGCATAATAATTTTCAGTTAAATTACAATGAAGCAATCTTCAATAAAGTTCTGGTAATGATTGAAGATAAACTAATGTCTTTGGGTGGTTCTGAGTTAAAGTCTTTTGGTTTGCCTGAGCCAAATCGAAGCAACGAATTCGTAACTAAATTAACTTCTGAAGAAATTTATGATGTTGAACAATTGCAAATATATTTACAAGAACATCAATCTAAATTAACGACTGATCAAAAAGATGTTTTTGTTATTATTAGTGAATCAGTTTTTAATAGATCAGGTGGCATTTTTTTCTTGGATGCACCAGGGGGAACTGGGAAAACTTTTCTCTTAAACCTTATTCTCGCAAAAGTTAGACACAGATGTGATGTTGCTTTAGCTGTTGCATCCTCAGGAATTGCTGATACACTTTTGGCAGGAGGTAAAACAGCACATTCTACATTTAATTTACTAATAAATTTAACTACCTCAGAAACGCCAACATGTATTATATCCAAAGGTTCTGATAAGGCCAAACTTTTACAGAAATGTAAACTAATTGTATGGGATGAATTTACGATGTCCCACAAAGCAGCATTTGAGGTACTGAATATAACTTTACAGGACTTAAGAAACAATAACAATATTATGGGAGGCTTAACTCTACTAATAGCTGGTGACTTTCGTCAAACGCTGCCAGTCGTGCACCGTGGAACAAGAGCTGACGAAATAAATGCATGCTTAAAAGCTTCTTTCCTGTGGACTCATGTTCGAAGACTTCAGTTAAAAACAAATATGCGAGCAATTTTGACAGACGATATCAATGCACAGGAATTTTCTGATAAACTGTTGCAAATCGGAAACGGAGCTATGTCATCATGTAATAATGGACTCATAAAAGTACACAGCATTGCCCATGAAGTAAAAACTCATGAAGAACTTATGACGATAGTATTTCGAAATATAGAAGAAAACTTCAGTGATCATAATTGGTTGTGTGAAAGAGCTATTCTATGTCCAAAAAATGAGGATGTTACAATTACTAATAATGAGTTATTACAACGGTTACCTACAACTGCTTGCATTTATAAATCAATTGATACAGTTTCTGACAAAAATGAAGCAATTAATTACCCTACAGAATTCTTAAATTCTTTAAAAAAAACCAGGAATGCCATCACATACCTTACATTTGAAACAAGGTTCGCCCATTATGTTATTAAGGAATTTGGATCCTCCCACATTATGTAATGGCACAAGATTGGCTGTGAAAAAATTAATGATAAATATTATTGAGGCTACAATTCTTACAGGTCCTGCAGCTGGAAATGATGTCTTAATTCCTAGAATTCCAATTATTCCTTCAGATCTAACCTTTCAGTTCAAACGATTACAATTTCCGGTTCGTCTAAGTTTTGCAATTACCATTAATAAAGCACAAGGCCAGTCTCTAAAAGCTGTTGGTGTGGACTTACGAAAACCATGCTTTTCACATGGTCAATTGTACGTTGCCTGTTCGCGTGTTGGAAGTAAAGAAAATCTGCACATATTATCTCCAAATGGAACAACTGTAAACGTTGTGTATCCCGAAGCCCTTTTAAATTGCACAAATGGAGAGGACTGATTACTTAAGAGCTTTTTCCCTGTGGACTCATGTTCAAAGATTTATATTAAAAACAAATAACCGACCATTTTTGACGGGCAACATCAATGCACAAGAATTCTCTTATAAACTGTTGTAAATCGGAAACATTATTTTACCATCATGTAGTAATAAAAATAGAACTTATGACGACTGTATATTCAAATATAGAAGAAAACTTCAATGATCGTAATTGATTGTGTGAAAGAGTGAACTTTTGAATAATTTCCTTTTTTTTTTCTTTTGTATGTAAAACGATATAAAAACAGAAGGATTCTGTTTTTTAAAAAATAAAAAAGAGTAAAAATGTGTGAGTCCGGACAATTTCAGTATTTTTTTTTTTTTTTTTTTTTTTTTTTTTATAAAGCTATATAGAAAAGAGTTTCTTTTTAATATAGTGACCAGCGAAGCGGGCAAAGCCTGCTAGTACATATAATAAAATAAGATGTTTGTGTGTGTGTTAGTTTTCTTTTAATTAATTAAAATGTGAAAAAAATAACCTTCTAATTTCTGATAAATTAGCCATTTAAATTTTATCTATAATTTAATTGTTGCCAATATTTTTTTCGACATAATAAAAAAAGAAGAAAAGAAGTACATTTATTTAAAATGAGGAAAGTAAATTAAATAAATTAGAAAATAAATTAGAAATATCAGTCGTATCGTTACAAATAAGATACCAAATAAAAGAAGCAATTTTTGTGAATCCAACGGAATAAAGAGCTTATCGATCGGAGAATTAGATTTTTTAAAATTAACTAATGTATGAATTGTAGGTGGCAACAGCAGGAGATTTTATGAAAACCGTTTGGAAAAAAAAAATTAAATCTGTTACTCATTAAAAGTCACATGTTTTCGTAAGTGGGATTAAAAATTGCAGTTTTGAAAATTTTTTAACTATCACTGAGGAGATCCCATACTAAATCTGTGGCGAAAGTTGTCGCCAATCGAAATACATTTACATAACTCTTTGCAGCGCAAAACAATTCGGATTATTTAAATTATACTGCCACCGGAGTTCATGAACTAAATTAAATTAAAACAAATTTTAAATTTTAAGGTTAAAAAAACCGGCCTTTTCTGATATGTTATAAACGTAAATGTTTGCTAAAAAATTTCCGGGATGAATTTTTTCAGCTGGATCTTAAATTTTGCGTCCTCGCAGCGAGGACGCCGCGCGTTAAGGGGGTTAAACGTTTCAATTATTCAATTAAAAAGAAATCATTTTAATATAGTGACCAGCGAAGCGGGCAAAGCCTTCTAGTAAATAAATAAGTAAATAAATACCACTGATTAAATTTTATTATATGGATGGACTTTATGTTACATTGTAAATAAAAAAAAATATATTTTTCAGATTTATTTTCATTGTATTTGTGCATTAAACATATAAAAACGATTAATCTTTTACAAAAATTCTATACATTTTTTTGGACTATTTTTTTAGGTTTAGGTTCTAAGACGTAAATCTATATTTAGATTGTAACACTAAAATAATCATCGCAAGTAATAAATGCAAGGTAATTTTTATTAAAATTATTCTTTGATTTCACTGCGCTGCAAAATAAATAAATAAATAAATAAATAATAAAGAAAATATTAATAAATTAAAAAAGAAAAGAAAAATCCGAGTGAGCTTCCATTCCTGCTGATTCTTATTTAAAATGGTTCTTCCTGAATCCGAATATGAACCCCATTTTGCCCAATCACTCATCATTTTCTCGGGACTCTATCCTCTCTTCCAATTTTCCTCACTGTTCGGTAATTGCGTGGCAATGAATTTGATTTGGAGAATGGAAAATAACCACATTAACACTCAAAAAACAAAAAACAAAAAATAAAATAAAATGAAGTATAATAAATAATAAATAATAATTGATGAATAAAATATATTAAATGTAATTCAAAATTTCAGTGGGATTACATTATCCGAAATTTAAGTATATATTTCCTTTTTCAAGTAGAAAAATAAAAAACTAGCATTAAAACTGAAAATAAGTGTTTATTTTTGTATATGTTGTATACGTATGCCATTTGGCATGTGTTCTTTATTCCATTTTACTTCAATTCGAATTATATGGAATTAGTTTATTATCAAGATTTCATTTTACCCCTGAGTTAATTTTTGCTATTTTGACGGTAATGTATGTATACGTATCTGTGTATGTGTGTATGTATTTGAGTGAACACGATGGGGTCTAAACACTTTGCTCGAATAAGGTAAAAGTTCATACATATATTATAGGTTACCTTAGCATGAACGATATAGATTTTGGTGAATTTAAAAATTATAGTTTTAGGGGCGCAAAGAAAAATTCTTTCTTATTTTGGCCTATGGGCTCAAATTATTTAAATTACGATAGCGTCTATATGTCTTATTCGATTCAGCTGAAAATTTAGATATATGTTATAGGTCACTGTCACACAAATTATACAGATTTTAACAAAACTCGCACTTATAGTTGTTTTTACAAGGACGTAAAAAGAATTTAGATACATTGCCTTACATTAAACAACTATATGGGTAAAATAATCAAATACATTATTATAAGTGTTTCTTTTTTTTTTTTTTTTATTTAAAGACTTCTCTTACTTTAATTAATTTAAACAACCATTATTTACTTAAAGTCTGAAAAGTCGAGTAATGTCGATCCAGATTTTTTTTTTATTATTTTTTTTTTTCATTAAATGACAAGCTTTCAAAAAATTAGTGACAATTATGGAAAAATTAATTTACCCAACGCAAGTGAATAATTTAATAATTTTTACTTTGTAACCTAAGCCCTACATGACATACTTAATTTTACCTTTTTCATGCTTTACAGATAAGTTTATATAAAAAGTGTATTTTTCTTTCTTATAAAAACATATTATCAAGTAAATCCATTAAGCAAATTAAATTGCTGATAGAGGGTTCAGATTCACGTAAGTGAACATCAAAATCAGAAATTAGCTACGACGCATTTTTTTTTTTTTTTACTTTGTTGATGATTTATTATAAATTCGAAACGCAGAAAAGAAGTATGATAATTAACGAGCGAAAATAAAACGAATACAAGTACACAAACACACACATGCAGACATACATACACACATACATCATCATAAAACAAGTAAATAAGAATTCAGGATACCTCAAATCGTGTAAAAAACACCAAATTCAAACTCAAATTTTTGGCATGATTACAATACATTTCTCTCTATAGTGTTCGGAAAGTAAAAATAGTAAGATGATTCTTATGCAAAATTTTTGAGTATTTGGTATTATATAATGTAACGTATAAATGTGTTGACTCTATACATATTTTCTAAAACGTACATTTAATAAAGATTATGATATGTACATATATAGATAGAGATAATGTTTGAAAAGCTATATGTATATACTTCCAGATTTTTAAATAACATAGCATTTAAAATATTCATATGTAAATGTATCCAAGTATCGTATATCAATTTTCCGATTACGACGCAACATCAAGCTGTAAGACAGATAATTTAATTACTGTGCAAGAAACAGCTTTAGGCTTAGACACATTTCTATCGGAAAAAAGTCACTCCGCTTTTTTATCAGTGTATATGTATTGATTTACGGTACATCATTTAAAATCTTTCTTAACTTGTAGCAGAATAGAAAGTATCTTAATTTTTTTAGTTTTACTTTAAAATATGTATCATATCCTACTAATCTTTTAAGGAATAAATTTTAAAATAAATGATATATATATATATATATATATATATATATATATATATATATATATATATATATATATATATATATATATATATAGATGAAAAGAGGGTTATAGTGATTAACCTGCGGATTGGTTAATACGTAAGTCTTGTAGCTAATCCTGGATATACATGTTTTTAATCTAATAGAGAAATCTGGCATTTATAACATTTATATCATTCATTTCTTTTGCACTCAAAAATTGTTGCATTATATATAGGTTTTGCTGCCTCGATCGGGGTTGGAACAATATAAATTGCTATGATTAGCTATATTGTTTTACGAAATCGATGCAGCTTTCACAGCTTTATGAAATACATGACCCCTGGCGAGTTTTTACTTCTAATTTTTAACATTTTTATCCAATTATTTTTTCTGTGGTACTTTAGTTATTTTCTCTGTCATTAAGTTTAATGGTCCTTTTTTTTATTATTATCATTCATGTCGGCGTAAGTAATTTAAATTGTTTTTGTCTCTTATAGGGTCTTAATCGGTATCGCAACAGTTTTGTGTCAGTCTTACCTATAAGTTAAAATCAGTTCCATTTTTGTTGTGTAGTATTGTTTTGTAACTATTAATAACTAAATCTTAAAGTTAAATTTTATTAAGATATCTATCATTTATATATGATAAAATTTAAATATAGAATGGAGTAAAACTTGAATTATTAAATATATAGAACTGGAACAGAGTTTTTATAATCTAATGCGCAAATGCAGCGAAAGGAAATATAAAACTATACTAAATAAGCAAAATAATTGAAGCCAGATGAAAACGTAATCCCAAAACACATGAGGGCCTTCATCAGGGGAGCTCCCCCATGTAGGGAAAGGAAAATGAGAAGTTTCTGACGAAACGCTGGTAATTTAACCAAAAAACACGTTTCTAGCACCCAACTTCTCACAGATAGAAGCAAGACCATACAGCAAACGAATTTTATTTAAAACAAAGCATAAAAAGCATAAAAAGTAATTAAATTCAGAAATCAAGTACAAAATATTGTACTTGATTTCTGATCCGATCTTGTCTTGAGAAAACTCCGATCTTGTCTTAAACCGTATTGACTCTGAGGGCCAAATTTCTTTCCTGGATTTAAAAATTAAAAAAAAATAGATAATAACTGGTTTATTGGGATTTATGATAATACCAAGGTTTTAACTTTAAAGTTTGTAATTTAACAAATTGGTTCTCCTGTATTAGTCTTAAAGTTTTAAAAAATATATTATGTTCACCCAAATAAACAGAATTAAGATGATTTGCAATAAAAATTTAGATCTGAATCTGGCTTTGAAAAATCTTAAAAACATACTAACTGTTAACCGCTATCCTGTTTTTGTAATCAATAAACATCTCAGTATTCTTTATCACAATCCCACTTAAGGTTTGTTGTTCCATTATGAGGGACATTTAAGTGCTGGTAAGTGGCCCTACTAGTCGAAGCGTCTTCTATGTTTATAATGGGGGGTGGTTTTCAATTTTCCATATTCTAGTGACTATTCGAGTTTGTCCTGGTATGTATTTATATATTCTTGTATTATTTATATTCTTGTATTTTATATTTATGTATTATATTTTGTACTTGATTTCTGAATTTAATTGCTTTTATGCTTTATATTAATTAAAATTCGTTTGCTGTATGGTCTTGCTTCCATCTGTGAGAAGTTGGGGGCTAGAAACGTTTTTTTGGTTAAATTACCAGCGTTTCGTCAGAAACTTCTCATTTTCCTTTCCCTACATGGGGGAGCTCCCCTAATGAAGGCCCTCATGTGTTTTGGGATTAATTTTTTATCTGGTTTCAATTATTTTGCATATATATGTATGTATATGATAAGGTGATTATAATGAATAAAACTTGAGTATTACGGATTAATTAATAATTCTTGTAGCTAATTCTTTATATAAATGTTTTCAATCTAATGGATAAATATGGCATTTGATCATTCATGTCATTCATTTCTCTTCTCTTCTACAATTATGTTGTATTATATATACATGATAAGATGATTATAATGATTAAAGCTTGAGTACTACGGATTGATTAATAATTCTTGTAGCTTATTCTGGATATACATGTTTTCTATCTAATGAATAAATTTGGCATTTGATTATTTATATTATTCATTTCTCTTGAATTCTACAATTATGTTACATTATATATTGTTGTGTACTCGGAGTTCATGAATTGTCTCTGAATGAAAGGCAAATCTTGCAGAGGCTCAAAAATTTATTTACAGAAAATTCGACAAGATTAAACCAAATATCAATTTCATTTTCACCAGTAAACACAGCTTAAATGACGTCTGACAACATTAATTTCACTGTATAAGCCGAACTTTAACATTAACACACAATACGCGGCAATCAATAGTAGGGACGTAGTCAAGCAGAGCTTTTTAAGGAGTAATGTCTTGGCGAAAACTGACTGACTTGTTTGGGATGCGATTGCTTATATGTCCTCGTAGGAAATGTGGAATGTTTCAGTAACGTATCAACCAGTCACGTCAGAGCTTAGATATTTCGTATATTGATAATAAGGATTTCCTCGCCAAGGTCGCCAAAAAATCGCCAAATTCTGTGCCAAGTCAATTATCCGCCTTGGTGAAGGAAAATGAGCTATTTTAATACAAAAGTAGGCTAGAAATACAGAAAATGAACATTTTATAACCTGACTAAGCTTTTTTTGGAGGAATTTATATAAGACTAACTACTATTATTTGCAAATTTGAAACGATGTATTACATATGCGCGTAAATACTGAACTGTACTAACAGTTTCAGTACGTAAATAAATAAATATTTTTGTGTTTTTAAAAGGTTATTTTTTATGTTCATTACGTTGAAATGTTTGTTTGTGTTGCTTTGTAATATTACATACAGGATTTTTATTATATACAGTATTTAAGTGAGGACATGCGAATTATTCTGCTGTAAATATTAAGAAAAAAAAAAATACTTTTTTTTGAGAACTCTTTTTTAGGAAAATATCTGAAAATGTTTATTTCATTCTTTAATTAGTAAATAGAAATTCCTTTAACGATCGTTTCAACGTATTTTGCTTTCCATAAAAGTGTAAGAAGACAAGTTTCATACTTATTTGACAGGCTTATAATGCTTTATCTATTGCTAAAAGATACTACATTAATTTATAATTTTTTTTTTTTAACTTCAAGTGTTGTAAATAGTTTAATTAATTTTCTCTGCATTTTTATTATTTGTTAAATTTTATGTTTTTACAGTTTTATATTTGAAAATAGATCAATATTTCTTTTTGTCCAACATTAATTGTTATTATGTCTGAAGATGTTAACGTAGAAACTAATTTCTTGTTGTTGTCATTGTTTTTGTTACATATGCCACTCAGAAACTCCTAGCGCCGGTAGTGTAATTACCCAAATTCAGGGCTGTAGGGAATTGCCTTCAGTTTTAGAGGAACACTACACGTAGTAGAAGAACGACTTTGCTCCAGAAACCGGCGAAATATGGCAGCACCAAAAATTCTTGAATTCCGATCTTAATCAGGGCCGAGTAAATCCCAAGATCCAGTATAATTTTTTGATGGAAACTTAGAGAACTCTGCAAGCATGACAGATTTAAAACGCATCAGTCGTCAGTAGCGCACACAACGATCTTCGGCCTGTTCGAGCATCGAACTCACAATCTTTCAATTACGAATCCACTGCCCTTATCAACCAGTTTCTAATTTTTAAAAAACACCATCAGCTAAAAAACGCATATGACATGCGGTTTTCTTGCAATACACACACATATTATATAAGGCACCGATTATCCGCACAGTTGGGTGGCAGCCGCAGATGAACCGAAAAGCAGAGTAAAATGGGGGTGCAAACGTGAAACAAATACGCGGTAGAACAGTATAACACATATTTATAAAATAAAAAAATCCATTTCCTCCTAAAACCGTCAAAAAAATCCCAAGTAGGCTTATAGAATTACGATGCACAGAAAACATGTCGGTAGTTTTCGACCTTCGCACTGTAGAGCCTATTGTATTTTAATTGTTGTTGGCTTGATGCAGAATTGGTTTTGTTCGAGGTAAGTTATTGAAATTGTTTTTTGAGGCTCTCGCACTCGCGGGTAATCTGCACCACGGATAATCAGTGCTCTACTGTATATATATAATAGGGGTGGGAATCGATTAAGAGTTTTAACTGGGTTAATCGTAGTTCATTAATCGATTAATAGGTCGATTAATCGGATTTTCAATCGGTTTTCATTTTTTTTTATACATAATTTTATTTTAATGATGAATAAAACTCTCATATTGTGTACAGTCGGTAACAAAAGTATCAGAATACTAGCAAAAATTCTTATATAACAAAAGTGGAGTTAATACTGTTTTGTTAAAAGAGTTCTTGTCGACAAGGATTTGTTTAACAAGTTATTTCTTCTTTATCACTTCGGACTAGAACACAGAATGTTATTTTTTGTTTCTACTTCGATAGTTACTATCAGCAATTCTGAACAGACAATAAATGTTTCAAGATATTGTGAAACTCTGTTGATATTTTACCCATCAGAGGGATAGTGGAAATCGCAATCCTTTCTTTTCTTTTTTATCTTTAGCATTTCAATTTTTTGAAATCTTCTTGTTTCTGAGAATACTATTGCCCTAGCCAACACTTTCTGTAGAATGCTACAGACAGGTGGTATTGCTCCAGCATGCACATAAAGCGACATTTTGTTTAATAACTATCATCCCATCTTTCTCTATCAACAAAAGGGCAACATCTTGTTTTGTGAGGTTTTATTTTTATTTATTTATTTATTTTATTTATTTATTTATTTATTTATTTTTGCTTTTTCATTATTTGATGGATGTTTCTTAGAATGTTTGTTAGGAAAATATGTGAAAAAATGTTTTGTAAGCAGAGCAGCACTTTTACTTTAATTCATAGTTTGAAAATTTTTAATCGAATTAATCGATCCGATTAACTCGATTAAAAAAATTGATCGGGACTAAGCATTGATCGATTAAACGAACCGATTGATCGATTAATCGGCACAGCCCTAATATATATATATATATATATATATATATATATATATATATATATATATATATATATATAGTAATATTACATTCTTAGAAAAAGGAAAACATATACGGATGACTTAAGAATTTATAGCGAATTAACTTTGTAAATTAATTTCATAAAAACTGCTAACAGAAAAGTATATAGTACTGTTATCATTGTAAAAATTAATAGTTTATCACGTATGTAGAAAAACCTAAATATTTTAAAAACATAATGTACATATAATTTTTATTTTTTTATTTTTTTACCACTTAACGTGATAATTGCGTAACAACATTATATCTTACCAAACAATTTTATATTTTAAAAACAGTACTTTTGCGTAATTATCCTATATATATATATATATATATATATATATTTATATTTCTAATGCATACATATCAAACGTATTTAGCTTAGATTTACAGGTGATTTATATATATATATTTGTCATTGTTTGTATAACAAACTTAATTACTTAAACTAATACAAAAATTTTAAAACATAATTTTACTATTTACAACAACGCACATTTAGGAAATGTTTAAATGTAATGATGGTAATAACAGTAATTAGAGTAGCGTTGAAAATTACAAATTACTAACAACGTTTAATATGTAATATACTTTCATGAAATAAACGTCTACTTTAAATTTTAAACATTTTCAAAATTTTAATATAACCATTATATTACATTTAACTTTATTATGGTTATAGTTAACGTCGTTTAAAAATTAAAATTGCAAACAGCATGCAAGAAAATTATACGTTTATGAAATAAATTTCTTCTTTAAATTTGAAATAAAAACAACGAAGATTCATTTTATGTTATTTCCTCGAAATAGAGAAAGCATTTTTATAACTAGCTTCTTTCAGTTAAATAATAAATGTTTATTATCAAAATTTAAATACACTTTATACGAAAGATAAGTTTTTAAAGAAGATAATTTGAAAGTTGAAGTCATAGAATTTTTAATGTACGTTTAATTTTAGCATACAAATGCATTTCTTATATTTTTTAATGTGAAAAGTATACATTAACATATTTAGGGTATATAAGAAATTACCACAGAGCTGGCGTTAAAAAATAATTGGTACAAAACTTTAAATAAACACCATCAAATACAAGAATCTCAACAATTGTTTCTGGTCGAAAGAAAACGCTACCCTTTGTCAGGTGAACAAAGTAGGAACGAATGGTGCAAAGAAATCGGCAACGCACAAAACCGAATATAGTGGAGAGCAAAAACATACATGTATATATATATATATATATATATATATATATATATATATATATATATATATATATATATATATATATATGGATATAAATATAAATACTGGTGTGACCCAAATTATAAAAGAAAAGATGAAAAAAATAAAGAAATTAAACTAAAAAATTAAATCTAAAAAACTAAAAAATAACAAAATTAAACGAAAACCCGAATTTATGTGAGTAATTTCCGAGCATGAGATAAGAATGAAAAATCTTGTTAATGATATTTTTTCTACTCCATTCTTATCTGAAACTTGAAAATTACTCATGTAACTTCAGTTTTCGTTTAATTTTAGTTTTTTAGATTTATTTATTTATTTTTAAATTAATTAATTATTTTCTTCTTTTATTTTATAATTATGGTCACACCAGTATTTATAGTTATATCCGACTTTATATGTTTTTACTTTACACTAAATTCGGTTTTGTGCGTTGCCACTTTCTTTGCAGCACTCGTTCTTACTTTGTTCGCAGTGCGAAGGACCATGCTTTCTTTAGATCCGAAACAATTGTTGCGAGTTCTTGTATATTATAGTGTTTATTCAAAATTTTGTACAAGTTATTTAGGGTATATTTCTTTAGGGTATATTTAGGGTATATAACAAATATATTTAGGGTATATTTCTTTAAAGCTCAGGATTATTATTATTATTGTTGTTGTTGTCATTATTATTATTGTATATAAATACATGCATTTCCGGATTTGTTATTCCTTCATTCACAATGCTGAATAATTTATATTATTATTATTATTTCTATCTTACGATGCTTGGAATTATTTAATTTTTTAATCATATTCAAAACTTAGTTTTATAAAGCTCTATTATTTTCAACTCATTCATATGTCTGAATATAAACTTTTGTGTGTAATAAAACTAGAATTAAAATTTAAAAAACTGATTTTACCACAAACTAGTTTTTTTTTTTTTACATCTTGAAAAAAATAATTTTAAGCATATAAAGAGTTTCCATTTTAAAGGATTTGATAATTATTGTTCAGTTTTTGCTAAGAAAAAAAAAGTTCTTGAAAAGTAATTGTTTACATAAATATAATGTCGCTTTTTGATGTTTCTATAAAAGTTTAGAATTTAGAATACCGTTAAAAATTTTTTAATAAATAATATCCAAATAATAAATCGTATATGAATAATAAATTCTATAATTAAGACCGAAGTAGAATAAGAAAAGAAATTGGAAAATTTCTATTAAATTTAAAACAACATTTGAAATACAGTTAGGCCGTTCAAAATTGGTACAGACAGGTTTAAAAGGCCTGTAAGTCGAATAGGGAGATTTTCGAAAGTGTAAAGTTATTAGGAGTGGCGAGAAGGGGGTGGGGAGAGGGGAGGGCAAAAAAATAAAAAAAAAGTTAGATCGTTCAAAATTGGTATATAGAGGTTTTCGATACTTACAAATCGATTGGGATAATTTCGAATTTGTAAAATTTATAGGAGGGGCGGTAAGGGGGCTATGGGCTAAAACAAATAGAAATACAGTTAGGCCGTTCAAAATTGGTACAGATAGGTTTTAGAGGCCTGCAAGTCGAATGGGGATATTTTCGAAAGTGTAAAGTTATTAGAAGGGCCGGGAAGGGGGGTGGAGGGGCAAAAAAAAATAGAGTTAGATCATTCAAAATTGGTACATAGAGGTTTCCGATACCTACAAATCGATTGCGGATATTTTTGAATTTTTAAAATTATTGGGAGGGGCAAAAAAAATAAAATAGAGATAGATCGTTAAAAACTGGAGCATAGAGGTTTTTGATACTTACAAATGGATTGCGGATATTTTCGAATTTGTAAAATTATTAGGATAGACGGGAGGGGGGGCGAAGGGGGAAAATAATAGAAATAAGAGTCAGAGCATTTTGGGAATTTTTTCCGAAGACAGTGAGAACCCAGTGCGACATTTTTCCTAATCAGATTTTGTTTCTCTTTTTTTTTCACGTGATAAAAATTAATGCAATTCTGTAATTATAGTGATTCATTTAAAAATAGGGACCAGCGAAGCGGGCGTCGCCTGCTAGTATAGATATATATATACATATATATATACATATATATATATATATATATATATATATATATATATATATTAAATAATTATACATCGTAAACGTATAAGGACTTGAAAATTTACTCGTTTTATTTTACAGAACTTCTGAATTTATAGTCTTTCTACATAAAAAAATAAAATAAAAGTAATTAAATTTTAATAATTCATATTTTCTATACGTGTGAAACTTCTATAGGAAAAAAAATGTAAATAACTTATACAGAAATATCAATTCTTCTTATATGTTTTCACCCTTTCTCTAAGCATACACAGATGTCAATATATAAGCCGTTACAGATGTCCGCATCAAAATAAACCATTCCGTTAATCTAATATATCAACATGCTATGAAGAGGAATTGTGATTTACGTCAAATCCAGGAAAAGAGATTAACACAATAATCTGCTTATATTATGTGTGTTTTTGTTCCTCGATTGTAATTTAAAAAAAAAAAGAGCTTTTTAAATATTGGTTTGAAACTGAAAATAATATAATGGTTTTGTTTCAAATATGTTTTATAATTAGACTGTTTTTGACAACAAGATGTTCTATAAAATATTTTTTAGTTAAATGTCATAGTGAAAGTACATATACAATACTCAAACTGTATTATTTAAGTTTTCCTTTCTTTTCAATTAAGGAAATATTTGGCTTTATACTCTAGAACAAAATATATATAAAAAAAAAAGGTTTCTGTACATAAATATATATATATATATATATATATATTTTTTTTTTATAAAAAACATTGTATTCAGTAAAATATTCTAAATACTGAATTTTAATGTCTAAGATTTAATTTTTCTTTAAACGATAACAAATATCTTTATAGAATGTATATATATATTAGTATAATAACTTACTTTATATAAAATAATTAAACGTATTGGTTTTTGAAGACAAGAATATTTAATAAAAACGAACATATTGTTATAAATTTTTGCTTCCGACCTTATGTATATGGAAAATCATTTAATTACAAATTCCCTATTTATCATAACTTTACACTGAATACACACATATATATATATATATATATATATATATATATATAATATAATATATATATATATATATATATATGTATATATATACCACTTTCCTCTAGAACGAGTAAGTAGTTATTTTGTATATCCGTAAACTAGAAAAATAGATTTACGAGCTATGCATATAAGGTAAACAAACAACTTCGATAGGCGAAATTATCAAGAATTTCTAGTCTACATTTTTCTAGATGGTGACACAATATTATGAATATTATGAATGTTATAAATCCTTTCCTTTGCAAGAAATTTTCGTTGATTTATTTGAATTGGATAATAATAATAATAAAAATAATAATATACATATACATATAGTTGCTAAATCTCACCACGCTTATATATATAGTTGTGTTCGCATTTGTTTACAGGGTCTTTTAAAATCGATTGGCCATTATAAATTTATAATATAGGAAAACGGCTTAGAATTCTAATAAGGATTTTTTAGAACTCGCTAGTAAAGGGGGCTAGAATTTATAAGGATAACATGGAACTATTTTTATTAGAGCCTTTAAATTCAAGTTGTCAGTCACATTAATTTTTCTCAGTGTAATTGCGTTATTTTTATATGAAAAACGAAATGAAATTTATGAATGGAAAAAGATAAGGTAGTAATATAGCTTAACAAAAAAAAAAAAAAAAAAAAAAAAAAAAAAAAAAAAATCCTTTTAAAAGAAGATGTGATACTTTAAAAAATATATTTTATTTAAAATGCAGCTTTTTGGGGTTTTCATACACTGAGAAAAAATTCTGTAACTGACATCTGGAATCTAAATTATGGCTCTAGAAAAAATAGTTCCATGTCTACTTTATAAACTCTAATCCCCTTTGAAAGCGAGTTCTAGAAATCCCTATTAGAATTCTAGAGAGTTTTTCTATATTATCGAGGTCAAAGTTATTTGAAAATATCTCCAAATAAAGGCGAACACAAGAGGCGGGTTTCAGCAACTATAATCTTGGTTTATGACCTAATTCCAGATAGCCAAGCGAGAATTTGTCGAAATAAAAATGTTTCAGAATATTCAGAATAATGTCTCACTATCTAGAAAAGTGTATACTGGAAATTCTCGATCATTTCGTCTATTCAGTTTATTGGCGTGCCTTATGCGCATAGCTCGGAAATCTATATTTCTAGTTAAGGGATTTAGAAAATGGCCACTTATTCATTCTACATGAAAGTGGTATATTTTTTTCTCAACTATTAAGCAGAAGCCAAAATTTATTGTTTATTTCGAATCATTGTTTGTACCCACCTCTTATTCATACTATAATTTTTTTAAGAGTGATTTTCATCTTATTTTACCGTAGATACACATTGGAGAAAATTACTCTTGAAAAAGTGTTGTGGGAAAAACAGGTGATTTTTAACAATGCTGCGGAATACATTAGAGATATTAATTAATAAAAGAAAGTAGAAGGAAATACCCTAATTCTACGCCTTGAAATATAATAAAATATTTTTGATATTCAATTACTTAAAATAATCATTGTGACATGTTGGAAAACATTTAACTTTATCAATACAATATCAGAAAATAAAAATAATTAAAAATGATATTTTGCTTTTAAGACGATTAAAATTTGCTCCTTTAAAAATACTAAAATAAATTCTGATTACATTTGAAAAAGAAAAGTATTTAAAAATAATATTAATAGTATTATTTATAAAACTTTTTGAAAAAAAATCTTTTCGAACTCTATTAAGTTAAATAATAATTTACATCATAAACCATAAAAAAAAAAAAAAGGAAAAGCAAAAGAAACATATTTTCAAACAAGCTGTGGTTTAAATTAATAAAATAAACATAAAACACAATTTATTTCTACGCGTAA
Source organism: Salticus scenicus (assembly GCA_963930645.1). Taxonomy (NCBI): domain Eukaryota; kingdom Metazoa; phylum Arthropoda; class Arachnida; order Araneae; family Salticidae; genus Salticus; species Salticus scenicus. The sequence goes on from OZ005648.1 coordinate 28,489,944, forward strand.
TTTCAAAAAAGAAATATTTTAAACATTGATATTCAATATAATAATAATGAAATTAGGTTTTAAATATTTAGACATTTTTACAGATTATTTTATGTTGATATTTTTTTACATAAATGAACAAAACTCGCATATATAAGCTAAATATAGGCTTTAAATATAACTTTTACTTGATCAATGCTTTGTATGTTAGGAAAATATAATTTAAACAACCTTATTTTAGAGAAAAGACAATCTATTTTCTCAACTTCTTGAAAAAGAGTTCTGTCACATTGATGACAAGGGACATATAGAGTAATTGCGGAGCTACAGAATAAAAGAAAGACACAACTTTATCGGAAACTATCGGATTTCAAGTTAAAATACGAAATTCAATATTGTGCTTAGAGAAAAGCTTTAAAATAAATGACGGCTTTAAAAATCTATATAAAAAAGATAGAACTTATTTTAAATTTAGATAAAATGTCTGCTTTGAAGAAGGAATAGATGATATGGGTTTTATTCAGGAAATTTATTGTAAGTTATTTTGAAGGTATTTATCCGTTAACAATGCTTTTTAATTCTTGTAGTAAAACAGAAATACAACGAATTAAAATAACATAATTATTTAATTTATAGTTTTCAATTAAGAATAATAATTTAAAAAAAAATGCTCGTGCATAGAGATTAAAATTTAACTAAAAATAAAAACAACTAAAAATAAAATAACTTTAACAAAAAGTGTACATTTAATGTAATTATTACAGTTTTAATATAATAATTAAATATAATTTTACTACTTGCGAATTGACAAACTTTAAAATGAAGTACTATAAAAAATATATATATAATAGTAATGCAAGCCAAAATTCTACTATTTTTCTTTTTCTTTACTACATTTTACACTTTTATTATTTAAGTCATAAAACTTACAATTTTAAGATGTATCATATTTGTCTTTTAAATTAACTATAAAAGAGAAAACTTAAAAAATAATATTAAAACAGAATGATTAAAGTATAATTCACTTATTTACAGGTTATCTTATCGCATTCCGACTCATACAAAATTTTAATTTTGGCAAATATGAACTGCAATTTTTATTCTTATTTTAATTAATTAATTTATTTATTTTTTAATATTATGTAAAGTTACAGTAAATAGAAAACCGATATTAAAAGAAAAAAAAAATTGCACTATGTACGGATTTTCATAATAAAAAATTATTTTAATTGATTACTGGAAGTATATTAGCGACAAAAAATAGTTTTTAAAGAGATATATTCACTTTTTAAGAGAAATAAATATTAAAAAATATATGTATGTAATAAATGTTGATATTCTCGACTATTTAATTTTCTTTTAAATCTGCTCTGTATGAGAAATTTTATTGCTAAAATCATTTTAATTGTTTACTGGAAGTATATTAGTGATAAATAGTATACTTTTAAAAATATAAATATCATAAATATTCTTTTTTTTTTCTTATATTTTTGCGAGAAGTAAACATTAAAAACATAAACGTTTTTAATTAAAACTATTATAAATTTACAGAAATTCTTGATAAATAATGCGATAAATTCATAAAAGTATTTTAGAGAGCAGTTTAAAATTTACATTTTGATATTATTATTATTATTATTATTATTATTATTATTATTACTATTATTTTTATTATTATTATTATTATTATTATTATCGTTCATTACACTTTATGACAGACTTCATAAAGTGTATAAAATAATATGATATTTTTGCTTTTTTATGTTAAATTAGAATACAATTAACATTTCAAAATTTATTCTTATGTAATTTCATTACTAATAATCTAAAATTTTTAATCATATAATTAAAACATAACGAAATTTTAGATTTTGTTAGGTTGTAACGAAAGTTTTCTGCCGAAAAAAGTTCTCTAATTTTTTCTGAAGTTTCTGAAATTTAAGCCTTTATTATGTTTTCAATTCTGGGGAATTCGATGGTAATGATAACAACTACAATTTCTGATACCATTAAAAAAATAATAATACATATATATATATATATATATATATATATATATATATATATATATATATATATAAATTTTTAAAATACTGGTAGAACACGAGAGCCTTTTACTTTTATTTAAATTTGCAAAAAATATATTCTAAGCTTTTAAAACTAAAATTAAATTTCCTTATTTTTATTTCTAAATATATATTATAAAAATGTATTAATTAAGCGAATTTCCCTGGTACGTTAACTAAAATAGGAAACTATGACTCTTTTAATTTATCACTTTTTCTTTGTTTCATATGCATTGATTAAACGAAATTTCTATATGCAAGGTATTTACACCGAAAAATTAACAAACGTATATATAGTATTAAGAGATAGAATATGCAAGAAGAAAGCATAAGCATTAGTATTAGCAATATAAGCATAATAGTAATATAAACATATATAATATATAGTATTAGGAATATAAGCATACTAAGGAATTATTATACATTATCAGAATCCAAATGAATGCCAAAATTGAATTTTTCTATATAAAAAAAAAAAAAAATCATGATCATGGAATAATGAAAGGAAATTAAGCGTATAATATTTTATTTTTAAAATCTACTATAAAGAAACTTGTTTTTCGTGTTTCTAAAAACATATTTTATAATTAAGTCATATTATTTACATTTGTGCACAATGTTACAATTCATATTTTCAAAATATAATTCAAACTTAAACAATAGCCATAATTACATTAAAGAGTATTCGATTTTCATTTCAGTTTTCTCTCATGTATCTATTCTCATTACAAAGTCATTGTTACGAAATCCTGACAGGAACGATAATATTTTATGTCACATGAAGTGGATATATCCAGGAATTGTAGATGAAATTCATGTTCATGAAATTCAAGAGTCTTTGTTTCTGAGTATGAATTCAAGAGGCGAAGATAGTGAAGAGAAACACTCTATGAGACACGAGATTGTTTGTAATACCTGCATCGTTATTGAATATGGAGAGTAATTGAGATTGTAATGAAGAAATTGTAGCATAATAAAATTATAGAATTTGTTTTAATGATATTACGAATTATTTTAGATAGCATCTTATTTTTGAAGACCCATCTTTTTATATTACTAAGACGAGTAAATACTCTGTTAAAATAAAAGAGTGAAAATAACTCAATTTCAGTGAATTTTCACTCATTTGCCTAGAAGGAACGCGCCCTCTCATCTTGAGTTAAATTCACTAAATTGAATGAGTTAGCATAATACACTCGAACTCGAATTATTTATTGTATTTAATTAATTAATTTATTTTATTAATCATTTTAATACAAATGATTTTAATAAACTGGATCATACTACAATGGCGTTTGCCGTTGCACTTGCTTGCTACTGAAGAATGTCACTATATTGTCACTTACAAGTGGATGAATGAGCAAAAATAACTCAAGTTCACTTAAATAAAAAGCTACTAATTAGCTACTAATTAATCATGTGAATATTAATAGGATTACTCTGTTGTGTCTTAATTATTTGTTCACTAGTGCGACGTATACGCACACACAGATCTCTATATATGTAAATATCCAAATATATATTTTTTAAATAGATAGACAGGATAGACAGATAGATTTGGATAAAGGTTTTAAAACGTAAATCTATATCTAGATTGTAACACTAAAATAATCATCGCAAATGCATGTTTTTAACATTTTTTTTTTTTCATTCAAAATTTTATATTTATTATTTTTTTTAATAATACTTTAATCGAATGTTTTATCTCATAGTTTTTTGTATTTTAACGCATTTCTGTATAAGAAAGATTTAAAATTTCACGCACTTATTTATTTTACTAGTGTAAAGAAAGCATAGTATAGAATGTTTAGTAGTAATATATGTTGCATAATTTAAAAAACAAATTGTAGAAAATTTAAATTTGAGGCTATTGACTTTGCACCCTTCAAAAATGTTGAGGAAAATTAGGCGGTTACTAAAATACTATTGAAAAGATTAGAAATGTTGACACCTAAGGAAATGCAGTAATTAATATGGATGTCTTTACAGTTAGAATTATAAACGATGTGTAAAATTCTTTTTTGTACATTCATTTATAAAAATTTATGTAGCTATTATTTCCTCTCATCTAACAACTGATAATCGAAAATAAATAAATGTATCTGCAAGATCCATTAATGACTATGCTAACCTTAAAAAATATATATATATATATATATATATATATCCCCGTAAAAATTTAAGGTTGGACTTTCGGCAAAAGTTTGTTCAAAATTTAAATTTAAGTTTTATTTAAAATTGGACTTGTTAATGAAGGCGATTTAAATTTAAAAAGAAGTGTACCTAACACCCTGGAACGTGTTAATTTTAAATGCTAATTCATGCACCTTCCTGATATATCTAATGCATTTGTAAAGCCATTTACTTTAGTTACCATCTAATTTTAAGCGGTACGCCGAATTCAAATGGAAGATTTAAGTCACGTTCCTTTTTATATTCACGTGAGTATATTTGTAAATGTAAAACTACAATTACAAAGCAGTTATAAAAGATAATGAATCTCAGGGGAGAAAAAGGGTATTTTATTTATTTCAAAGAAACTTTGTATTAGGTTATCTCTTTATTACTTTCCAAATATACTTATGTGAGGTAAGTATTGTAAACATGTCGAAAATGGCATTTCTACACGTTTTGAGGTACTCGAAGTTCACTTCAGTTATTCTTATGGTGATGTATATATTCATGTATGTGTGTGTGTATATGAGTGAACACGACAACCATCTAAACGTTTTATTCGAATGAGCTGAAACTTGGTATACATGTTATAGGTCACCGTAGCACAAACTCTGTTGATTTTGGTGGATCCAGCACTTATAGTTTTTTTTTTTACAGAGACACAAAAAAAAAAAAAAAAAAAAAAAAAGTTCTTTGTCATTGTGACCAATGGGCCAAAATTTTAAAGTGCGATAGCGTCTAAATTCCTTATTAGATTGAGCTGAAAATGTATACAGGTATTATAGGTTACCGCCGAACGAAATGTATAGATTTTAATAAATCTAGCACTTATAGGTTTTTACAGGGACACAATGAAATTTTTTTTTTATCATCATAATCTGTGAGCTCAATTTATTTGAAGTGCAATAGCGTAAAATTAAACAGCATATTATATAAAGAAAAATACTTTAACACCTTATTATAATTATAATTTTTGTTTATTTAAAGTCTTCTCTTATTTATATTTATTTATATAACAGTTAATTACTCAATGTTTAAAAAGTCGAGTGGAGGCATCTAGAAATTTTATTTAGGACTGCAGTTTTCTTTCTTTCATTCTTTCTCTCTTTCTTTCTTTCTTTTTTTTTTTTTTTTTTTTTTTAAACCCAGAAAGCTCACTCTTTTCATAGAATGATACATGTATGTGAAAATATTACTCAACTTATTATTATAAGAAAAAGTCAAGTTAATGCAAAAGTTAATGCAAAAACTTATTGTATGTACTAATGTAAAAAAGAATTTCATTAAAACTTTGCTTATATTTTGCTTCAGTTGTTACAAATTTATTTGCGTTCATGACGTAAAAAAAAAAAAAAAAACGGTATATTTCTATTATATTCCCAACTTTTATAAATGAATGTAGAAAAGTACATGAAAATATTACTCAACTTATTATTATAAGAAAAAGTCAAGTTAATGCAAAAGTTAATGCAATGTATGTACTAATGTAAAAAAGAATTTCATTAAAACTTTGCTTATATTTTGCTTCAGTTGTTACAATTTATTTGCGTTCATGACGTAAAAAAAAACGGTATGTTTCTATTATATTCCCAACTTTTATAAATGAATGTAGAAAAGTACATGAAAATATATGATTTTTCTTGATATATATATTTCTGAACTTGTGAAAAATTATGAACTGCTATTTGCGAATAATATATATATATATATATATATATATGTATATATATATTGCAAATAATGAAAGGAAAAAATAATTGATTAATATAATTTAAAGAGTATATACAGAAATTAATTAGAATTTTAGAAATTAGTAAAAAATTATGAACTACTTTTTGCGAATAATATATATATATATATATATATATATATTGCAAATAATGAAAGGAAAAAATAATTGATTAATATAATTTAAAGAGTATATACAGAAATTAATTACGCAAATTAAAATATTAAATGAAATCTTATAAATATTTCTCTAACTAGAAAATAAAAACCTAAAGAACTTAAAAAACTTAAACTATGGTTAAAAAATACGCATAATGATAATAAATGCTAGAAGACAAACATAAAATTGCTTTTACCATATCTATTTATTGAAACTATTTACGTGTATGCTACTGATAATTCTTATTTTAAAAATGTATAACAGATGTAATGAATTAGTACGATAAAAAGTATGTGATATTTTTTCAAAATTTTATTTTGCGTATAACTTGTAAATAAGACTGTGCAAGCTACTCATAAGAATATACATAGCTACTCCTTTAAATTCACAAAGTTTACAATAAAAATGTATATAAAATTTATAAATGCAAATATCAAGGGATTCGATGATGAAAAGTTTGGTTTCAAGTGTTTATAATTTGTTTTTATTAAATATTTTATAAATTGTTAAGTTAATGCTTTAATCGGAACATTTTACACTAAATTTTCTATGTGTTTAAATTAAATCGGAAATAAATTTAAATGAATGGAAAATTAATATATGACAAAAGACATGTATTGAAATCGCATTTCAAAATGATTTATTAAACAAAATCTGGAAGTATACAATGCATTTGTAACTGGATTTAATTCTCATAAAGAATGCACGGCATATATCTATAAGATTATAGACAGTATAAATATATTTTAGTCATACTTCTCAGATTTAGTGTTGTACTCCTCTGGTTCTAAAATCACCTGCATTTATCATGGAAAATAATTTAAATAAATAATATGTATTACACGAAATTTTATCGGAAAATATAGAAGGATGTGTTGCGGAGGCTCCGACTTGCTCCGACTTTTTATTACTTTCTCTTACCCATAAGGTAGAGAAAGTATTGTTTTGGGGTCAAATTTTAGAACGCAAGATTTTGTTATATTTACACGTTTTGAGGTCCCCTGAATACGAAAATCATGTTTTTAGCAAATGGGCTGTGTGTATGTCTGTGTGTCTGTGTGCGTGTGTCTGTTATCAGCATATCTCGAAAACAAATTATGGCAGAAAGTTCAAACTTGGTATTCTAAATGTGTATCATATAGGGATGCTACAGTAAGCTTTTCGTTAAGATCAAGCAAATGGTTCGTGTACAGAGACAATCAAGATAATTCTAATACATTACGTCTATGGGGAAAATCGCAGGAAAGTAGAGTTTAACGTCTATAGTCTGCACTAAACCAAACGAAACGAATATTTATTTTTTGTTATAGAGATAGTTAACTGGGAAAAAAAATTGTGTATGTAGGAGCCTCGCCTCCCCCCTGGGGGGGGAAGCCACCCTCGAGGGAGTAAATTTTCATGATGGGTATCTTTCAAAAGAGCTCGCCAATACCTTTAAAACGAATGGTTGAACAATCGATCTGCGATAATTTAAAACAAAGTTATCGATTTTTTTTTTTTTTTACTTTTAACGAAAAAAAAATTAGAAAAAAAATCCTTTTTTTTTTTTTAAAATATTGAGAATAAAATGGACTTTTTTTGGATATTTTGTGTTATACTACTTCTCTAATATGGAAATCGTCTGCCTTATCATAAAAGATATATTTTTTTAAATAATAATTTTAATAAATTATTTTTAAAAAAGAGAATTATTTTTTAATAACCGAATTAAATTCTATATAAATGTAGGTGCATTAATGAAACGGGGGGTTGAGGGGGACGGTAGCCCCCTCACACAGAACTAATTATCATATAAAACTCTTTAGAAGCCTAACATGAATTGTTTAACATAGGTTTACATAACAATACTCGTTATCTTACCTATTAATCTGCAACCTGTATTTATAGTATTAAATTTCAGGGTAAGAGAAAGTCGTGTGAGTGACACACCAGATTTTTTTTTTCATTAAAGCTAAGCAATGTGTAAAATTATAAAATGAATCGAATCTTTTTCTATGATACAATTTTTTAAACAATGTACAGTGAAAGGTAATTAATTACTTTCATGTTTCATTTCTTATATCGACTTTTACAAATAAGATTTGAACCTTTCAAAGTGAAGTTAATACGTTTTAAAGTTTTCACACTTGCATAATTTTGTTTAGCAAGGGATAACGTATTTCTCGCAAATTAACTGAAAAACTGTGAATAGCGTGAACCATTTAAATATTCTTCTTGGAAGCTATTTTAATATAAACATTTATTCCCTTAGAAAATGAAAGTTATCTGATTATTTATTATAGTCATGCAAATAGTATTTATTATAGTCAGTATTGATTATAGTCATAATGTCAAAGACATTGGACAGTTAATCAACAGTAAGGAATACGAATCCTATATAATAATAATAATTAAAAAAAAAAAAAAAAAAAAAGCAATTTTTAAAAAACACGTCAAAAAAAAAAAAAAAAAAAAAAAAAAAAAAACTAAATAATAATAAAAAAAAAAATACGCAAGGAATGTTGTAAAATAAAATTACCTTTATCATGAAAAGAAAAACTTTAATATATTTGCAATAATTACTTATTTAACTAATATCAACAAAACTAGACAACTGCAATAAGTAAAGAAAAAATTTCTACACGCAGTTAAACACAGCTGTAATAATAATTTAAAATAATCTGGTGTGTCACTCACACGACGTTCTCTTACCCTGAAATTTAACACTATAAATACAGGTTGCAGATTAAAAGGTAAGATAACGAGTACTGTTATGTAAACCTGTGTTAAACAATTCATATTAGGCTTCTGAAGAGTTTTATATGATAATTAGTTCTGTGTGAGGGGGGCGGTCCCCGTTTCATTAATGCACCTACATTCATATATAATTTAATTCGGTTATTAAAAAATAATTCTGTTTTTAAAAAATAATTTATTAAAATTATTATTTAAAAAAATTATCTCTTATGATAATGCAGACGATTTCCATATTAGAGAAGTGGTATAACACCAAATATCCAAAAAAAAGTCTCTCATCATTATTTTATTCTCATCATTAAAAAGAAGGGGAAAAAAAAAAAAAAAAAAAAAAAAACGATTTTTTTTCTAAGTGCTTTTTTCATTAAAAGTAAAAAAAATCGATAACTTTGTTTTAAATTAGCGCAGATCGATGGTTCAACCATTCGTTTTAAAGGTATTGGCGAGCTCTTTTGAAAGATACCCATCATGAAAATTTACTCCCCTCGAGGGGGGAATCCCCAGGGGGGGAGGCGAGGCTCCTACATACACAAAATTTTTTTCCCAGTTAACTATCTCCATTACAAAAAATATATATTCGTTTCATTTGGTTTAGTGCAGTCTATAGACGTTAAACTCTACTTTCCTGCAATTTCCCCCATAGACGTAAAATGTATTTGAATTCTCTTGATTGTCCCTGTACACGAACCATTTGCTTGATCGTAACGAAAGGCTTACTGTAGCATCCCTATATGATACACATTTAAAATACCAAGTTTGAACTTTCTGCCATAATTTGTTTTTGAGATATGCTGATAACAGACACACACACACACACACACACACACAGACCATTTGCTAAAAACATGATTTTCGTATTCAGGGGACCTCAAAACGTGTAAATATAACAAAATCTCGCGTTCGAAAATTTGACCCAAAAACCATACTTTCTCTACCTTATCGGTAAGAGAAAGTAAATAATCTGGTGTGTCACTTTCACTACTTTCTCTTACCCTGAAATTTAATACTATAAATACAGGTTGCAGATTAATAGGTAAGATAACGAGTACTGTTATGTAAACCTATGTTAAACAATTCATATTAGGTTTCTGAAGAGTTTTATATGATAATTAGTTCTGTGTGAGGGGTGCTACCGCCCCCCTCAACCCCCCGTTTCATTAATGCACCTACATTTATATAGAAATTAATTCGGTTATTAAAAAATAATTTATTAAAATTATTATTTAAAAAATTATCTTTTATGATAAGGCAGACGATTTCCATATTAGAGAAGTAGTATAACACCAAATATTAAAAAAAAGTCCATTTTATTCTCAATATTTAAAATTCGTTAAAAGTAAAAGAAAATCGATAACTCTGTTTTAAATTATCGCAGATTGATGGTTCAACCATTCATTTTAAAGGTATTGGCGAGATCTTTTGAAAGATACCCATCATAAAAATTGAAACCCCTGGAGAAGGGACTTCCCCCCCAGGGGGGAGGGGAGGCTCCTACATAACCAAAAATTTTTTTCCCAGTTAACTATCTCTATTACAAAAAATATATATATATTTGTTTCATTTGGTTTAGTGCAGTCTATAGACATTAAACTCTACTTTCCTGCAATTTCCCCCATAGACGTAATGTATTAGAATTCTCTTGTTTGTCCCTGTACACGAACCATTTGCTTGATCTTAACGAACAGATTACTGTAGCATCCCTATATGATACACATTTAGAATACCAAGTTTGAACTTTCTGACATAATTTGTTTTTGAGATATGCTGATAACAGACAGACACACACACACACACACACACAGAGAGACATACACACAGACCATTTGCTAAAAACATGATTTTCGTATTCAGGGGACCTCAAAACGTGTAAATATAACAAAATCTCGCGTTTGAAAATTTGACCCAAAAACAATACTTTCTCTGCCTTATGGGTACGAGAAAGTAAAAAATGTAAGCGAGTAATGATGTATTTTCAAACATAAAAGGACTTTTTTTTTCCCCTAGAAAAAAGCATACCTTGTATTTGCGTAATCGTGCATGCAAATAATATTACGGAAACTGAACAATTAATATCAAATGAGAAACACAAAGCCCTTATAATTATATCCAATAAGATTATTGAAAATTCTTATCAAGAATTTAAAATACCATCGTACTAACTGACAGTAACATATTGAAAACAGTATAAATTAACTAAAAGATGGTAAAAGAATGAAAATATTTGAAATGATTAAGAAAAAATCCCCTAAAGAACATTAATATCATAACCTCCTAAACTAGTTACCTTCCGCGTGGCTCGGAAACTTGGCAACAGTTCAAGCGGTAGACAGCGCCATCTGGTACAGATTGCACGAAGTTACCAAAAAATTTTAAAGTGGGATTTGATATACAAAAAAAGCGAATCGAATCGAAGAAACGTTGTCTATATATATCATATATCATTTCTTAAAATTATTGGCGACAGTTGAATAAAATTCGCGCAATCTGTACCAGGTTGCGCTGTCTACCACTTGAACTGTTGCCAAGTTTCCGAGCCATTCGGAAGGCATCTAGTTTAGGAGGCTATGGTAATACGATCAAGAATACTATAACTGCTAGTGTTGGAAAAAGTATTTCTGAAATGGTGAAGGCTTTTCGCAAAACTTTACCATACGTATCCGATAATATTATCAAAAACAAACAAATAGGGCGTACTTAATCATAGAAAATGCATTATTAAGTTAAAATTTACATAAATTAAAATGACAAGACAAAACTAGCATACCAAGCTTAGTATACAAAAACTACAATGTATATTAATAGATGGAGTAAAATGATCAACGAATGATTAAAACAAATTATTTAATGAATATAAAATTTAAAGAAAGTAATACTTAATATTTAATATATTAACGGTAAATTCAAATTAATTTAATTACATAAATAAATTTTAAAGACTTTAATAAATTACAGATTTTTTTTTTTTTTTTTTTAATTTATATATTCAAACATTTGAAGTGCACAATGCATATACGAAAAAAACTAGTAATCTAAGAAAAAAATTGAGTAATTTAATTTACCTAGATAATTAATAAATAAAAATTTGAATAAAAAAATAAAATTTATTTAGTTAAATTGAACGATAAAATAACGTTAAAATATTACTATAAATTGAGGTTCTGCGACATGAGTACTAGTTGAATTTTCTGAAGCCATTTAACGTTCATGTTGTCACATCGCCTCCTACCGAGCAGAAAAGAAAGTAAGAAGCATTATCATTAATTATGTACCTTAAATTAAATTAAATTATAACATTATTACTGATATTATTGAAAAAAAGAAATCGTATATATATATATATATATATATATATATATATATATTTAATCTAATCTTTTATGATATTTAATCAACTATCATTCATGCTTCATAAATTATATTAAATTTGTACGAAGTGTTTTTCTTCATCTGCATTTTTGGCAATGAAATATGTTTTAGATTGATTACGGGTGCTGATAATATATTTTTTCACACTTTTTTTTTTCGTAATATCACTACTGCAATACATAAATTAATGGCAAATACACTTTTTTGCGATTTTGATAATTTTTTATTTGAAAATTTAAATGACAATAAATATAATTTTCAGAATTTCAAAAAAGATAGATTTTGAGAATATGGAATTAATGATTCTTTTTATTATTATTAATATTATTATTTATTTAATTAATTAATTTAATCAATTTATTTTATTTTATTTATTTGTAATGTATATATATATATATATATTTTATAAGGCTTCGACAGTTTTTCAAAATTTAGGAAAACGATGAAAAATTTTGTGACTAACCCCTAGAAACTCAATTGTGGTTCAAGCAAAAATAGTTTCATGCGATCCTTATAATTTTTAGCCACCTTTGAAGAATACTAGAAATCTCTTTTAGAACTCTAGAGCGCTTGCCTATATTATCGAGGCCAAACGTGTTTAAATATCTCTGCAAAATGTATGAACACGAAAGGCGAGCTTATAATTCGAGTTCATGACCCAGTTCTAGGAAATAAAGAGAGAATTTCTCTTAATGTAAATAATTCATAATATTGTTTCATCCTCTAGAAATGTATCGACTATAAATTTTCGATCATTTTGTTACTTTAGTTTATTGGCTTACATCATAGACATAGCTTAGAAATATATACTTCTAGTTTAATTATTCAGAAAGTGACTACATATGCGTTCTACGTGATTTTTTTTTCTCAAATATTGAGGAAGTATGATCATCCTAATCAAAATGTATGTATTGGGTTATAAGTACCATATTGTGCCTCTGTAAAATAATTTCCATGTCTCTTAGTTTAAAATTTGCTGAATTATGACAAAATCAGAAATTTTATTAAGTTTTCGCTGTTACGTACAAATGAGTATCTTATATATACATTTCATAAACAGTTCCATAAACGTTTTTTGCATCACATATGTCAAGGATTTTTGTGTTTTTATCATCACATTAAACTGCAAACATCAAGAGTAATATATTAAGTATATAAGAATTAATCGTTTTATATCTAAAATTGATAGTTATTATAAGATTAGTTACTGTTTTTAACTGCACTTGGAAACATATTTTATTTTATTTTAATTTAGTTATTTAAATTTCCGTGCTCATTTAAAAAATGTTCTTCTTAAAAAAAAAAAAAAAAAAAAAAAAAAAAAAAAAAAAACGCTTTTATGCATTTTTCTTAATCATTTATTTGCAATTAAGCTCATCGAAAACCTCTATGATGTAAAATTTGTTTTCAGGCTTTTGATTGATACACCAAGAAAAAAATCTGTAACTGACATCTAGAATCTAAGTTGTGGCTCTAGAAAAAATAGTTCCATGCCATGCTTATAAATTCTAGTCCCCTTGGAAAGCGAGTTCTGAAAGCCCCTATTAGAATTCTAGAGAGTTTGCCTATATTCTCGAGGGGAAAGTTATTTAAAAATCTCTGCAAATAAATGAGACTACAAGAGGTGGGTTTCAGAAATTATAATCTTGATTTATTACCAAATTCTAGAAAATCAAGCGAGAATTTCTCGAAATACAAATGATTCAGAATATTTAGAGTATTCAAAATATTGTTTCACCATCTAGAAATGTGTACATTAGAAATTCTCGATCATTTCGTCTATTCAGTTTATTGACGTGCCTAACGCACGTATTTCGGAAATCTATATTTCTAGTTAAGGGATTTAGAAAATGGTCACTTATTAGAAAATGGTCACTTATACTAGAGGAAGGCGGTATATTTTTTTTTTCTCAGTGTAACTCGCTTTTATGCGACATAAATTTAATTTACTGATTTTAAAATAATTGCAAAAGAAATATGTACCAAAATCGTATGGATGACTATTTTTTCTAAATAGTTATTAATTTATTACTTAAAAAATATAGAGTAAATGTTTCTTTAAAAAGATAAGAAAAATATGCAATAACTATAATATTAATACATGCAGCTGATTTAATTATCTTTAAAAAGTAAAGATATCAAACTTAATAATTTTACTCTTTAGCTACATTTTTTTTTCTGTAAAAGTCTGTCGTTATGAGAAATTTAGATATCGATGCAACGTTTGGGCAGGCAAAAGCTGTAACTTTTGATAAAAGTTTGACATGTAACTTTCGTTTGTCGATGGATGTTAATACACCTATAAATTTTGTATGATCAGTATCAAAACCGATATTCGATAATGTGTCTTTCTTATCTTCTTCCAAAATTTTTATATAGGAACTATACAAAGTATAACATTTAAAATGTCTTTTTCGATCATTTTTAAATCGATTTAGAAGCGACATCGTTTTTAATGTTGGATGTTAAATATAAGATTTCGAATCCAATGGTTTTTGCAAAGTGACACACATATTCAAGAAATATATACGTAGCTTTAAATGACACATAAAAAATAATCTTCAATGCTAAAGTAAATAATAATAATTGATAATTATTGAACACCGAAGGAAATATTCTGTTCTTTGGCGCTCAATTCGTAGATTAATTTTCCTGTGTCTGTTTATCTAGTGCCAGGTATCTCTTTAATATAATGTAGCTTTAATTGTTTTCTAAACTTAGAGATAACACTATGGTCATCATCTAGATACTCTTGCTAAAAGGTTTGGTTCTGTTGCAGCATTAGAGCTGTCACAATGTGCTATTTCTTATTTTTTTATTTTCTTTCACCTAATTTTCATCCATTTTTTTTTTTTTTTTTTTTTTAAATCGAAATTAATCCTCTTGCTTTTCTGCAAAAGTTGAGCACCCTTCTCTGAAGTTCTATGATTTGAATTCACGCATGGATGTTACAAAAGACAAATTTCAACAAAAATACTTCTCCGTGACGGACTTTGATTATTTCAGAAATAAAAATCATGAAAAATGTTCAGATTTCAGTTTTTATTGCTTTATGGCATTGTTAAGGAATGCTTAGTTTTACTTTTAACTTTTATGTAATTCTTAATTTTTAACTTTTATGTAATTTTTAATTTTTATTCAATTTTCAACTTTTAACTTTTAAATATTTTTTAATCTTTATGTCTATCTGATAAACGATACACAATGAAATGATTTCGGTGACACGCTTGGAATCAGGAATATCAAGTTCATACAATACAGTCATTTTTTAATAAGTAGGAAGAAATATTATTATTATTATTATTATTATTATACATTTTTAATATTATTTCTATTTTTTCAATCATTGCTTTTTGTCTACTAGTGTGAATGTACATCAATTACGTGAAATTATGTGAAACTAGAATTTTTTAAATATAAATGTTTTAAGTTAATACAAAATTCCATCTGTCTATTTGCAGCGAATTAGTTGACTGTAAACTTTTTATTTATCATTATTAATATATGCATAGGTACTTTCATAAATGTTGTATATTTTACTTATATACTTTATGTAACTTAGCAGAGAAAAAATATTAATCCACACTATCCTGTTAAAGAGACAGGCGTTCGTCAATTTCGGCATCATAGAATTTTTTTTATATATATATAATGTATCTGTATCTGTATTAATAGATCGAAAAATTGTGCTCGAGTAATTTATCAGGCCCTATCCTTTAGCAATAAGCCCACGAGCGGCCGAGTGGTTCTGCGCTCAAAGCTGGTAAACGTGAGGTGCCGGGTTCGATCCCGTCGGTCTAGCCGTTCAGAACAATCCGTGGTTTCCTCCGAAACTTGCGTAAATGCGAGCAAGGACCCCCATAGAAAGAACCCCCGGAGGGCACTCCCACTCAGGCCTAGGGCCATACAGCATCCAATCGGCCTTATTCCCAAATCCAATCCCAAGCATATCCTTTAGCAGGAGTTGAAGTCCCCAGTATTTTGAAGATCCTTAAATTTTTATTTATTTTTATTTTTATTTCGCAAATATTCGGCTTTTAATGAAAGCAATGTTCATTATAATAAAAAAAAAACTCTCTTTTTTGGATTTTATTACACTTTTATTACACCAGCTTTGAATTGCATAATTTAAATATGCAATTCCTTCCTTCAAAAGTACATTTTAATAATCTCTGATTTATTTTTAGATACACCGTACAAAAATTATATAAAAATATTTTTTCACACTTTCTTTGTACCGAAATTGTAGATAATCGTAATTCGAAGGTTTGATATTTACAATTGTTTAACAAACATACACACAATTATTGCATTAATTAGTAAATTATATCACTAAAGAACCTTAAATATATATATATATATTCTTTTTTATTCAATTTATGAAATCTTTACCCTGTCGTGCGTGCTGAATGTTGCACCTTGACATTGTTAAAAATAATTACAATCTTAGAAAATATATTTTTAAAAAATGCCGAATATTGGAAATTAATTAAGGGATTTTCCGGAAATGTTTCGTATGACTGATTCTCTAAATATTAATCATATGTTATTAATTAAATAAAGATAAAGATTTTTGCTTCGTATAAATGTTTGAAAATTACATACGTTTTAATTTATTTATTTATAAATAAATATATCTGTTTGTTAGAGATATAAATAATTTGCCAAATTAAGTAGATATTTTTTTTCTCCTCTCCGTATGTGATAATTAAATTAATGGTAAATGTGTCCTTTAATGTTTTCCTTAATATAATTACCAAGCGCAAAGTACAGCGCAATAAAAAACTGCAGAAAAAATGAGCGAAAATTCCGGAATTGAATATTAATATAGAATATTAATGTAGACATAGAACAAAAAATAAATTTTTAGCATTCCGCAACTCAGCATTACTTCTTTCATAAATTCCTATATGTCTGCAACGAAAAAAAAATGCTTACGGGATATAGTTTTAAGGAAAAATAATAAATATATGCCCATACAGAAAAAAAAAAGATAGAGAGAGAAAGATATTTATAAATAAAATTATAAATCTGTGTACTTATAATATTAAAATAAACTAAAATATCGATATATTTTAATTTATTTCGATATTATGGGTAGTTGTACAATTAATGGATGCATGTACTTGATAATATTAATACTATTAATAATGGGTATTTTAATAAGTTATTTACTCCATATATAAATAAAAATAATCATAAATTATGGCAGTATAAAACTGTAGAACATTTGTAATTGTAGAAACTACAAACTTGTTTTCGAGTCACGTAAAGATTACAAATAATCTTATCTATCTCTGTTTATTTATTTATTTTTCTATTTATTTATTTTTTACAAGCTTAGAAACTATTGTCAACATCAAATAATAAAATAATATTGTTTTCATTAAAATAGGATTTGAAATTTAGTTTTTCCCGTAATACATTAAAAAGAAAACAAGTATTACAGTATTCGTTTTTATTCAAGTACGACACATTGATATCCGTTGTAATTAGTTTATATTCACTTAGAAAATTTCCAGCATTTATATTCTACTATTTACTTAACAATATCCCAATAAAATTTATTAATTATAAAAATAATTTAAATATGTTTAATAATTTATATCGAAAATTATTATACTTATTTTGATTTAAAAAAAAAATAAATAAATAAATAAAAAGAAAGAATACATTTTACCAAGATCAAATAATTGCCCACATCAGGCAGCCAACGTGTGTTGTTTAGCACAAAGCCCCAATACCCTACTAAATAAATTAACCTGGAAGCCATCTAATTCCCACTATTTGCTCAGTCTAAATTAAAAAAAAATATTCTCTGTCTTTCAATGACGCCAATAATTTTCATATGAAGTTATTTTTTTAATGTTAGTACTGCTCAATGATAAAACCAGAACCGATTTATGTTATTAAAAATTTTCAAATATGATTTTATTTTTCTATTCCTGAATTGGTTTATTCCCGAATGTTTATTTATTTATTTATTTATTATTATTTTTTAATACTAGTTGTGCAATTGCGGACATTGTAAAAGTAAGTAAATATGTTTACAAATAACAATTATTGGTGGAATTTATTTAATACCAATTTTCGTTTCTTCTCTAGGCATACACAGATGTTGGTACAAAAGCCGTAACAGATGTCCTTATCATAATAAACCAATCCGTTAATCCAATATACAAACAGTGTTATGGAGAGGAATTGTGATTTACGTCAAATGCAGGAAATGGTCTTAGTAAAATAATCTTCTTATTTTGTATGCGCTAAGAGTAAAAAAGAAAACAAAAAAGAAATAAATAAATAAAGTATATAATCTTGAGTATTAATTGAAAGTAACATTATATTTTTGTTGTAAATTTTTATTATAATTTGTAGTTCTTTAAGAAATATTATACGTTTATAAAACTATTTTTAGAGGTCGGTATTGCATAGAAAATACAAATGCTAGTATTTAGAATTTTACTGAATTTTAATATACGTTTTTATTCGAAATAGTAATGTAAATTTATTATTTGCTAATAATTATAAAAATAAAAAATAAATAAATAAAAATAAAATAAAATAAAATAAATAAATAAAAAACATTTTGTGCTTATACATAGCTTTGAAAAATATAGGTTATTTCTTGAAAAACGTAAAATGCTATATTTAAAAAACTCAAAATATTTTCTGAACTTATGAAATTTACTTAAAAGACGAAATAAGGCCATTTCTTTTTGCAGTAATTTTTCATTTTATCGAATGTTTAGTGTAATAATCTGTATTGAAGATATGGAAAGTTTCATAAATTATTACAATAACGTCTACAATATAACATGTTGTAGACGATCCTTGCATACGTATTAATGAAAAATTGATCTTATTTTCTCTGTTTGTGAAAATTTAGTCTATTTAGTTTCGTATCGGAAAAAACAGTCCTAAGCAAGGTTAAATAAAAATAAAAATAATTCCAGTAAACTTTAATAAAAATATAGTAATTCAAAAATAAATAAATAAATAAAAAATAAAAATAACTAGCCTGTCTCTGACTTGAGTAACTAATAGAATTTTACAGAAAAACACTGTGCAGCATCATAACCTATTATATTGCACAATGTGTATAAATGTCTATAAAAGTATATGTAGTATTTAATACCCAATAATAATAATAAAATAATAATAATAATAATAATAAAACTTTATTTAAACATAAAAGAAATATGATAAGGTAATATACAAAAATAATCTAATAAGCCCTTGAAAATTTATTTTAAAAAATTAATGCCAATTCTTAAAAAATAGTATGCATTGGCAACTGAAAAACTTTCTTCTGCATATCCCTATACAAATATTTGCAGTATATAGTATTTATAAATTTATTATTCATGAAAATTCTTTTGCGTGAAAAATGCAGGCGATTTTTATGTCAGAAAATTATAAAACTAAATAACCAAATGTATGCTATACTGGCGATATCTTAGGGAATCCTTTTATATATATATATATATATATATATATATATATATATATAATTAAAACGGAGGAAAAGAAAAAACATAACTTTATTTCTGTGATTCTGTCAAATGTATTGACTTTTTCTTTTCTTTCTTTTTTAATATTCATATTGAAAAATTTCATCTCTGGAAGGCGTTAAAATACATTAATATGTAAAATAAAGATCTATAAAAAAAATTAGAGGTTTCTTTAAATTTAAGCAAAATGTCTGCTTTAAAAGAAGTGTAAATATTTTGAGTATTATTCGTAATTTTTTCTTAAATGATTTTCAAATTATTTATTTCAAATTATTTATTTTAAGTCTTTTAAATAAAACTACAGAATAATAATAATAAAAAAAGACGATTATGAAAAATAAAAATAATAATGTAGAATATTTATAATATTTTAAATTAATTTATAAATTTGCTAAGTTTTTATATCTTATACTATTAAGTGAGCAATATTTGTATATATATTTCACTGTTCTCGAAAACGGTAGCTCGGACAGTCACGAGATTTAACACTAAGGTGCCCCCCGAAGGATCATTGTGCACATCGAAGTCAGAATTTCGAATTTCTGTTTAGTTTTCTTTTAATTAATAAAAATATGAAAATAATAAGCTAATAATAGCAAAAAATTAGCTATTTAAATTTAATCCGTAATTTAATTGTTGCCAAAAAAAAAAAAAAAAAATACGAGTTTATTTTTTTTTTTTCCAACAGGAAAATAAATACATTTATCCAAACATGAACAATACTACACACTACTGATCGCAGATCTTCCAAATTTGGCATATAGGTACCTGGGACCCTGCAGGTGTGCACCTCATCGAGATTTTTTCGAATTTCGAATTTGAATTTTTTAAATTAATGTTTTTTTTTATTTTAAACATTGGCTTTTATGTTTCATTTTTCAAGAATTTATTCTTCGATTGTAATCGTCTGCGTATCTTAGTATATTATGCAATTTATTTTTTATTTAATACATTTATTTGAGGGCGAATCTTTTTTTTCTTTTTAATTTATTATATTTATTGAAAATAAAATGGTAATGCAGTAGAAAAAATTAAATATATTAAATTTAAAATTTAAAAATGTATTTATAACAGTTATGTTTATGTATAATTTTTGTAGTATAACAACAATTTTTTTTTCTAATTTATAGTATTTGTCAGGAAATAATGGTAGTATATAGTAGAAAGGATTAAACTGATTGGAATTTATTTATTTTTTATGTATTTAATTCCTTCTAAAAGAAAATCTACTTTTTATTTTATTTCATTATATTGGTCGGAATCAAATTGTAATACAGTGTAAATAGCATGAGCAATAAAATATATGGTTCAAAAACTAAAATATTTAATAGACACTGAGATACAGTTATCTTTAAAATCGTAGTTCTTAAATGACGGCAGACCCACCTATCGTCAATAAATACCCATATTGAAATACATAGGAAAGAGATTTCTGCAGGCAGTGGGAACCTGCTCCCGATACAGTGCGGGCAGAGATAGAGCTGCCGTAGTCAGCGAGTACCCGATGCGAGGTCTAGAGCGATTCCAATGTAATTATTTTAGTTTTTATTTATAATGTGATGTGAAAAATAAATAATGATCCAATTCTTTTGGAGATTCTTTTAAATATAGTGGCCAGCGAAGCGGGCGTAGCCTGCTAGTTATATGTTAAGTGAGATAGGGGATGGTTGTAATAATTAATATATATACATACATATATATATATATACATATATATATATATATATATATATATATATATATATATATATATGGTAATTTTGCTGACTTTAGCACAAAAAATATTTTTTCGAAATTATTTGCTTCTTACATTTTACCCTGGATTTGACGAAAACTGGAACACACTTGAGGCAAATTGTAACATATAAGAAGGAAATACTAACAATACAAACGACAATATTTCAAAAAGTTTTTTGTTGTCAATAATTTATTAATTGAGTACCAAAAGGCAATTAACTAATATTAAATTATACATTCTTGTTATAGTAACGACGACGTGTATTATAGTAAATTGAAGAGAAAATTAAATGACTAATCAGCATAAAAGTCAGTCTTAGTCAGAACTCCAATTAATACAAACAAATGATATGTTGTCCCCTCTCACTCATTCATGTGTCCTCACATTTTATAAATTAAGCATTATACTCTTTCTTCTGCCTCAGACAGGCTGCAGGTATCTCCAAAAGCTAAGTAAAGCCATTCTTCAAAATCATTTCCGTTATATATTTTTTCCCTTTCGTTTTCTTTTTTAATTTGTTTTAAACTTTTCCTTTTCCTTCATGTTTTTATTTTTTTTTATTTCTCTTAAAAATCTTTTGAAAATGCTTTTCTTCCTGGTGTATCAGTTAAAACGGCAGATATTATTATTATTATTATTATTATTATTTAACGTTGATTTATAAAAAATTCTATTAATCATTATTTAGTAATAACTGATTCTGATTATATATATTTTTTTCTCTATTTAGATATTCCATTAAATCTTCTTATTTATTTCCATTGTCTATACTATATATGTCAGTATATGTCATATGGCTCTGGGCATTTTCACATTTAAACAATAAAATTAATCACGTATGTGTCTGCTTTTTTTAATACTTTCTTTGTGAGATTAAAATAATTTCTAAATTGATTTGTTACTCATATATTTATTTTCTGTTGTTTTATGTAACGATGATTTTTTTTAAATACTCTAAAAGATTTATAATATTAAATTTTAAATCCTTAGTGAAAGAAAACTACGTACAAATGTAATGTATACTCCAAGTTAATGCAAAAACACCATTCATATTAGAGATATCTATTTGAATAGACATTTTAATATTCTATACATATCGATTCATTTATGCTATTCTGAATGAAAGTGTTTGTCTTGGAAAAAAAGTATTTTGTCTGCCAAAATTAATAACAAACTAATGAAAATTTTGTATATATATACCAATAGGAAAATGATGTTTCCATATTATGGAATAATCTATGCTTTGTTCAGAGAAACAGTGAAAAAAAATCTCAAATATGTATATATATATACATATAAAAGATAGATATCGTAATAAAATTTAACCTTAAAATTTAGCAATTAATAGATACAAAACAATACCAACACAACAAAAATAGAACTGATTGCAACATATTGGCAAGACTGACACAAAAATGTTGCGATACAGATTAAGAACCAATAAGAGACAAAAACAATTTAAATTACTTATGCCGACATTAATGATAATAATAAAAAAAAGACCATTAAACTTAATGACAGAAGAAATAACTAAAGGACAACAGAAATAATAATTAGATAAAAATGCTGAAAATTAGAAGTAAAAACTCGTCAGGGGGCATGTACTTCATAAAGCTGTGAAACCTGCATCGATTTCGTAAAACAATATAGCTAATCATAGCAATTTATATTGTTCCAGCCCCGATCGAGGCAGCAAAACCAATTTCAATGAGAATTAAAAAAAAAAAAAAAATATTAAATAAAATCACCAAGGAATCCATAGAGAAAATTAGAAAAAGGCAGAGTAGCCACATGTAAAACTTTTACACAAACTGAAGAATATGAAGATGCCAATAAATTATTGAAATTAAAAATTAAAGCATTGCAAACATCGATTAATCGATAAAGAATTAACATCTGAGCTGTTTCATTAACGATTAAATTCACTGAAAAATTATTTATTGAGTTAGTGAAATTTTAATGTTAAGTTGAAGCTTAAACTAGTTAAATTTTAATTTAAATTGTACGTAAATCAATGAACATTAAAACTTTCATAGAATGGAAATTATGTTAGAAAACATTAAGTCAGCAGTGAGCAAGTGGCATCTATCGTTTAGCTAGATAAACAATAAGTCAGTTAAATTAATTCAGGTTCAAACAAACCAATGCTATACGGAATATTTTTAAGAAGTTTTAACTTCAGGAATTAAGAGAATTAGTTGATCTTAATAATATTAATACTAAAATAATTAATCTTAAATTCAAAGTTATTAGAAAGAATTAAATCTTAAGTTGTAAAAAAACTCAATCACAAGCAATAACCTCAAAAAGCACACATGTAAGGACAAGCAACACAAGGCAGTCAACAATTATTAAAGTTATTTTATTTTTTTATTTTTTAAAATTATTATTATTGTTATTAAATTGGATTTATTGTTCAAACTAAACATGGGAAGTCAATAATAGCCAAATATACTCAATTAAATTTAACGAAAATAGAGTTCATAATTCATAATATCAACCAGAAAAAATAAGAAGGATGTAACTTGCAATAGCATTATTTTTTTTTCCTTTTTAATTTTAATTCAACAGCAAACCCTCCCAACCAACCAGCCAAACCACACCATCCATTCTCCTTAATCAAACATTTGCCCACCTATCCACCATTTTTTTTAAACCTTAAATTTATATATATATTCTAATATGCATAGTGTTTTAGTATCATATTGCAAAATTTCTAGGAGAGGTATTGTGTATCCTGACGATGCAAAATCATATAGAAATGCGAGGTAGGCATGATTTCCTGACGCAGTTGTATGCACAGAAACATCAGAAATAAAACGACGCCACATAAGTGATTATTCGTTTTAATGATGAATGTACATAAACAAAATTTACATGGATGGAAAATAATGCTCGAAATTTCATGCATCAACTTCAATGCGGTATTCATTGAGTAAATGTGATGAACAAAGAGAACATGGTTAAAAATTTGCGTTCAGAATTTCATGCACAGACTTCAATTCGATACTCATTGATTATAAAAATGATGCACATTTATTATTAAAATGAAAAATAACTTACGTGTTCTCTTGTTTATTTCTGATGTTTTGTGCATACCACGGCACCAGGAAAATATTTCTGTGCCCAAATCGTTGTATGACTCCGAGTTTCCTTGGTCCACCTTATCCTTCCCAGAAGTACTGAAACATGGTATTCAAACACCTTGTATTTAGTTTGTTATTTTTTTTTCTATTGTATTATTTAGAAAAAGTTCTTGATTTTACTTGTTTTTGTTATATGCGGATAAACTTTCGTATACCAGGGGATTACAATTAATTTCATGCAAAAAAAGAAACTGACTGTAGAAATTGTCATTAATTTGAATATGTGGACAAATGCTCTTAAATAATAATATGAAAATGAATAGTAACAAAATATTTACTTGAATGCGCTTTGCATCGAAAAGTAAAAAATAATAACTAATGGGCTGAACCGCATGGGGTTCAAAAGCTAATAAATAAATGTTAAAATTATTAATGGATTTGTATTAGAGTCATCTCTTTTATTATATTTTTTCATATATAGCCTCTTTTGGCGCTCATTTTTAAATGAATATATTTTTGTCGCATTTCATGAATCGTACATATGTCAAATTTGGTGGCAATTCGTTCGTAAGTTTTTGTTCTCGTAGGCTGTGTATAGCGATATTTTAATTAGAACATCCATTTATTTATGAGCAAATGGAATTCGTGCTCGATATTCAAAAAATGATATGGGCGTTCATGGGACAAATGTGAATAACTCTTCACTTTTAATAATTACATTTGCAAATTATTTAAGTACAAAATTGATATAAAATAAAATTTACTGTTCATTTTCACGATGTGTAGGATGAATGTTATTAACATTTAGGAAAAAGAAATATTATGTGGTGAATAAGTATTCCCTTAAAAAAATTAATTAATTAATTAGTTGAAAATAAATTAAATTCAAATATCGCGGGATATATTTATAGGAAAATTTAGTGGAGAGTTTTTCTATGATATGATCCAACAATTTAACACGAACATTCTTTTTTTTACTTTTCAAATTTTAAAAGAATACAATCCATTTTCTTAAGTCCTTCGAAAAAATTCTGTCATCTTGATGACATGGCACATAAAGAGTAACTGCTGAACGAAAGAAAAATGTAGAACTAAAATTTATTTAAAAGTATCGGCTTTTAAGTTGAAATCTGAAATTCGATATTAAGCTTTCAAAATAAAGAAAGCTAAAAGATTGTCTTGAAATTTTATATTTAAATTTATATATTTAAAATCTGCAAAAAATGACGTTGAAAATCGATTTTATTTCTTTTTTTTTTTTTTATGAAAGTTTAATTACATTAATAGAAAAGTTTCCTAAAAGTTTCTTTTCTTTGTGATAAATTATAAAGGAGAATGTATAAAAATTGCGATTATTCAGGGAGAATATTTCCTTTAAATAATACATATAGAATAAAAAAAAAATCTTTGTATATTACGATAAATCTTTAACTTTTTATTCAAAGGAACTATGTATTAGAATATTATTTAAAACATTATAATAAAAATGCACCTGAGAACTGACGTTTATAAGTAAAAAGTGAAAAAAAAAAAAAAAAAAAAAAAAAAATCTCTTTTTTTTTGCATTCGAACCTACATTGTTCGCCTGATGACGGTTCGCGTTTCCTTTCGATTTGAAACAGTTGTTGTGGATTTTTTGAATTTTATGGTGTTTTTTCAAAATTTTCTACTTAGAATTTAAATTAGAAATAATCCTCTGTAGTTATATACTTTTTCAAAGAAGTAAGCAATTTCTTAAAAATATTTAAAATATTAATAATAGATATTATACATATAATTATTACTTTCTTCTATATTCAGTAGAAGGAAGTATTGGATTCGTAAAAGATTTCGATTTCCGGTTTTCGACGGATTACGTTTTGAGAGGTCTAGAACAAGATTTTACCATTTTCAGAAAATGTCTGTCTGTGTGTGTGTGACAAAAATTTTGTGGCAACTGTATCTCCTGAACTACTGCTCAAAATTACATATGAAACTTTACTTAACTTAGTGGCTATCAACTTTTGGTGTCAATCGCTCAGCAGATTGCGATGCTATACAGCGATTTCCGTTTATTAAAGGGAGCCATATCTCAAGATCGATTGCGTATGATCAAACAAAACTTGATATGCAAGAAGGTCATTATGAGGCATTATGCTGATTCAATTTGAATGCTTATCGGCCAACAGGTGGTACTGAGCTATTTCCGCAATTAAAGGATAAGGTTATATCGCAGGAACTACTGCACATAATTACATATAAATGTATATGCAGATACACCTTGACATACATTAAAACTTAATAACTTTTGGTGTCAACCGCTCAGCAGATGGCGCTGTCAAACAGTGATTTCTGCAATTTCAGAAACGGCTATATCTCAGTTTCTATTGCATATCATCAAACAGAATTTGATATGTCAGAAGGCAATTATGAGACATTTAGACAATGCTGATTCAAGTTGGATGCTTATAGGCCGATAGATGGCGCTGCTATACAAAAATTTCCTTGATAATGGGAAGGCTATATCTCAACTTGTATGGCATATATCTGTACTAAATTTGATAAATGAGATAACCATTAGATAAACACAATTTTTAAGATATTATTTATAAACAATAAAACTAACTTTCTTTGGATATTTAGTGTTAGTTTCCTCTAAGATGAAAATCGTTTGAATTCATGATGTTAGATAATTTTAATAAATAATAGCTTTAACAAGTTATTTGCCTTAGGTGAATTTGTATTTGATTAGGAAAATATAGAAGAAATTCTTGTGGTGGCCACAACATACTAGTTTTTGTTTTAATGTAATAAATTTTAAAATACACATGTTGCTGTAATTATTATTATTTTTTTTTTTTATCTTAGCGAAGCATATTCTGCAAAAAGCTGAATAAAAAGAATAATAACTCTCAACACAGAGTTTAATTTGCAGTATCACTTTTTCAAATTGTAATTTTATGTATTTTTTAGTTTAATCTTTAAATGCATGATTCCCTCCCCCCCCCCAAAAAAAAAAAAAAAAAAAAAAAAAATTGTATTTAACCAGAAGAAACTTTTATTACGCAGAAAACGCAACGAAATAAAAGAGAAACATTTATTTTTTATGTAATGATACCTAAAGGCTTGTGTTTGTTGAGAATTTTTTGTTGACTTTACACTCACTAATGATAGTGGGTGTGTTTAAGTAATGCACTTAATAATCTGAAACGTGTTTTTAATAATTGTTAATAGAAGCTCCGTTATAATATAATTTTAAGATTTTTTTAAAATTAAAATCATAGTCACTTTTCAGCGAATTAAAAACAATAGTTAATTTTTAACATGCTTATATTTACGAAAAAACAAAAGAAAAGAAATAACTTGCATTTGATACAACCGAGTGTAAATTTTAATTTACATGAATTTATTTTCTTTATTAATTTCACATTCTATGCTAAAATAATTATTTAAAAATTTACAAATTCTTTACATTTGTAAACAGAATTATTACAGTTACCAAAATTTTAAATATAGAAAACGATAGAGCACAGGGAAAAATTATTATTAAAACAGATATTTTATCAATTACTAAAATAATAATTCATTATAAATATTTTTTTAATATTTAGAATGGATAGCTGAAAAACAAATTATATAAATTCATGTAAAATGAGAAAACATATGAAATAGCTTACAAATAATTTACATCATATTGCAAATAATTTTTTTTATATAAACACTTAAAAAATTACATGTTAGTTTCTTTCTGAAATTTTAGTTTAAAAGAAAATTTGAAAGTCACTTCAACGAAAAAGAGTACATCGAAAGCAATAAAGGTGAAGGAAAATGTGCTGAGGAAAAAATGACTTTAAAAGGAGCACCTAGAGTCCTCAAAGTGTTATTAGAATTTTTTATTATAAAATTCCTTGGCCTGTGGGGTAAAATTTGGCAGAATTTTCATTATATATAATTTTATTATTTTAAAATATCTTGAAAAAATGTATTAAATAAAGAACAATTTAATAATACGCATTTCCATGCCTTATTTAAACAGATTGAACTTCTTTTTAGTTATTTGTCCTATACAGTAAAAATAATCATATTAAAAAAACAGAAATTTTGTAATTTTCTTACAGAAATTTTATGTTTTCCTTGACTACGTAAATTTCGTTTAAAAATACATCTTAATCTCTCAAAAGAAGCATTCTTTTCTGTAACTAAATAAAGTCTGTATTCTTTTATATAGTTTGCATCTGTTGATTACATAATTTTTCAGTTTTGAATACGGAGAATCGACATCATAGCACGATCAAGAATTGCTAACTAAAAAAATAAAATAAAGTTCTGAAACTGAGAGGTTTCATCGTCGCTTTCGAACCGGTGGTCTATGTTTCGATTCTGTCTGGTAGCAATGGAGGATTTTATTTAATGTGAGATTTTTAAAGCCCTACATACATAAGCTGTTACGTACGAATTTTCTCTATTATGTTCCGTTACAGAAATATTTTGTCAACATATCTTTTCGTATACACTATAGGTATTTTCTGACAATTTTACTGTATTATACTTTTTCGTAATATAACACGATTCTTTTTTTAGTATATATATTCAAAATGTGTACTTTATATTCTATTTTTTAATATTCTGCATTATGCAGCTTGGATTATATTGCTAATACTGTGTTTTAGAAACGTAGATAAAAATCTGATATTTATATAAATGAACTATTATGTAAAAACTAAAAATATTTTCTTTATTTAGAATAATTTGATAAAACACAAATGTTTTTTAAATAGTTGAAAATCAAACGATTTGCTTTTTGGTATCTATAACGTAAAATTTTGTTAAAATATTTGTTTTTCTATCAATACTATCCATAGAAATTTGAAAGCTATTCAAAACTCTTTCTATGATACAAATTTTTAAACAACACATGCTATAAAGTAACTCGTTTTACATTTATTATTATTTTTTAAACGAGCAAACTTCTCCAGAACGAGGTGAAAGCTTTTTAAAGCTTTCCAAAGTTGCATAATTCTACTTGAAAAGAGATTACGTCTTCCTCGTAAATTAACTTAAGGAGTGTGATTAGCATATATTTAAATAATTTTCCTGGAAACAATTTTAAAGGGAAAATAATGTTGACTTCTTCTTTGAATAAAAAGAGCATTTCCAGTATTCAAGGTCGTCATGTATTATTACAAAATTTAGTGGGAGATTTTGTAAGAAGTAAGGAATACAAATATTAATTCGTTTAACAATACAATAATTGAAAAAGTAAACAACTAAGAGAAGAGCAAGAAAATAGCAAGAAATTAAAACTTCTTCACACACCATAAATTTTAAATCAGCACAACCGGTTTCGAAAGGACGTAGCCTTTCTTCATCAGGTGCAAACACGTGCAACTGCTTTGGAGGCAAAAGCAAGACATGTCTTGCTTTTGCCTCCAAAGCAGTTGCACTATCAATATAAGACATTAAGCATTTTTTATACTTTCTCTTTCTAAATCTAAACCTTATTTGTATTTTTTTAAGTACAATGGATATTTATATATTTTATTCAAATATTCTTACATAAAAAAAAAAAAAGAGAAAGAATAAAAAGAATTTCTATAACTCACGATTATGAATCAACACACATGTTTTTTTTTCTTTGAGATTTTACGAATTCTAAATCAAATTATTATAATTTATGACAAAATTATCGAAATCAAAAAAGTGTTTTTACAGTGATTTTTCTAATATTACCTAGTTGTTAATGTTATCAATTAGTTTGAATGTGTTTGAAGTTTTTTTCGCTTTATATGCATTTTTGGTAAGGAAAGAAGGTTTAGTTCAGATATTAGTGCTATTTATATTTTTTGTTACATACAGATACTCTTTTTATATCACTGCCTGCAATAATTTAATTAATAGCAAATACTTCCTTTGATACTTTTCTTAATAAAATTACCAAAGAAGAAGTGCGACTATAAAATAAGATTGAATTAAAAAAAGATCAGAAAACCTGTATACAGTATAAATATAGAGGTGATATTTTTTTACTGCACAACCTAATGAACGAATTATATTGATGCATTTACAAATTAATTCTTTTTTATAAGTTTTTTTTAAAGTAGTTTTAGAATATGAAGTATAAATATTTATTTTAATAATGTACAGGGATTGGAATAATAATAAAACATCGAATAGTTTATATATATGTATATAGGGTGTAATAAAAATAGTGGCCACAATTATAAGGGCTAATAGAACTTAATAAAACAAATAGCTTTTAACATACGCTGTGGGGTTGGAAGGCATGGCAAGCCTCTAGAGGTGGGGGAAGGAGTGTCATTGTACAAATATTCGTTGTCAGAGGTGCAGCATTATTCAAATTGCCATCGACCCCCCTCCCCCCCTTTCACACACACACATTGAATCTAAAGAAAGCCTTATATTCCAGGTTAGTGTCGTAGTTGCAGACGATAGGGAAATATCATTGAACTTTCGACGACAGCGAGATTCACGCCACCATGACGTGAAGACTGTATTTCATTTAGTAATCACTCATTTAAGAATTTGTTGTAAAGTTTCAAAAAAAAAAAATAATAATAATTGTATTGATCGTTTATTATTTGTCTTTATTGTTGTCTCAATTTTCACCAATCGTCTTGCGGCCGCCCAAAGGCAACCATATTGCGGTTTGCCCTTTGCTTTTCCTTACATTGTTGTAAACATCTTGAATATGGGGAAGAATGATTATTTTGGCAAGTTCTATTACCCTATAAAAGTCTTACCATCAGTTTTGTCTCATCCTGTGTATATATGTATATATACAGGGTGATTATAATTAAAGTTATGATTTAAAAACGCTATAATTTTAAAACAGCTGTTGAGAATGACTTGATAGTTTACCAGAACAATTGTTAGGCAATGAAATTTTGTTTGACAAAAGAAAAAAAAGTTCCAAAATGTACCGTTAATCATTCGTAAGATGTTTGGTTCATGAAGCTCCCCTTTTTCTCTTGTCACTATCACTGTTTCCATTGTAAACACGTATTCTTGTATTTTTTGCTAAAAAAGTTGCCGTAAACCCTTAAAGTCTATTGTTTCCTGACATTCTGTTCTATTGATAACAACATTCATGTGTATAATGAATCTATTTAGGCATTTCTTTTGAGATTACCTTCACAGCGCCATCTATAGGTACATTTTATAAATACTTTTTTCCTTCGCCAAACAAAATTTCATTGCTTCACGATTGCTCTGGTAAAATATCAAATCACTCTGATGGGTAGTTTTAAAATTATACCGTTTTGAAATCGTAACTTGGATTATAATCACCCTGTATATGTGTGTGTGAGTTTATATATTATGATATAAAGCTACACTTTCAGAAATGCGTTGTGAAAAGAATTGAGAAGTATAGTTTAGAAGTTCAGTCGAGTTTTGATTAGTATCTAACTTAATTATATAAATTTGTTTGTTTGTTAGAAATCCATTTACTTTCACGTATTAGAAAGTCAATTAAAACATATTTTCCAGAGCACTTGAAGTCCATCAGCGGCCGAATGGTTCTGTAGTAAATGCTGGTAGATGAGAAGTATCAGCTTCGGTTCAAGGTCGCACTCACCGACCTAGTTGTTAAGAACTTTCCGTGGTTTTTTTTTTTAATCTCGTGTAAATACGGACTAGGAACCTTAGAAATACCATCACAAAGGGCTTTCCACCCATTAACCTAGGACCCTAGGGTAGTCAATCGACCTTAAATCCTAAAACTAATCAACCAGAGTATCTCAAAGGAACCATTAAGCTATTGAAAGGTCGCTCGGCGTTCAAAGGAGAAGATGGGAGAACAGAAGAGATGACTGTGATATTTGGAAACCACTTAAGTTGGAAACATGATATTTGTTAGGAAAGTTTTTTATTCAAATTCATATTCACTACACTGCTAAAATTTTCCAGAAATTGGAAAAACAAAATGGGCGCTTGAGTTAGAAATTTATTAAGAAAATCCTCCATTAATGTTCATGATCATTAAGCTATTAAAAACCTTAATTAATATCCTAGAAACGGGATCCGATAGAAGTAAAAAGAGGAGTTGTTATGTATGTTTGGAAAAAGCTTGAGATAGAAGCTTTATATTTTGTACTAAATTTCTGCATTTAAATTATTAGTCACTACGCTATTATAAAAGTTCCTTACTCTTTTTAAAGATTACTAAGGAAGTAAGAATTTTTTTTTAGGCCTTCACATTTAAATTACACTGCGTTGGAAAAAATAAAAAATCGAACCTTGATACCATTTTTGCTGATTCTTATGTAAAATGACCTCCTAAATCCGAATATGCCAATTATTTTGCCCAGTCACCCACCGTTTTCTCGATACATCATCCCCAATTTTTATCACTGTTCTGTAATTTTATGGCCCTGAATTTTATTTGGAGAATGATAAAGAATTAATTAACACTTAAAAACAAAAAATATATAATGTTTAATAAATAACATTCATGATGAATTAATATATATATATATATATATAAGAAGTGTAATACATAATTTCAGTGGCAAATTCACTCCACAAATTTTACCTTTGCCGCAAACGTTGATGTTTTAGAATTTTCCAACTCTGTAGCCCCTCAGAAAATATTTAACAGTTAAAATAATCCTTTCCCCATAAGAATCAAATTTATAGCCATAAAACTACCGAAAAGTGATAAAAATAGGAGGCCGTCCTTAAAAAATGGTGAGTGATAGGTGAAAATGGACATCCTATTAGGATTCAGGAGGTCAATTTACATAAGAATTTTCCAAAATGGTGTTGGGTGGGGGCAACTTTCATGCCGAGCAGTGTTATTAGACATGCCTAGAATGTTTATAGGATGATGTCCTCATGATAATATCAGAAAAGTGTTACAGTTTTTTATTGATGGATGTGAAATCTTCTTTCATCAACTTTGATAATATTGCGATGATAATGTAAAGACGATATAAAGTAATTGCTGTTAAAAGGGTTCAGATCATGTATCCATGAAGGAAATTTGGTTTGTCGCTCTCCCTCATTTTATATTTCATTTTATATTGTGCAATATAAACTCCAGTTAAATAAAGTAAGTAATTTCTCCAGTCAAACAGTTTTCTATTTTATAATATATTGTATGCTAGCTATTCATTATTTCTACTATGTTTTCAGGAGAATTGGAGCACTAAATTGTTCCTTTATCACTATAGAATGACTTGCATAGTTCTTTGTTGAACTTTTGTGTAATTATGACAAAAATTAAGTTTTGTTTTATGCACTAGTATATATACATACATAAAAAAAAAAGAAAGAAAGAAAGAGAAAAAGAAAAAGAAAAAGAAATCTACCAGAAAATAACAGTGTTAGAGATATTTTTATCATAAAATTTGCTAATAAATTTTTAGTTTTGTTGATAACAATAGATATTCAACATTAACATATTAATAATTTTATATTAAAAACTATTCTTTTTTTTATTTATAACATATTTAGTTATTTAAAAAGTTTTAATATTTAACAATGTCGATTCTTAAAGAAGATATTTTTACACGTATTTCTCTAATTTATTTAGTCTTGAATAAATATATAACAAATCTTTAATATATATAACACTTTTAACACTTTTTTTTTTAATTCTTACTTGTTTGCGGATTTTGTTTTCAATTTAACAATTTTGAACATAAATTAATTCCAATTCAAGTATATGGTATAAATTAATTCATAGCAAATTCATCAAAATCTCTAATAACTTATTGATTAAAAATACATAGTGTAAAAGGGTCACTTTAAAGGTAAGAAAAAATATGCAAGAAGTGTAATATTCTTACTTGTGTTTGATTAAATTATCTGCAAATGTAAAAGATATCAAACTTAATCACTCTACACTTTTGGTACATTTTTTCTCAAACAGTCTGCCTTTATGAGACATTAGATATCGATTCAACGTTTGACAAGGGTAGAGTTGTAACTTTTGATAACAGTTTGAGATGCTACTTTTCGTTTGTCGATGGAAGTTAATACACGTATAAATTTTGTAAGATCTGTATCAAAACCGATATTCGATAATGTCTCTTTCTTATCTTCTTTCAAAAATTTTTATAGGAACGCAACAAAGTATAACTTTTAAAACGCGTCTTTCGATTAGTTTTAAATCGATATGGAAGCGACATCATTTTTAATGCTTTATGTTAAATGAATGTATTCGGATTGAATGATTGTAATAGTGATGTTGGAGTGGTAATCTATATAACACTAAACATAGCTTTAATTGTTTTGTAAAATATAGATAATTATATAACTTCGATTTAAAGCTGAAAGGTTATTGAATAAATGATTTATTTTCAGATAAATTGGAGTGGAAGGATGATTTTTATATCAACTATGTGAAAAATACCGGAGCCGGGAATCGAACCCGGGCCCTCTTAACCACTGAGCTACCCTGGCTGATAACCAGTTCGACATTTCTCACATAATATTCGTTGGTATGGTCAACGAGTCTACAAACGCAGCTATATCAAGTGACAATATTGGTCGTGGCACATCTCCAATAAACCACGAAATTTTAATAAGGAAATTTTTATTCATCAACCTTGAAAATTCATTTCAGAAAAACTGGAGTGGAAGGCTGATTTTTATACCAAATATGTGAAAAACACCAGAGCCAAGGATCGAACCCGGGCCCGCGCGGATACTCGAGGATAAATTTTCAAGGTTGATGAATGAAAATTTCTAAATTACAATTTCGTGGTCTATTAGAGTTGCACTACGATTAATATTGTCACTTGATATATCTGCATTTGTAGACCCGTTGACCTTACCAACGAATATTATGAGAGAAATGCAGAGCTGGTTATCAGCCATTTTAGCTCAGTGGTACAGTACTCGCGCGATAAGCGGAAGGCCCGGGTTCGGCTCCCGGCTCTGGTATTTTTCACATAGCATAAAAATCAGATTTTTACTCCAATTTATCTGAAATGGATTTTCAAGGTTGATGAATAAAAATTTCTAAATTAAATGATTTAAAACAAAACTGAATTTGCAACAATCTATTTAGTGAGAGTTAGATGACAGATATACTATGCCAATTATGTTTCGTTTAAATACTTTAAAAAAATTATATTTTTGCAATTCCTAGGCTTTATGTAAGTTAACAGAGAAGTAACATGCATAAGTGACCTCTTCTATAGAAATCGCATTCTGGCAGCATAAGCAGCATTTAAAGGTCGGGCAATTTATTTATTTATGTCTTAAGAATAGAACATTAGATGGGAAATATTTAGATGAGAAATATAAAGCGAGTAAATTTTTGATGACATCATTTGTAAACAAATATTAAAGAACTTCTTTTCTTGTTAAATATATTATGGGTAGAATAAGTCATTTTCTAAAAGAAATGGTATGTTAAATTCTCATAGCTTTCGTTATGTTTAATAAAATCCAGTTAATATATTCAATGCACCGTTTAAATCGCGATTTGCTTAATTGTTTAGTGAACTGATTGATGATTGATTAATGAGACCACCTCTACCTGTATCAGGCAATCTAACCAGCGCTAGAAATTTGGAGTTACTGAAACAGGTCCTAAGTAGGTTTATTATTTAACTTATGCCAAACGTAGAAATCCTTTTACAACAGAATGTCATCTCTTCTCATTCTTCATCTGCCACTCGACACCTCCTGACTATAAAGTATTTAATATGAATTAATTGTAAGGTTCATATCTTTGTCCATTTAAATAACTATATTTCAACCAATTTAGATTTTTTCATTTAAGTTTGAGGTTTGGACGTTGAAATGGATTTACGTCGAATAAGCGTTGTAGTAAGGACCATTGTCAAATATCTGGGTCTCACCACTACGAATAGTCTGGAGACATGCAGACATAATTTTGATCTTCTACGGAGGGGATGGATGCTCCCTTTAGGTGATTCCCAGAGGTATAATTTGGATGGAAACAAGTAGGACATTACGGACACGACGGATTTAATGTACATCAGCCACCGTTAGTGCACTCGACAGTCTTAAGCCGGCTCGAATTCGAACCCGCAATATTCCTATCACGACCTCGACGCTCCATCGACGACCAGGCCATCACCGCTTCTCTTCATTTAGGATTTTTAAATTTAATAAGTTTAAACCACAGAAGCTGGCTTTTTAGAAATTTGAAACATCTGGTTTTTTCATGAAAATTGAATACTGGACGATAAATATTATAAAAATAATCTAATGTGTCACTCACACGACTTTCTCTTACCCTAAAATTTAATACTATAAATACAGGTTGGGGATTAAGAGGTAAGATAACGAGTACTGTTATGTAAACCTATGTTAAACAATTCAAATTAGACTTCGGAAGAGTTTTATATGATAATTAGTTCTGTGTGAGGGTGGCTGCCGCCCACTTAAACCCCTGTTTCATTAAAGCACCTACATTTATATAGAATTTAATTCTGTTATTAAAATTTCTGATACTATTTGTTCCTGTGATATGCTGATAACAGACACACACACAGATTATTCGAGAAAAGCATGATTTGCGTATTCAGAGGACTTCAGAACATGTAAATACAACAAAAACTCACTTTCGAAAATTTGACCCTAAAACAATACTTTCTCTACCGTAAGGGTAAGAGAAAGTAAAAATACTGTCATTTTAGGTTGTAAGCCTTTTGTATAATGGGTTATTTACAACGCTTACCAGTGTAAAGAGTAGCTGTGAGTTCTGAATATCAATCAGATTTCAAATGAATTTTAATAATAGATATAAAAAGATATATCACTTTATATTTTATGTTTCTTTGTCTTATGGTATATTCTTTGAAATATTTTTAAAAATGTATTTTACATTTTTACGTATGTTATGTATATAATGTATGTCACTTTTTCTTTTATATCCCCGTTATCGTAAGTAAAGGAAACATTGTTTTCAATTAAAAATTTCGATGCAGCAGAATTACATGTTATCATCTAATTTATCACCTGTATTACATGTTTTAAGGTCACCTGAGTACAAAAAAGTTTTTCCTTAAATAGATTATTTCTTATATATAGTACATGTGGGACGAGCTGTGTACGAAGATTATGACTATCATATCTCCAAAACAAAAATCTATTGAACGGCTAAACTTCATAATTAAGTCAGGTCCGCTGTAAAGGTAATTCGACCAACTTTCGTGAAGATTGGAAGGCTAGATGCAGGGTATTGAGAACCAGAAGTGTTATGATTATGTATCACAAATATATCTCAAATGATTTTCCCCAAAATTGCTATGCAAGTCTTTTTAAAATATATTTTTATGTGTATTAGTTGGTTACTTTAGTGAAATAGATGAGCGTCCCGTATAAATAGGCCAATTTTAGTTTTAGCAAAAAGTTTTCTAAAAAAGGTTTCACGAATTTTCTTTGAATAGGCCACATTAATTACCTTTTAGATATTCTTTCTTAAGTAATTGTCGGTTTCCAGTGAACACGAAAATTTGCCAAATATTGGTTAAAATAAGAAATGGGATCAAACGTCGTGATCACAAAACGACTCTAACGATTTATTTATTTTTATTTTTTGTTGATTCACTGGAAGCGGGGACGGCGACAGTCGATGAGAGACAGACAGTCACGTGACAAAAGAGAGAACTCAAAACTCATTCTTTTTTTCTTTTTTATTATTATTATTTTTTTTTCTCTCTGAACATATTCGTAAAAACAGAAGTACTTTATTCTTTAGTGATAACCATTCGAACAATCATACTGAAGTCGCAGTAAAATTATTCATTAATTGTTATATTATTCAAATAATAAGTTTTATTCTGTATTATCTTATAATTCATTCAAGGCATAAAAAAATGCATTTATACGTATTCAAAATGTTTTAAACCTGTGCTCAAATACTTGAAAGATTCTGTTTTTTTGTTCATCGAGATACTCAATTTAATTCAATAATTAAAATCAAGTACATCAATGATTTGACTTCGAATTTATTTTCATGTGTGGCCTAAATTTACTTCAAGCATCCGGGAAATGCAGGAGAGAGGTGAGTTAGATTTCACTTAATATTATGCATGCTAAATTAATTTCGTTTTAAATTCAAACTGTTTTTTATTCAAGTCAGAATTCTTGGTTCATTATATATAATTCTAATTAAATCAACATTTTTTTAATTTTCTACATTATATGTATATATATATATATATGTGTGTGTGTGTGTGTGAGTGTGTCTTTTCGCATATAACTTTTCTTTATTAATGAAAAATTAATAGATATACTGATTAGATAGGTCAGTTTTAGGTCTCCGAAATAGGTAATTCAAAAACGGCTCTGCCGATTTTCTTTCAACTCTATATAAACTCTCTTTCATATATGTTTACAGCGTATTTATAAGTTTGTTAAAAAAGAACATTCCTTATTCTTATGGCTATAATTTTTTTTTAATATGGGTAGCAGTGTGTAATTAAAGTCGTGTGATTGTTACACACCAGACTTTATTTTATGGTAATTTATTTATTTATACATTCGACAGCAAAATTATTGAAGCATACATTAACGTTTTTTAAAATATTTTTTCTTTCTTAGTTTGATCCTATAAGATCACGTCTCGACAAATATTTACTCAACAAAACAGTATTAAATGCTCATCTTTTAAGTAAGAATTATTGCTAGTGCTTCAATAATTTTGCTGCCAACAGTATTTTTTCTTTGAAACTTTCAATCTTAAGGTTTCAAAATATTAAACTGAAAGAGTAATGAGCCTAAGAATTAAATTCAAATACAGGTCATTGTTATTTTTCTATTTTAACAAAATGCAATTTTGGTAATGCATTTTTAGCGAAAGTATAAATTCTCTGTTATCAAAATTTTCAATACAAATTTTCAATACAATATAAACATTTAAATTTAAACTTGTCGATACTTCTCGGATGATAGTAATTTGTTGAATTAAGAAATCATACGATTTCTCTTTTTCAAATACTACTAATATACATATATGTATTTATTAAAAATTATTTCTTTATTCATTTGCAGAAATCCGCAAATTCAATTAATCAAATTTTATTAATTAAAAAAAAAAAAAAAAAAAAAAAAAAAAAAAAACGGGATTTATAAAATGCATTTAAAACCTAAATATTCTTTTTTCTTTCGTCTAAAGTAGAAATTAGTTTTTATTTATTTATTTATTTTTTACTGTTGGATATGTTGTATGAAAATGATATCAAACTATTTTTGTATGCTTTCACGGTACCAGAATGTTAAACAATATTAATTAAAAGTTATTTGTATTATGTTTAACAAACATATAAAGTGGTCATGAATCATATTTCTGAAAATATCACTAAAGATCATTTAAACAATTATTTGTTTTTCGTATTTCTTTCATTTATGAAATTTCTAGTCTGCCGTGCATGTATAACGCAACTGGATATTGCTAAAAATAATTACAAACATAGAACATGTATGGCTAAAAAATGCAAAATACTGGAATATAATTAAGAAATTTTCTGGAATTATTTTGAATGAATGATTATCTAATTAATAATCATACGACTTTAATTAAATGCAGATACACATCTTCTGTTTTGCATGAATTTGGAAATCGTTTACTTATATATATATATATATATATTACTTAATTTATTAATAAATAATTATATCTGTTTATTAAGGCTGTAAATATTCTGTCAGATTAAATATATTTCTTTTTATCTGCCTCTTCATATGTGATAATTAAATTAATGGTAATGTGTCCTTTAATGTTTTCCTTAATATAATTACAAGATGCAAAGTCTAGCGTTATAAAAAACTAAAAATTGGTGCAAAAAATGGCAAACTGAAGATTAATAAAGAAAATTAATTCCATGCATAGCATAAAAAATAAATTTTCCACATTCCACAATTCAGCATTCCTTCCTTCGTTAATTTCTATATATCGGCGAAAGGGAAAATATATTATGCAATTGGTGTGTTATCTATTTATATGAAAACAATAAATATATGCGCGTAATAATGCATAATTAAGCTAATTAATAAATGCATATATTTCATAACACTTTTATAATATATATATATATATATATATATATATATATATATATATGTATGTATATATGTATATATATATGTATGTATATATGTATATATATATATATATATATATATATATATATATATATATATATATATATATATATATATATATATGAGGAACTAATATTTTAACCGTGTTTTCTCCTTCGAATACAATTTATCAGAAAACACAAAAAATTAATAAATTAAAACAATATCTACATTTAAACTTTAATTATTGTTTGTTTAGATGTATTACTGGTTACTAGGAAGATATGTAGACATAATTTACGTAATGAACTTAAAATTAATTAGAAAAATGCATTTGAAATTTGGAGAAATCATGTTTTGATCGAAAACCCGAGGAGTAAGCTATTTTGAATATTTCCAATGTGGATAAAGCATTTTTTGCAGAAAAAAGTATAAACCAACATAGCATGAAAAAAAAATAATAAAAATAAACAAACGTAAAAACTGTTAAGTGTACGGGTCACATGACCATTAAGAACAGCTCTGATTAGCTGGCTGGAAGAATCACCATTTGATTGGAGACAATATATATATATATATATATATATATATATATATTGTTGAGATATATATATATTTGCTTAATTATAATTTATTAGCTATTTTGAATGAGGGCTATTTTTATCGAAAATTTCTGATTTTAAGGGTTAAAAAAGAGAAAAGCAAAACAAGGTAAAAATTTAAATATAACAAAGTTCTTTAATTAATTTTACAAAATTATCATGCACTCAAAAAAAGAAAACTGATTTTCTTTTCTTTTCTTTCTTTTTTTTTTTTTTTTTTATTTGTTAGAACGATGAGAAATTATACAAATAGGAAACAGTATATATTTTTATATTAGAGGTTTTTAAATATCAAACTATTAATAGGATATTTAGCTTAAGGTATTATTTATTTTTTTCAAGCAATATGAATAAAATTAGTTTCATACAAACTGTAAATAAATTTAGATAATTTAAAAAAAAAGCAAAATCCACAAAATTACTCGCGCTTAAATGTTATGAATTAAAAACTGTAGAAGCAAACAGCATAAACTGAAAAAAAAAAAGCAGAAGAAAAACTGAAAAGAAAAAGTAATAATTGTATCACTATCAATCTATGTACTATCATGCTGAATATACGATTTCTTTTACTTCTTTATGAAGGAACTTTCTAATATTTCGCTTCGTAACAACACTTGCCAGATTTTGAGGTTTTGCCATTTATGATGTTCTCTTATGGAGATTAATTCATTAAATTTGTTTTTTAGTGAATAAAAGTTAAACATAACCATACGTTGTTTTGCGTGTTTTTCTTATAAACTTGAACGCATACCGACCCTTAAAAAAATCCGAAGAGTTAGCACACCACCTTGGATTCGGCCATCTGTTGGTTCAATAAATACAAAACAACAACCTACTACCGAATGACTATCTACCTTTATATTGGAATAAACATAACAATAAATACACAATAAATATTTTTAAATCACTTTAAATTAGTTAAAATGAACAAACGCATAGAAATCTTAATAAAAAAATGTGTATATCAGATGACCATAAATATATAAAGTAATAAGAACTGTTTAGAGAATGACATTGAAATTGCTGCACTTACTATACTAGACGATGAAACAATAACGGTACATGATAAAAACAATTTAGCCAGAAGCCTTTTCCTGAAATTATCATAGAATGTGTCAGTGTACAGGTTTGAAGCGACCACTTTACTTAATCCTAGGTGTTTTCTAATGTTTATTATTATTATTATTATTCCTTTAAAAGTTTCGTTCTAATTTTCTTTCGATTTTATAACATTAACTGTGCAAATTAGTCTCTTACTAAATATAGGTGTATGCAGTTTCACTATCAGAAACGGTATTTCACTGAGAAAGTTAAATAATATTTAATCTTTTCAATGCAAGCACACCTGAGTATTTTTATACAATATATATATATATATATATATATATATAAGTTTTCGTTAAAAAACTTTTAAACACCATTGAAATTACGGATATATTTGTAAGGGGTAGTTAGTGCAATAATAAAACATTTGAAGTATAAAATTTTGCTTAAAAGAACAAAGTGTGAACATTTTAGCTATTGTAATTAATAAAAATAACTTACAAAACAATTTATGTAAATCATATTACTCGATTTTAAAGTAGATTTAATTATAAAAAAGTTCATAGTTTCTACTTTCATTAACATGTTATTTATACTAATACTAGCTATATATATATATATATATATATTACAAATTACAATATTGAAAAAAAAACATTGAGTGACTGTATTAGACTTAAAAAAATCTCTTATAATAAAAAGTATAACATAAAAAATCTTTTAATACTCTTTTCAAAAAAAAAAAAAAAAAAAAAAAAAGGAAGAAAAGTCGTTAAATGGACAAAAAGAAAAATCATAATAATGTGTTTATTTTTTTTTTTTTTAATGTTATATATCATTAAATAGACGGTGATATATCGAAATTATTTTGTGCATCCCTGTAAAAAAAAGTAAGCTCGAAATGGATGATTCACTATATATATATATATATATATATATATATATATACAGAGAGAGAGAGATAATGCTAGATATAGATATAGATATAGATATAGAC
Source organism: Salticus scenicus (assembly GCA_963930645.1). NCBI lineage: Eukaryota > Metazoa > Arthropoda > Arachnida > Araneae > Salticidae > Salticus > Salticus scenicus. Next base: position 28,533,140 of record OZ005648.1, read on the forward strand.
ATTAAAATAGCCTGTAACATGTATACCATTTTATATCTCAATCGAATGTAGAGTTTAGATGCTGGCACACTTCAAATAATTTGAATCTATAATGTGTAATGATAAAGATTTTTGTATGTGTTTATGTGCTCAGGTAAAATAACAACAAATCCTGTACTTATTAAAATCTACACTAATCTGCGACTGTGACCTACATACTTACGTTCAGCTCATTCGAATAAATTATTTAAACTTTATCGTTTTCACTCACACATATACATACACACACACACACACACACACACACACACACACACACACACACTCAAACTCATCCATGTAAATACTTACATCACCGTAAAAATATGAAAAATTAATTTAGAAAATCTAAAATAGTATACATAACCAAAATCACATAGT